>OZ018334.1:24468470-24870970 GCA_963969495.1 Ceratothoa steindachneri
GCCATTTACTTCTTTTTCTTTCTCCCCTGATACCTCTTCTAATTGGCACATAACCATTTACTTCTTTTTCTTTCTCCCCTGATACCTCTTCTAATTGGCACATAACCATTTACTTCTTTTTCTTTCTCCCCTGATACCTCTTCTAATTGGCACATAACCATTTACTTCTTTTTCTTTCTCCCCTGATACCTCTTCTAATTGGCACATAACCATTTACTTCTTTTTCTTTCTCCCCTGATACTTCTTCTAATTGGCACATAACCATTTACTTCTTTTTCTTCCTCCCCTGATACCTCTTCTAATTGGCACATAACAATTTACTTTTTTTTTCTTTCTCCCCTGATACCTCTTCTAATTGGCACATAACCATTTACTTCTTTTTCTTTCTCCTCTAATACCTCTTCTAATTGGCACGTAGTCATTTACTTCTTTTTCTTTCTCCCCTGATACCTCTTCTAATTGGCACATAACCATTTACTTCTTTTTCTTTCTCCCCTGATACTTCTTTTTATTGGCACATAACCATTTACTTCTTTTTCTTTCTCCCCTGATACTTCTTCTTATTGGCACATAACCATTCACTTCTTTTTTTTCTCCCCTGATACTTCTTCTAATTGGCACATAACCATTCACTTCTTTTTTTTCTCCCCTGATACTTCTTCTAATTGGCACATAACCATTTACTTCTTTTTCTTTCTCCCCTGATACTTCTTCTTATTGGCACATAACCATTTAGTTCTTTTTCTTTCTCCCCTGATACTTCTTCTTATTGGCACATAACCATTCACTTCTTTTTTTTCTCCCCTGATACTTCCCTCTAATTGGCACATAACCATTCACTTCTTTTTTTTCTCCCCTGATACTTCTTCTAATTGGCACATAACCATTCACTTCTTTTTTTTCTCCCCTGATACTTCTTCTAATTGGCACATAACATTTACTTCTTTTTCTTCCTCCCCTGATACTTCTTCTAATTGGCACATAACCATTTACTTTTTTTTTCTTTCTCCCCCGATACCTTTTCTAATTGGCACGTAGCCATTTACTTCTTTTTCTTTCTCCCCTGATACCTCTTTTAATTGGCACATAACCATTTACTTTTTTTTCTTTCTCCCCTGATACCTCTTCTAATTGGCACATAACCATTTACTTCTTTTTCTTTCTCCTCTAATACCTCTTCTAATTGGCACGTAGTCATTTACTTCTTTTTCTTTCTCCCCTGATACCTCTTCTAATTGGCACGTAGCCATTTACTTCTTTTTCTTTCTCCCCCGATACCTCTTCTAATTGTTACATAACCATTTACTTCTTTTTCTTTCTCCCCTGATACTTCTTCTAATTGGCACGTAGCCATTTACTTCTTTTTCTTTCTCCCCTGATACCTCTTTTAATTGGCACATAACCATTTACTTTTTTTTCTTTCTCCCCTGATACCTCTTCTAATTGGCACATAACCATTTACTTCTTTTTCTTTCTCCCCCGATACTTCTTCTAATTGGCACATAACCATTTACTTCTTTTTCTTTCTCCCCTGATACCTCTTCTAATTGTTACATAACCATTCACTTCTTTTTCTTTCTCCCCTGATACCTCTTCTAATTGGCACGTAGCCATTTACTTCTTTTTCTTTCTCCCCTGATACCTCTTCTAATTGTTACATAACCATTCACTTCTTTTTCTTTCTCCCCTGATACCTCTTCTAATTGGCACGTAGCCATTTACTTCTTTTTCTTTCTCCCCTGATACCTCTTCTAATTGGCACATAACCATTTACTTTTTTTTTCTTTCTCCCCCGATACCTCTTCTAATTGGCACGTAGCCATTTACTTCTTTTTCTTTCTCCCCTGATACCTCTTCTAATTGGCACATAACCATTTACTTTTTTTTCTTTCTCCCCCGATACCTCTTCTAATTGGCACGTAGCCATTTACTTCTTTTTCTTTCTCCTCTAATACCTCTTCTAATTGGCACGTAGTCATTTACTTCTTTTTCTTTCTCCCCTGATACCTCTTCTAATTGGCACATAACCATTTACTTCTTTTTCTTTCTCCCCTGATACTTCTTCTTATTGGCACATAACCATTCACTTCTTTTTTTTCTCCCCTGATACTTCTTCTTATTGGCACATAACCATTTACTTCTTTTTCTTTCTCCCCTGATACTTCTTCTTATTGGCACATAACCATTTACTTCTTTTTCTTTCTCCCCTGATACCTCTTTTAATTGGCACATAACCATTCACTTCTTTTTTTTCTCCCCTGATACTTCTTCTAATTGGCACATAACCATTTACTTCTTTTTCTTTCTCCCCTGATACTTCTTCTTATTGGCACATAACCATTTACTTCTTTTTCTTTCTCCCCTGATACTTCTTCTTATTGGCACATAACCATTCACTTCTTTTTTTTCTCCCCTGATACTTCTTCTAATTGGCACATAACCATTCACTTCTTTTTTTTCTCCCCTGATACTTCTTCTAATTGGCACATAACCATTCACTTCTTTTTTTTCTCCCCTGATACTTCTTCTAATTGGCACATAACCATTCACTTCTTTTTTTTCTCCCCTGATACTTCTTCTAATTGGCACATAACCATTTACTTCTTTTTCTTCCTCCCCTGATACTTCTTCTAATTGGCACATAACCATTTACTTTTTTTTTCTTTCTCCCCCGATACCTCTTCTAATTGGCACGTAGCCATTTACTTCTTTTTCTTTCTCCCCTGATACCTCTTTTAATTGGCACATAACCATTTACTTCTTTTTCTTCCTCCCCTGATACCTCTTCTAATTGGCACGTAGCCATTTACTTCTTTTTCTTTCTCCCCTGATACCTCTTCTAATTGGCACGTAGCCATTTACTTCTTTTTCTTTCTCCCCTGATACCTCTTCTAATTGGCACGTAGTCATTTACTTCTTTTTCTTTCTCCTCTAATACCTCTTCTAATTGGCACGTAGTCATTTACTTCTTTTTCTTTCTCCCCTGATACCTCTTCTAATTGGCACATAACCATTTACTTCTTTTTCTTCCTCCCCTGATACCTCTTCTAATTGGCACGTAGCCATTTACTTCTTTTTCTTTCTCCCCTGATACCTCTTCTAATTGGCACGTAGCCATTTACTTCTTTTTCTTTCTCCCCTGATACTTCTTCTAATTGGCACGTAGCCATTTACTTCTTTTTCTTCCTCCCCTGATACCTCTTCTAATTGGCACGTAGTCATTTACTTCTTTTTCTTTCTCCCCTGATACCTCTTCTAATTGGCACATAACAATTTACTTTTTTTTTCTTTCTCCCCTGATACTTCTTCTAATTGGCACATAACCATTCACTTCTTTTTTTTCTCCCCTGATACTTCTTCTAATTGGCACATAACCATTCACTTCTTTTTTTTCTCCCCTGATACCTCTTCTAATTGGCACATAACCATTTACTTCTTTTTCTTTCTCCCCTGATACCTCTTCTAATTGGCACATAACCATTTACTTCTTTTTCTTTCTCCTCTAATACCTCTTCTAATTGGCACATAACCATTTACTTCTTTTTCTTTCTCCCCTGATACCTCTTCTAATTGGCACATAACCATTTACTTCTTTTTCTTTCTCCCCTGATACCTCTTCTAATTGGCACATAACCATTTACTTCTTTTTCTTTCTCCTTTAATACCTCTTCTAATTGGCACATAACCATTTACTTCTTTTTCTTTCTCCCCTGATACCTCTTCTAATTGGCACATAACCATTTACTTCTTTTTCTTTCTCCCCTGATACCTCTTCTAATTGGCACATAACCATTTACTTCTTTTTCTTTCTCCCCTGATACTTCTTCTAATTGGCACATAACCATTTACTTCTTTTTCTTCCTCCCCTGATACCTCTTCTAATTGGCACATAACAATTTACTTTCTTTTTCTTTCTCCCCTGATACCTCTTCTAATTGGCACATAACCATTTACTTCTTTTTCTTTCTCCTCTAATACCTCTTCTAATTGGCACATAACCATTCACTTCTTTTTCTTTTTCCTCTAATACCTCTTCTAATTGGCACATAACCATTTACTTCTTTTTCTTTCTCCCCTGATACCTCTTCTAATTGGCACATAACCATTTACTTCTTTTTCTTTCTCCCCTGATACCTCTTCTAATTGGCACATAACCATTTACTTCTTTTTCTTTCTCCCCTGATACTTCTTCTAATTGGCACATAACCATTTACTTCTTTTTCTTCCTCCCCTGATACCTCTTCTAATTGGCACATAACAATTTACTTTTTTTTTCTTTCTCCCCTGATACCTCTTCTAATTGGCACATAACCATTCACTTCTTTTTTTTCTCCCCTGATACTTCTTCTAATTGGCACATAACCATTCACTTCTTTTTTTTCTCCCCTGATACCTCTTCTAATTGGCACATAACCATTTACTTCTTTTTCTTTCTCCCCTGATACCTCTTCTAATTGGCACATAACCATTTACTTCTTTTTCTTTCTCCTCTAATACCTCTTCTAATTGGCACATAACCATTTACTTCTTTTTCTTTCTCCCCTGATACCTCTTCTAATTGGCACATAACCATTTACTTCTTTTTCTTTCTCCCCTGATACCTCTTCTAATTGGCACATAACCATTTACTTCTTTTTCTTTCTCCTCTAATACCTCTTCTAATTGGCACATAACCATTTACTTCTTTTTCTTTCTCCCCTGATACCTCTTCTAATTGGCACATAACCATTTACTTCTTTTTCTTTCTCCCCTGATACCTCTTCTAATTGGCACATAACCATTTACTTCTTTTTCTTTCTCCCCTGATACTTCTTTTAATTGGCACTTAACCATTTACTTCTTTTTCTTCCTCCCCTGATACCTCTTCTAATTGGCACATAACAATTTACTTTTTTTTTCTTTCTCCCCTGATACCTCTTCTAATTGGCACATAACCATTTACTTCTTTTTCTTTCTCCTCTAATACCTCTTCTAATTGGCACGTAGTCATTTACTTCTTTTTCTTTCTCCCCTGATACCTCTTCTAATTGGCACATAACCATTTACTTCTTTTTCTTCCTCCCCTGATACCTCTTCTAATTGGCACGTAGCCATTTACTTCTTTTTCTTTCTCCCCTGATACCTCTTCTAATTGGCACATAACCATTTACTTCTTTTTCTTTCTCCCCTGATACCTCTTCTAATTGGCACATAACCATTTACTTCTTTTTCTTTCTCCCCTGATACCTCTTCTAATTGGCACATAACCATTTACTTCTTTTTCTTTCTCCCCTGATACCTCTTCTAATTGGCACATAACCATTTACTTCTTTTTCTTTCTCCCCTGATACTTCTTCTAATTGGCACATAACCATTTACTTCTTTTTCTTCCTCCCCTGATACCTCTTCTAATTGGCACATAACAATTTACTTTTTTTTTCTTTCTCCCCTGATACCTCTTCTAATTGGCACATAACCATTTACTTCTTTTTCTTTCTCCTCTAATACCTCTTCTAATTGGCACGTAGTCATTTACTTCTTTTTCTTTCTCCCCTGATACCTCTTCTAATTGGCACATAACCATTTACTTCTTTTTCTTTCTCCCCTGATACTTCTTTTTATTGGCACATAACCATTTACTTCTTTTTCTTTCTCCCCTGATACTTCTTCTTATTGGCACATAACCATTCACTTCTTTTTTTTCTCCCCTGATACTTCTTCTAATTGGCACATAACCATTCACTTCTTTTTTTTCTCCCCTGATACTTCTTCTAATTGGCACATAACCATTTACTTCTTTTTCTTTCTCCCCTGATACTTCTTCTTATTGGCACATAACCATTTAGTTCTTTTTCTTTCTCCCCTGATACTTCTTCTTATTGGCACATAACCATTCACTTCTTTTTTTTCTCCCCTGATACTTCCCTCTAATTGGCACATAACCATTCACTTCTTTTTTTTCTCCCCTGATACTTCTTCTAATTGGCACATAACCATTCACTTCTTTTTTTTCTCCCCTGATACTTCTTCTAATTGGCACATAACATTTACTTCTTTTTCTTCCTCCCCTGATACTTCTTCTAATTGGCACATAACCATTTACTTTTTTTTTCTTTCTCCCCCGATACCTTTTCTAATTGGCACGTAGCCATTTACTTCTTTTTCTTTCTCCCCTGATACCTCTTTTAATTGGCACATAACCATTTACTTTTTTTTCTTTCTCCCCTGATACCTCTTCTAATTGGCACATAACCATTTACTTCTTTTTCTTTCTCCTCTAATACCTCTTCTAATTGGCACGTAGTCATTTACTTCTTTTTCTTTCTCCCCTGATACCTCTTCTAATTGGCACGTAGCCATTTACTTCTTTTTCTTTCTCCCCCGATACCTCTTCTAATTGTTACATAACCATTTACTTCTTTTTCTTTCTCCCCTGATACTTCTTCTAATTGGCACGTAGCCATTTACTTCTTTTTCTTTCTCCCCTGATACCTCTTTTAATTGGCACATAACCATTTACTTTTTTTTCTTTCTCCCCTGATACCTCTTCTAATTGGCACATAACCATTTACTTCTTTTTCTTTCTCCCCCGATACTTCTTCTAATTGGCACATAACCATTTACTTCTTTTTCTTTCTCCCCTGATACCTCTTCTAATTGTTACATAACCATTCACTTCTTTTTCTTTCTCCCCTGATACCTCTTCTAATTGGCACGTAGCCATTTACTTCTTTTTCTTTCTCCCCTGATACCTCTTCTAATTGTTACATAACCATTCACTTCTTTTTCTTTCTCCCCTGATACCTCTTCTAATTGGCACGTAGCCATTTACTTCTTTTTCTTTCTCCCCTGATACCTCTTCTAATTGGCACATAACCATTTACTTTTTTTTTCTTTCTCCCCCGATACCTCTTCTAATTGGCACGTAGCCATTTACTTCTTTTTCTTTCTCCCCTGATACCTCTTCTAATTGGCACATAACCATTTACTTTTTTTTCTTTCTCCCCCGATACCTCTTCTAATTGGCACGTAGCCATTTACTTCTTTTTCTTTCTCCTCTAATACCTCTTCTAATTGGCACGTAGTCATTTACTTCTTTTTCTTTCTCCCCTGATACCTCTTCTAATTGGCACATAACCATTTACTTCTTTTTCTTTCTCCCCTGATACTTCTTCTTATTGGCACATAACCATTCACTTCTTTTTTTTCTCCCCTGATACTTCTTCTTATTGGCACATAACCATTTACTTCTTTTTCTTTCTCCCCTGATACTTCTTCTTATTGGCACATAACCATTTACTTCTTTTTCTTTCTCCCCTGATACCTCTTTTAATTGGCACATAACCATTCACTTCTTTTTTTTCTCCCCTGATACTTCTTCTAATTGGCACATAACCATTTACTTCTTTTTCTTTCTCCCCTGATACTTCTTCTTAGTGGCACATAACCATTTACTTCTTTTTCTTTCTCCCCTGATACTTCTTCTTATTGGCACATAACCATTCACTTCTTTTTTTTCTCCCCTGATACTTCTTCTAATTGGCACATAACCATTCACTTCTTTTTTTTCTCCCCTGATACTTCTTCTAATTGGCACATAACCATTCACTTCTTTTTTTTCTCCCCTGATACTTCTTCTAATTGGCACATAACCATTCACTTCTTTTTTTTCTCCCCTGATACTTCTTCTAATTGGCACATAACCATTTACTTCTTTTTCTTCCTCCCCTGATACTTCTTCTAATTGGCACATAACCATTTACTTTTTTTTTCTTTCTCCCCCGATACCTCTTCTAATTGGCACGTAGCCATTTACTTCTTTTTCTTTCTCCCCTGATACCTCTTTTAATTGGCACATAACCATTTACTTTTTTTTCTTTCTCCCCTGATACCTCTTCTAATTGGCACATAACCATTTACTTCTTTTTCTTTCTCCTCTAATACCTCTTCTAATTGGCACGTAGTCATTTACTTCTTTTTCTTTCTCCCCTGATACCTCTTCTAATTGGCACGTAGCCATTTACTTCTTTTTCTTTCTCCCCCGATACCTCTTCTAATTGTTACATAACCATTTACTTCTTTTTCTTTCTCCCCTGATACTTCTTCTAATTGGCACGTAGCCATTTACTTCTTTTTCTTTCTCCCCTGATACCTTTTCTAATTGGCACATAACCATTCACTTCTTTTTTTTCTCCCCTGAAACTTCTTCTAATTGGCACATAACCATTTACTTTTTTTTCTTTCTCCCCTGATACCTCTTCTAATTGGCACATAACCATTTACTTCTTTTTCTTTCTCCTCTAATACCTCTTCTAATTGGCACGTAGTCATTTACTTCTTTTTCTTTCTCCCCCGATACCTCTTCTAATTGGCACGTAGCCATTTACTTCTTTTTCTTTCTCCCCTGATACCTCTTCTAATTGGCACGTAGTCATTTACTTCTTTTTCTTTCTCCCCTGATACCTCTTCTAATTGGCACATAACCATTTACTTCTTTTTCTTTCTCCCCTGATACCTCTTCTAATTGGCACATAACCATTTACTTCTTTTTCTTTCTCCCCTGATACCTCTTCTAATTGGCACATAACCATTTACTTCTTTTTATTTCTCCCCTGATACCTCTTCTAATTGGCACGTAGTCATTTACTTCTTTTTCTTTCTCCCCTGATACCTCTTCTAATTGGCACATAACCATTTACTTCTTTTTCTTTCTCCCCTGATACTTCTTCTAATTGGCACATAACCATTCACTTCTTTTTTTTCTCCCCTGAAACTTCTTCTAATTGGCACATAACCATTCACTTCTTTTTCTTTCTCCCCTGATACTTCTTCTAATTGGCACATAACCATTTACTTCTTTTTCTTTCTCCCCTGATACCTCTTCTAATTGGCACATAACCATTTACTTCTTTTTCTTTCTCCCCTGATACCTTTTCTAATTGGCACATAACCATTCACTTCTTTTTTTTCTCCCCTGAAACTTCTTCTAATTGGCACATAACCATTTACTTTTTTTTCTTTCTCCCCTGATACCTCTTCTAATTGGCACATAACCATTTACTTCTTTTTCTTTCTCCTCTAATACCTCTTCTAATTGGCACGTAGTCATTTACTTCTTTTTCTTTCTCCCCTGATACCTCTTCTAATTGGCACGTAGCCATTTACTTCTTTTTCTTTCTCCCCCGATACCTCTTCTAATTGTTACATAACCATTTACTTCTTTTTCTTTCTCCCCTGATACTTCTTCTAATTGGCACGTAGCCATTTACTTCTTTTTCTTTCTCCCCTGATACCTCTTCTAATTGGCACGTAGCCATTTACTTCTTTTTCTTTCTCCCCTGATACTTCTTCTAATTGGCACATAACCATTCACTTCTTTTTCTTTCTCCCCTGATACCTCTTCTAATTGGCACGTAGCCATTTACTTCTTTTTCTTTCTCCCCTGATACCTCTTCTAATTGGCACATAACCATTTACTTTTTTTTTCTTTCTCCCCCGATACCTCTTCTAATTGGCACGTAGCCATTTACTTCTTTTTCTTTCTCCCCTGATGCCTCTTCTAATTTGCACATAACCATTTACTTCTTTTTCTTTCTCCCCTGATACTTCTTCTAATTGGCACATAACCATTCACTTCTTTTTTTTCTCCCCTGAAACTTCTTCTAATTGGCACATAACCATTCACTTCTTTTTCTTTCTCCCCTGATACTTCTTCTAATTGGCACATAACCATTCACTTCTTTTTTTTCTCCCCTGATACTTCTTCTAATTGGCACATAACCATTCACTTCTTTTCTTTCTCCCCTGATACTTCTTCTAATTGGCACATAACCATTTACTTCTTTTTCTTTCTCCCCTGATACCTCTTCTAATTGGCACATAACCATTTACTTTTTTTTTCTTTCTCCCCCGATACCTCTTCTAATTGGCACGTAGCCATTTACTTCTTTTTCTTTCTCCCCTGATACCTCTTCTAATTGGCACGTAGCCATTTACTTCTTTTTCTTTCTCCCCTGATACCTCTTCTAATTGGCACGTAGACATTTACTTCTTTTTCTTTCTCCCCTGATACCTCTTCTAATTGGCACATTACCATTCACTTCTTTTTCTTTCTCCCCTGATACCTCTTCTAATTGGCACATAACCATTTACTTCTTTTTCTTTCTCCCCTGATACCTCTTCTAATTGGCACGTAGCCATTTACTTCTTTTTCTTTCTCCCCTGATACCTCTTCTAATTGGCACATAACCATTTACTTTTTTTTTCTTTCTCCCCCGATACCTCTTCTAATTGGCACGTAGCCATTTACTTCTTTTTCTTTCTCCCCTGATACCTCTTCTAATTGGCACGTAGCCATTTACTTCTTTTTCTTTCTCCCCTGATACCTCTTCTAATTGGCACGTAGCCATTTACTTCTTTTTCTTTCTCCCCTGATACCTCTTCTAATTGGCACATTACCATTCACTTCTTTTTCTTTCTCCCCTGATACCTCTTCTAATTGGCACATAACCATTTACTTCTTTTTCTTTCTCCCCTGATACTTCTTCTAATTGGCACATAACCATTTACTTCTTTTTCTTTCTCCCCTGATACCTCTTCTAATTGGCACATAACCATTTACTTCTTTTTCTTTCTCCCCTGATACCTCTTCTAATTGGCACGTAGCCATTTACTTCTTTTTCTTTCTCCCCTGATACCTCTTCTAATTGGCACATAACCATTTACTTTTTTTTTCTTTCTCCCCCGATACCTCTTCTAATTGGCACGTAGCCATTTACTTCTTTTTCTTTCTCCCCTGATACCTCTTTTAATTGGCACATAACCATTTACTTCTTTTTCTTTCTCCCCTGATACTTCTTCTAATTGGCACATAACCATTTACTTCTTTTTCTTCCTCCCCTGATACTTCTTCTAATTGGCACATAACCATTTACTTCTTTTTCTTTCTCCTCTAATACCTCTTCTAATTGGCACGTAGTCATTTACTTCTTTTTCTTTCTCCCCTGATACCTCTTCTAATTGGCACATAACCATTTACTTCTTTTTCTTTCTCCCCTGATACCTCTTCTAATTGGCACATAACCATTTACTTCTTTTTCTTTCTCGCCTGATACTTCTTCTAATTGGCACATAACCATTCACTTCTTTTTTTTCTCCCCTGATACTTCTTCTAATTGGCACATTACCATTCACTTCTTTTTCTTTCTCCCCTGATACCTCTTCTAATTTGCACATAACCATTTACTTCTTTTTCTTTCTCCCCCGATACTTCTTCTAATTGGCACATAACCATTCACTTCTTTTTCTTTCTCCCCTGATACTTCTTCTAATTGGCACATAACCATTTACTTCTTTTTCTTCCTCCCCTGATACCTCTTCTAATTGGCACGTAGCTATTTACTTCTTTTTCTTTCTCCCCTGATACTTCTTCTAATTGGCACATAACCATTCACTTCTTTTCTTTCTCCCCTGATACTTCTTCTAATTGGCACATAACCATTTACTTCTTTTTCTTTCTCCCCTGATACTTCTTCTTATTGGCACATAACCATTTACTTCTTTTTCTTTCTCCCCTGATACTTCTTCTAATTGGCACGTAGCCATTTACTTCTTTTTCTTCCTCCCCTGACACCTCTTCTAATTGGCACGTAGTCATTTACTTCTTTTTCTTCCTCCCCTGATACCTCTTCTAATTGGCACATAACAATTTACTTTTTTTTTCTTTCTCCCCTGATACCTCTTCTAATTGGCACATAACCATTTACTTCTTTTTCTTTCTCCTCTAATACCTCTTCTAATTGGCACGTAGTCATTTACTTCTTTTTCTTTCTCCCCTGATACCTCTTCTAATTGGCACATAACCATTTACTTCTTTTTCTTTCTCCCCTGATACTTCTTCTATTTGGCACATAACCATTTACTTCTTTTTCTTCCTCCCCTGATACCTCTTCTAATTGGCACATAACAATTTACTTTTTTTTTCTTTCTCCCCTGATACCTCTTCTAATTGGCACATAACCATTTACTTCTTTTTCTTTCTCCTCTAATACCTCTTCTAATTGGCACGTAGTCATTTACTTCTTTTTCTTTCTCCCCTGATACCTCTTCTAATTGGCACATAACCATTTACTTCTTTTTCTTCCTCCCCTGATACCTCTTCTAATTGGCACGTAGCCATTTACTTCTTTTTCTTTCTCCCCTGATACCTCTTCTAATTGGCACGTAGCCATTTACTTCTTTTTCTTTCTCCCCTGATACCTCTTCTAATTGGCACGTAGTCATTTACTTCTTTTTCTTTCTCCTCTAATACCTCTTCTAATTGGCACGTAGTCATTTACTTCTTTTTCTTTCTCCCCTGATACCTCTTCTAATTGGCACATAACCATTTACTTCTTTTTCTTCCTCCCCTGATACCTCTTCTAATTGGCACGTAGCCATTTACTTCTTTTTCTTTCTCCCCTGATACCTCTTCTAATTGGCACGTAGCCATTTACTTCTTTTTCTTTCTCCCCTGATACTTCTTCTAATTGGCACGTAGCCATTTACTTCTTTTTCTTCCTCCCCTGATACCTCTTCTAATTGGCACGTAGTCATTTACTTCTTTTTCTTTCTCCCCTGATACCTCTTCTAATTGGCACATAACAATTTACTTTTTTTTTCTTTCTCCCCTGATACTTCTTCTAATTGGCACATAACCATTCACTTCTTTTTTTTCTCCCCTGATACTTCTTCTAATTGGCACATAACCATTCACTTCTTTTTTTTCTCCCCTGATACCTCTTCTAATTGGCACATAACCATTTACTTCTTTTTCTTTCTCCCCTGATACCTCTTCTAATTGGCACATAACCATTTACTTCTTTTTCTTTCTCCTCTAATACCTCTTCTAATTGGCACATAACCATTTACTTCTTTTTCTTTCTCCCCTGATACCTCTTCTAATTGGCACATAACCATTTACTTCTTTTTCTTTCTCCCCTGATACCTCTTCTAATTGGCACATAACCATTTACTTCTTTTTCTTTCTCCTCTAATACCTCTTCTAATTGGCACATAACCATTTACTTCTTTTTCTTTCTCCCCTGATACCTCTTCTAATTGGCACATAACCATTTACTTCTTTTTCTTTCTCCCCTGATACCTCTTCTAATTGGCACATAACCATTTACTTCTTTTTCTTTCTCCCCTGATACTTCTTCTAATTGGCACATAACCATTTACTTCTTTTTCTTCCTCCCCTGATACCTCTTCTAATTGGCACATAACAATTTACTTTTTTTTTCTTTCTCCCCTGATACCTCTTCTAATTGGCACATAACCATTTACTTCTTTTTCTTTCTCCTCTAATACCTCTTCTAATTGGCACATAACCATTCACTTCTTTTTCTTTCTCCTCTAATACCTCTTCTAATTGGCACATAACCATTTACTTCTTTTTCTTTCTCCCCTGATACCTCTTCTAATTGGCACATAACCATTTACTTCTTTTTCTTTCTCCCCTGATACCTCTTCTAATTGGCACATAACCATTTACTTCTTTTTCTTTCTCTCCTGATACTTCTTCTAATTGGCACATAACCATTTACTTCTTTTTCTTCCTCCCCTGATACCTCTTCTAATTGGCACATAACAATTTACTTTTTTTTTCTTTCTCCCCTGATACCTCTTCTAATTGGCACATAACCATTCACTTCTTTTTTTTCTCCCCTGATACTTCTTCTAATTGGCACATAACCATTCACTTCTTTTTTTTCTCCCCTGATACCTCTTCTAATTGGCACATAACCATTTACTTCTTTTTCTTTCTCCCCTGATACCTCTTCTAATTGGCACATAACCATTTACTTCTTTTTCTTTCTCCTCTAATACCTCTTCTAATTGGCACATAACCATTTACTTCTTTTTCTTTCTCCCCTGATACCTCTTCTAATTGGCACATAACCATTTACTTCTTTTTCTTTCTCCCCTGATACCTCTTCTAATTGGCACATAACCATTTACTTCTTTTTCTTTCTCCTCTAATACCTCTTCTAATTGGCACATAACCATTTACTTCTTTTTCTTTCTCCCCTGATACCTCTTCTAATTGGCACATAACCATTTACTTCTTTTTCTTTCTCCCCTGATACCTCTTCTAATTGGCACATAACCATTTACTTCTTTTTCTTTCTCCCCTGATACTTCTTCTAATTGGCACATAACCATTTACTTCTTTTTCTTCCTCCCCTGATACCTCTTCTAATTGGCACATAACAATTTACTTTTTTTTTCTTTCTCCCCTGATACCTCTTCTAATTGGCACATAACCATTTACTTCTTTTTCTTTCTCCTCTAATACCTCTTCTAATTGGCACGTAGTCATTTACTTCTTTTTCTTTCTCCCCTGATACCTCTTCTAATTGGCACATAACCATTTACTTCTTTTTCTTCCTCCCCTGATACCTCTTCTAATTGGCACGTAGCCATTTACTTCTTTTTCTTTCTCCCCTGATACCTCTTCTAATTGGCACATAACCATTTACTTCTTTTTCTTTCTCCCCTGATACCTCTTCTAATTGGCACATAACCATTTACTTCTTTTTCTTTCTCCCCTGATACCTCTTCTAATTGGCACATAACCATTTACTTCTTTTTCTTTCTCCCCTGATACCTCTTCTAATTGGCACATAACCATTTACTTCTTTTTCTTTCTCCCCTGATACTTCTTCTAATTGGCACATAACCATTTACTTCTTTTTCTTCCTCCCCTGATACCTCTTCTAATTGGCACATAACAATTTACTTTTTTTTTCTTTCTCCCCTGATACCTCTTCTAATTGGCACATAACCATTTACTTCTTTTTCTTTCTCCTCTAATACCTCTTCTAATTGGCACGTAGTCATTTACTTCTTTTTCTTTCTCCCCTGATACCTCTTCTAATTGGCACATAACCATTTACTTCTTTTTCTTTCTCCCCTGATACTTCTTTTTATTGGCACATAACCATTTACTTCTTTTTCTTTCTCCCCTGATACTTCTTCTTATTGGCACATAACCATTCACTTCTTTTTTTTCTCCCCTGATACTTCTTCTAATTGGCACATAACCATTCACTTCTTTTTTTTCTCCCCTGATACTTCTTCTAATTGGCACATAACCATTTACTTCTTTTTCTTTCTCCCCTGATACTTCTTCTTATTGGCACATAACCATTTACTTCTTTTTCTTTCTCCCCTGATACTTCTTCTTATTGGCACATAACCATTCACTTCTTTTTTTTCTCCCCTGATACTTCTTCTAATTGGCACATAACCATTCACTTCTTTTTTTTCTCCCCTGATACTTCTTCTAATTGGCACATAACCATTCACTTCTTTTTTTTCTCCCCTGATACTTCTTCTAATTGGCACATAACATTTACTTCTTTTTCTTCCTCCCCTGATACTTCTTCTAATTGGCACATAACCATTTACTTTTTTTTTCTTTCTCCCCCGATACCTTTTCTAATTGGCACGTAGCCATTTACTTCTTTTTCTTTCTCCCCTGATACCTCTTTTAATTGGCACATAACCATTTACTTTTTTTTCTTTCTCCCCTGATACCTCTTCTAATTGGCACATAACCATTTACTTCTTTTTCTTTCTCCTCTAATACCTCTTCTAATTGGCACGTAGTCATTTACTTCTTTTTCTTTCTCCCCTGATACCTCTTCTAATTGGCACGTAGCCATTTACTTCTTTTTCTTTCTCCCCCGATACCTCTTCTAATTGTTACATAACCATTTACTTCTTTTTCTTTCTCCCCTGATACTTCTTCTAATTGGCACGTAGCCATTTACTTCTTTTTCTTTCTCCCCTGATACCTCTTTTAATTGGCACATAACCATTTACTTTTTTTTCTTTCTCCCCTGATACCTCTTCTAATTGGCACATAACCATTTACTTCTTTTTCTTTCTCCCCCGATACTTCTTCTAATTGGCACATAACCATTTACTTCTTTTTCTTTCTCCCCTGATACCTCTTCTAATTGTTACATAACCATTCACTTCTTTTTCTTTCTCCCCTGATACCTCTTCTAATTGGCACGTAGCCATTTACTTCTTTTTCTTTCTCCCCTGATACCTCTTCTAATTGTTACATAACCATTCACTTCTTTTTCTTTCTCCCCTGATACCTCTTCTAATTGGCACGTAGCCATTTACTTCTTTTTCTTTCTCCCCTGATACCTCTTCTAATTGGCACATAACCATTTACTTTTTTTTCTTTCTCCCCCGATACCTCTTCTAATTGGCACGTAGCCATTTACTTCTTTTTCTTTCTCCCCTGATACCTCTTCTAATTGGCACATAACCATTTACTTTTTTTTCTTTCTCCCCCGATACCTCTTCTAATTGGCACGTAGCCATTTACTTCTTTTTCTTTCTCCTCTAATACCTCTTCTAATTGGCACGTAGTCATTTACTTCTTTTTCTTTCTCCCCTGATACCTCTTCTAATTGGCACATAACCATTTACTTCTTTTTCTTTCTCCCCTGATACTTCTTCTTATTGGCACATAACCATTCACTTCTTTTTTTTCTCCCCTGATACTTCTTCTTATTGGCACATAACCATTTACTTCTTTTTCTTTCTCCCCTGATACTTCTTCTTATTGGCACATAACCATTTACTTCTTTTTCTTTCTCCCCTGATACCTCTTTTAATTGGCACATAACCATTCACTTCTTTTTTTTCTCCCCTGATACTTCTTCTAATTGGCACATAACCATTTACTTCTTTTTCTTTCTCCCCTGATACTTCTTCTTATTGGCACATAACCATTTACTTCTTTTTCTTTCTCCCCTGATACTTCTTCTTATTGGCACATAACCATTCACTTCTTTTTTTTCTCCCCTGATACTTCTTCTAATTGGCACATAACCATTCACTTCTTTTTTTTCTCCCCTGATACTTCTTCTAATTGGCACATAACCATTCACTTCTTTTTTTTCTCCCCTGATACTTCTTCTAATTGGCACATAACCATTCACTTCTTTTTTTTCTCCCCTGATACTTCTTCTAATTGGCACATAACCATTTACTTCTTTTTCTTCCTCCCCTGATACTTCTTCTAATTGGCACATAACCATTTACTTTTTTTTTCTTTCTCCCCCGATACCTCTTCTAATTGGCACGTAGCCATTTACTTCTTTTTCTTTCTCCCCTGATACCTCTTTTAATTGGCACATAACCATTTACTTTTTTTTCTTTCTCCCCTGATACCTCTTCTAATTGGCACATAACCATTTACTTCTTTTTCTTTCTCCTCTAATACCTCTTCTAATTGGCACGTAGTCATTTACTTCTTTTTCTTTCTCCCCTGATACCTCTTCTAATTGGCACGTAGCCATTTACTTCTTTTTCTTTCTCCCCCGATACCTCTTCTAATTGTTACATAACCATTTACTTCTTTTTCTTTCTCCCCTGATACTTCTTCTAATTGGCACGTAGCCATTTACTTCTTTTTCTTTCTCCCCTGATACCTTTTCTAATTGGCACATAACCATTCACTTCTTTTTTTTCTCCCCTGAAACTTCTTCTAATTGGCACATAACCATTTACTTTTTTTTCTTTCTCCCCTGATACCTCTTCTAATTGGCACATAACCATTTACTTCTTTTTCTTTCTCCTCTAATACCTCTTCTAATTGGCACGTAGTCATTTACTTCTTTTTCTTTCTCCCCTGATACCTTTTCTAATTGGCACATAACCATTTACTTCTTTTTCTTTCTCCCCTGATACCTCTTCTAATTGGCACGTAGCCATTTACTTCTTTTTCTTTCTCCCCTGATACCTCTTCTAATTGGCACATAACCATTTACTTTTTTTTTCTTTCTCCCCCGATACCTCTTCTAATTGGCACGTAGCCATTTACTTCTTTTTCTTTCTCCCCTGATACCTCTTCTAATTGGCACGTAGCCATTTACTTCTTTTTCTTTCTCCCCTGATACCTCTTCTAATTGGCACGTAGCCATTTACTTCTTTTTCTTTCTCCCCTGATACCTCTTCTAATTGGCACATTACCATTCACTTCTTTTTCTTTCTCCCCTGATACCTCTTCTAATTGGCACATAACCATTTACTTCTTTTTCTTTCTCCCCTGATACTTCTTCTAATTGGCACATAACCATTTACTTCTTTTTCTTTCTCCCCTGATACCTCTTCTAATTGGCACATAACCATTTACTTCTTTTTCTTTCTCCCCTGATACCTCTTCTAATTGGCACGTAGCCATTTACTTCTTTTTCTTTCTCCCCTGATACCTCTTCTAATTGGCACATAACCATTTACTTCTTTTTCTTTCTCCTCTAATACCTCTTCTAATTGGCACGTAGTCATTTACTTCTTTTTCTTTCTCCCCTGATACCTCTTCTAATTGGCACATAACCATTTACTTCTTTTTCTTCCTCCCCTGATACTTCTTTTTATTGGCACATAACCATTTACTTCTTTTTCTTTCTCCCCTGATACTTCTTCTTATTGGCACATAACCATTCACTTCTTTTTTTTCTCCCCTGATACTTCTTCTAATTGGCACATAACCATTCACTTCTTTTTTTTCTCCCCTGATACTTCTTCTAATTGGCACATAACCATTTACTTCTTTTTCTTTCTCCCCTGATACTTCTTCTTATTGGCACATAACCATTTACTTCTTTTTCTTTCTCCCCTGATACTTCTTCTTATTGGCACATAACCATTCACTTCTTTTTTTTCTCCCCTGATACTTCTTCTAATTGGCACATAACCATTCACTTCTTTTTTTTCTCCCCTGATACTTCTTCTAATTGGCACATAACCATTCACTTCTTTTTTTTCTCCCCTGATACTTCTTCTAATTGGCACATAACATTTACTTCTTTTTCTTCCTCCCCTGATACTTCTTCTAATTGGCACATAACCATTTACTTTTTTTTTCTTTCTCCCCCGATACCTTTTCTAATTGGCACGTAGCCATTTACTTCTTTTTCTTTCTCCCCTGATACCTCTTTTAATTGGCACATAACCATTTACTTTTTTTTCTTTCTCCCCTGATACCTCTTCTAATTGGCACATAACCATTTACTTCTTTTTCTTTCTCCTCTAATACCTCTTCTAATTGGCACGTAGTCATTTACTTCTTTTTCTTTCTCCCCTGATACCTCTTCTAATTGGCACGTAGCCATTTACTTCTTTTTCTTTCTCCCCCGATACCTCTTCTAATTGTTACATAACCATTTACTTCTTTTTCTTTCTCCCCTGATACTTCTTCTAATTGGCACGTAGCCATTTACTTCTTTTTCTTTCTCCCCTGATACCTCTTTTAATTGGCACATAACCATTTACTTTTTTTTCTTTCTCCCCTGATACCTCTTCTAATTGGCACATAACCATTTACTTCTTTTTCTTTCTCCCCCGATACTTCTTCTAATTGGCACATAACCATTTACTTCTTTTTCTTTCTCCCCTGATACCTCTTCTAATTGTTACATAACCATTCACTTCTTTTTCTTTCTCCCCTGATACCTCTTCTAATTGGCACGTAGCCATTTACTTCTTTTTCTTTCTCCCCTGATACCTCTTCTAATTGTTACATAACCATTCACTTCTTTTTCTTTCTCCCCTGATACCTCTTCTAATTGGCACGTAGCCATTTACTTCTTTTTCTTTCTCCCCTGATACCTCTTCTAATTGGCACATAACCATTTACTTTTTTTTTCTTTCTCCCCCGATACCTCTTCTAATTGGCACGTAGCCATTTACTTCTTTTTCTTTCTCCCCTGATACCTCTTCTAATTGGCACATAACCATTTACTTTTTTTTCTTTCTCCCCCGATACCTCTTCTAATTGGCACGTAGCCATTTACTTCTTTTTCTTTCTCCTCTAATACCTCTTCTAATTGGCACGTAGTCATTTACTTCTTTTTCTTTCTCCCCTGATACCTCTTCTAATTGGCACATAACCATTTACTTCTTTTTCTTTCTCCCCTGATACTTCTTCTTATTGGCACATAACCATTCACTTCTTTTTTTTCTCCCCTGATACTTCTTCTTATTGGCACATAACCATTTACTTCTTTTTCTTTCTCCCCTGATACTTCTTCTTATTGGCACATAACCATTTACTTCTTTTTCTTTCTCCCCTGATACCTCTTTTAATTGGCACATAACCATTCACTTCTTTTTTTTCTCCCCTGATACTTCTTCTAATTGGCACATAACCATTTACTTCTTTTTCTTTCTCCCCTGATACTTCTTCTTATTGGCACATAACCATTTACTTCTTTTTCTTTCTCCCCTGATACTTCTTCTTATTGGCACATAACCATTCACTTCTTTTTTTTCTCCCCTGATACTTCTTCTAATTGGCACATAACCATTCACTTCTTTTTTTTCTCCCCTGATACTTCTTCTAATTGGCACATAACCATTCACTTCTTTTTTTTCTCCCCTGATACTTCTTCTAATTGGCACATAACCATTCACTTCTTTTTTTTCTCCCCTGATACTTCTTCTAATTGGCACATAACCATTTACTTCTTTTTCTTCCTCCCCTGATACTTCTTCTAATTGGCACATAACCATTTACTTTTTTTTTCTTTCTCCCCCGATACCTCTTCTAATTGGCACGTAGCCATTTACTTCTTTTTCTTTCTCCCCTGATACCTCTTTTAATTGGCACATAACCATTTACTTTTTTTTCTTTCTCCCCTGATACCTCTTCTAATTGGCACATAACCATTTACTTCTTTTTCTTTCTCCTCTAATACCTCTTCTAATTGGCACGTAGTCATTTACTTCTTTTTCTTTCTCCCCTGATACCTCTTCTAATTGGCACGTAGCCATTTACTTCTTTTTCTTTCTCCCCCGATACCTCTTCTAATTGTTACATAACCATTTACTTCTTTTTCTTTCTCCCCTGATACTTCTTCTAATTGGCACGTAGCCATTTACTTCTTTTTCTTTCTCCCCTGATACCTTTTCTAATTGGCACATAACCATTCACTTCTTTTTTTTCTCCCCTGAAACTTCTTCTAATTGGCACATAACCATTTACTTTTTTTTCTTTCTCCCCTGATACCTCTTCTAATTGGCACATAACCATTTACTTCTTTTTCTTTCTCCTCTAATACCTCTTCTAATTGGCACGTAGTCATTTACTTCTTTTTCTTTCTCCCCCGATACCTCTTCTAATTGGCACGTAGCCATTTACTTCTTTTTCTTTCTCCCCTGATACCTCTTCTAATTGGCACGTAGTCATTTACTTTTTTTTCTTTCTCCCCTGATACCTCTTCTAATTGGCACATAACCATTTACTTCTTTTTCTTTCTCCCCTGATACCTCTTCTAATTGGCACATAACCATTTACTTCTTTTTCTTTCTCCCCTGATACCTCTTCTAATTGGCACATAACCATTTACTTCTTTTTATTTCTCCCCTGATACCTCTTCTAATTGGCACGTAGTCATTTACTTCTTTTTCTTTCTCCCCTGATACCTCTTCTAATTGGCACATAACCATTTACTTCTTTTTCTTTCTCCCCTGATACTTCTTCTAATTGGCACATAACCATTCACTTCTTTTTTTTCTCCCCTGAAACTTCTTCTAATTGGCACATAACCATTCACTTCTTTTTCTTTCTCCCCTGATACTTCTTCTAATTGGCACATAACCATTTACTTCTTTTTCTTTCTCCCCTGATACCTCTTCTAATTGGCACATAACCATTTACTTCTTTTTCTTTCTCCCCTGATACCTTTTCTAATTGGCACATAACCATTCACTTCTTTTTTTTCTCCCCTGAAACTTCTTCTAATTGGCACATAACCATTTACTTTTTTTTCTTTCTCCCCTGATACCTCTTCTAATTGGCACATAACCATTTACTTCTTTTTCTTTCTCCTCTAATACCTCTTCTAATTGGCACGTAGTCATTTACTTCTTTTTCTTTCTCCCCTGATACCTCTTCTAATTGGCACGTAGCCATTTACTTCTTTTTCTTTCTCCCCCGATACCTCTTCTAATTGTTACATAACCATTTACTTCTTTTTCTTTCTCCCCTGATACTTCTTCTAATTGGCACGTAGCCATTTACTTCTTTTTCTTTCTCCCCTGATACCTCTTCTAATTGGCACGTAGCCATTTACTTCTTTTTCTTTCTCCCCTGATACTTCTTCTAATTGGCACATAACCATTCACTTCTTTTTCTTTCTCCCCTGATACCTCTTCTAATTGGCACGTAGCCATTTACTTCTTTTTCTTTCTCCCCTGATACCTCTTCTAATTGGCACATAACCATTTACTTTTTTTTTCTTTCTCCCCCGATACCTCTTCTAATTGGCACGTAGCCATTTACTTCTTTTTCTTTCTCCCCTGATGCCTCTTCTAATTTGCACATAACCATTTACTTCTTTTTCTTTCTCCCCTGATACTTCTTCTAATTGGCACATAACCATTCACTTCTTTTTTTTCTCCCCTGAAACTTCTTCTAATTGGCACATAACCATTCACTTCTTTTTCTTTCTCCCCTGATACTTCTTCTAATTGGCACATAACCATTCACTTCTTTTTTTTCTCCCCTGATACTTCTTCTAATTGGCACATAACCATTCACTTCTTTTCTTTCTCCCCTGATACTTCTTCTAATTGGCACATAACCATTTACTTCTTTTTCTTTCTCCCCTGATACCTCTTCTAATTGGCACATAACCATTTACTTTTTTTTTCTTTCTCCCCCGATACCTCTTCTAATTGGCACGTAGCCATTTACTTCTTTTTCTTTCTCCCCTGATACCTCTTCTAATTGGCACGTAGCCATTTACTTCTTTTTCTTTCTCCCCTGATACCTCTTCTAATTGGCACGTAGACATTTACTTCTTTTTCTTTCTCCCCTGATACCTCTTCTAATTGGCACATTACCATTCACTTCTTTTTCTTTCTCCCCTGATACCTCTTCTAATTGGCACATAACCATTTACTTCTTTTTCTTTCTCCCCTGATACCTCTTCTAATTGGCACGTAGCCATTTACTTCTTTTTCTTTCTCCCCTGATACCTCTTCTAATTGGCACATAACCATTTACTTTTTTTTTCTTTCTCCCCTGATACCTCTTCTAATTGGCACGTAGCCATTTACTTCTTTTTCTTTCTCCCCTGATACCTCTTCTAATTGGCACGTAGCCATTTACTTCTTTTTCTTTCTCCCCTGATACCTCTTCTAATTGGCACGTAGCCATTTACTTCTTTTTCTTTCTCCCCTGATACCTCTTCTAATTGGCACATTACCATTCACTTCTTTTTCTTTCTCCCCTGATACCTCTTCTAATTGGCACATAACCATTTACTTCTTTTTCTTTCTCCCCTGATACTTCTTCTAATTGGCACATAACCATTTACTTCTTTTTCTTTCTCCCCTGATACCTCTTCTAATTGGCACATAACCATTTACTTCTTTTTCTTTCTCCCCTGATACCTCTTCTAATTGGCACGTAGCCATTTACTTCTTTTTCTTTCTCCCCTGATACCTCTTCTAATTGGCACATAACCATTTACTTTTTTTTTCTTTCTCCCCCGATACCTCTTCTAATTGGCACGTAGCCATTTACTTCTTTTTCTTTCTCCCCTGATACCTCTTTTAATTGGCACATAACCATTTACTTCTTTTTCTTTCTCCCCTGATACTTCTTCTAATTGGCACATAACCATTTACTTCTTTTTCTTCCTCCCCTGATACTTCTTCTAATTGGCACATAACCATTTACTTCTTTTTCTTTCTCCTCTAATACCTCTTCTAATTGGCACGTAGTCATTTACTTCTTTTTCTTTCTCCCCTGATACCTCTTCTAATTGGCACATAACCATTTACTTCTTTTTCTTTCTCCCCTGATACCTCTTCTAATTGGCACATAACCATTTACTTCTTTTTCTTTCTCGCCTGATACTTCTTCTAATTGGCACATAACCATTCACTTCTTTTTTTTCTCCCCTGATACTTCTTCTAATTGGCACATTACCATTCACTTCTTTTTCTTTCTCCCCTGATACCTCTTCTAATTTGAACATAACCATTTACTTCTTTTTCTTTCTCCCCCGATACTTCTTCTAATTGGCACATAACCATTCACTTCTTTTTCTTTCTCCCCTGATACTTCTTCTAATTGGCACATAACCATTTACTTCTTTTTCTTCCTCCCCTGATACCTCTTCTAATTGGCACGTAGCTATTTACTTCTTTTTCTTTCTCCCCTGATACTTCTTCTAATTGGCACATAACCATTCACTTCTTTTCTTTCTCCCCTGATACTTCTTCTAATTGGCACATAACCATTTACTTCTTTTTCTTTCTCCCCTGATACTTCTTCTTATTGGCACATAACCATTTACTTCTTTTTCTTTCTCCCCTGATACTTCTTCTATTTGGCACATAACCATTCACTTCTTTTTCTTTCTCCCCTGATACCTTTTCTAATTGGCACGTAGCCATTTACTTCTTTTTCTTTCTCCCTTGATACCTCTTCTAATTGGCACATAACCATTTACTTCTTTTTCTTTCTCCCCTGATACTTCTTCTTATTGGCACATAACCATTCACTTCTTTTTCTTTCTCCCCTGATACCTCTTCTAATTGGCACATAACCATTTACTTCTTTTTCTTTCTCCCCTGATACCTCTTCTAATTGGCACATAACCATTTACTTCTTTTTCTTTCTCCCCTGATACCTCTTCTAATTGGCACATAACCATTTACTTCTTTTTCTTTCTCGCCTGATACTTCTTCTAATTGGCACATAACCATTCACTTCTTTTTTTTCTCCCCTGATACTTCTTCTAATTGGCACATTACCATTCACTTCTTTTTCTTTCTCCCCTGATACCTCTTCTAATTTGCACATAACCATTTACTTCTTTTTCTTTCTCCCCCGATACTTCTTCTAATTGGCACATAACCATTCACTTCTTTTTCTTTCTCCCCTGATACTTCTTCTAATTGGCACATAACCATTTACTTCTTTTTCTTCCTCCCCTGATACCTCTTCTAATTGGCACGTAGCTATTTACTTCTTTTTCTTTCTCCCCTGATACTTCTTCTAATTGGCACATAACCATTCACTTCTTTTCTTTCTCCCCTGATACTTCTTCTAATTGGCACATAACCATTTACTTCTTTTTCTTTCTCCCCTGATACTTCTTCTTATTGGCACATAACCATTTACTTCTTTTTCTTTCTCCCCTGATACTTCTTCTATTTGGCACATAACCATTCACTTCTTTTTCTTTCTCCCCTGATACCTTTTCTAATTGGCACGTAGCCATTTACTTCTTTTTCTTTCTCCCTTGATACCTCTTCTAATTGGCACATAACCATTTACTTCTTTTTCTTTCTCCCCTGATACTTCTTCTTATTGGCACATAACCATTCACTTCTTTTTCTTTCTCCCCTGATACCTCTTCTAATTGGCACATAACCATTTACTTCTTTTTCTTTCTCCCCTGATACCTCTTCTAATTGGCACATAACCATTTACTTCTTTTTCTTTCTCCCCTGATACCTCTTCTAATTGGCACATAACCATTTACTTCTTTTTCTTTCTCGCCTGATACTTCTTCTAATTGGCACATAACCATTCACTTCTTTTTTTTCTCCCCTGATACTTCTTCTAATTGGCACATTACCATTCACTTCTTTTTCTTTCTCCCCTGATACCTCTTCTAATTTGCACATAACCATTTACTTCTTTTTCTTTCTCCCCCGATACTTCTTCTAATTGGCACATAACCATTCACTTCTTTTTCTTTCTCCCCTGATACTTCTTCTAATTGGCACATAACCATTTACTTCTTTTTCTTCCTCCCCTGATACCTCTTCTAATTGGCACGTAGCTATTTACTTCTTTTTCTTTCTCCCCTGATACTTCTTCTAATTGGCACATAACCATTCACTTCTTTTCTTTCTCCCCTGATACTTCTTCTAATTGGCACATAACCATTTACTTCTTTTTCTTTCTCCCCTGATACTTCTTCTTATTGGCACATAACCATTTACTTCTTTTTCTTCCTCCCCTGATACCTCTTCTAATTGGCACGTAGCTATTTACTTCTTTTTCTTTCTCCCCTGATACTTCTTCTAATTGGCACATAACCATTCACTTCTTTTTCTTTCTCCCCTGATACTTCTTCTAATTGGCACATAACCATTTACTTCTTTTTCTTCCTCCCCTGATACCTCTTCTAATTGGCACGTAGCTATTTACTTCTTTTTCTTTCTCCCCTGATACTTCTTCTAATTGGCACATAACCATTCACTTCTTTTCTTTCTCCCCTGATACTTCTTCTAATTGGCACATAACCATTTACTTCTTTTTCTTTCTCCCCTGATACTTCTTCTATTTGGCACATAACCATTCACTTCTTTTTCTTTCTCCCCTGATACCTTTTCTAATTGGCACGTAGCCATTTACTTCTTTTTCTTTCTCCCTTGATACCTCTTCTAATTGGCACATAACCATTTACTTCTTTTTCTTTCTCCCCTGATACTTCTTCTTATTGGCACATAACCATTCACTTCTTTTTCTTTCTCCCCTGATACCTCTTCTAATTGGCACATAACCATTTACTTTTTTTTCTTTCTCCCCTGATACTTCTTCTTATTGGCACATAACCATTCACTTCTTTTTCTTTCTCCCCTGATACCTCTTCTAATTTGCACATAACCATTTACTTCTTTTTCTTTCTCCCCTGATACCTCTTCTAATTGGCACATAACCATTTACTTCTTTTTCTTTCTCCCCTGATACCTCTTCTAATTGGCACATAACCATTTACTTCTTTTTCTTTCTCGCCTGATACTTCTTCTAATTGGCACATAACCATTCACTTCTTTTTTTTCTCCCCTGATACTTCTTCTAATTGGCACATTACCATTCACTTCTTTTTCTTTCTCCCCTGATACCTCTTCTAATTTGCACATAACCATTTACTTCTTTTTCTTTCTCCCCCGATACTTCTTCTAATTGGCACATAACCATTCACTTCTTTTTCTTTCTCCCCTGATACTTCTTCTAATTGGCACATAACCATTTACTTCTTTTTCTTCCTCCCCTGATATCTCTTCTAATTGGCACGTAGCTATTTACTTCTTTTTCTTTCTCCCCTGATACTTCTTCTAATTGGCACATAACCATTCACTTCTTTTCTTTCTCCCCTGATACTTCTTCTAATTGGCACATAACCATTTACTTCTTTTTCTTTCTCCCCTGATACTTCTTCTTATTGGCACATAACCATTTACTTCTTTTTCTTCCTCCCCTGATACCTCTTCTAATTGGCACGTAGCTATTTACTTCTTTTTCTTTCTCCCCTGATACTTCTTCTAATTGGCACATAACCATTCACTTCTTTTTCTTTCTCCCCTGATACCTCTTCTAATTGGCACATAACCATTTACTTCTTTTTCTTTCTCCCCTGATACCTCTTCTAATTGGCACATAACCATTTACTTCTTTTTCTTTCTCCCCTGATGCCTCTTCTAATTTGCACATAACCATTTACTTCTTTTTCTTTCTCCCCTGATACTTCTTCTAATTGGCACATAACCATTCACTTCTTTTTTTTCTCCCCTGAAACTTCTTCTAATTGGCACATAACCATTCACTTCTTTTTCTTTCTCCCCTGATACTTCTTCTAATTGGCACATAACCATTCACTTCTTTTTTTTCTCCCCTGATACTTCTTCTAATTGGCACATAACCATTCACTTCTTTTCTTTCTCCCCTGATACTTCTTCTAATTGGCACATAACCATTTACTTCTTTTTCTTTCTCCCCTGATACCTCTTCTAATTGGCACATAACCATTTACTTTTTTTTTCTTTCTCCCCCGATACCTCTTCTAATTGGCACGTAGCCATTTACTTCTTTTTCTTTCTCCCCTGATACCTCTTCTAATTGGCACGTAGCCATTTACTTCTTTTTCTTTCTCCCCTGATACCTCTTCTAATTGGCACGTAGACATTTACTTCTTTTTCTTTCTCCCCTGATACCTCTTCTAATTGGCACATTACCATTCACTTCTTTTTCTTTCTCCCCTGATACCTCTTCTAATTGGCACATAACCATTTACTTCTTTTTCTTTCTCCCCTGATACCTCTTCTAATTGGCACGTAGCCATTTACTTCTTTTTCTTTCTCCCCTGATACCTCTTCTAATTGGCACATAACCATTTACTTTTTTTTTCTTTCTCCCCCGATACCTCTTCTAATTGGCACGTAGCCATTTACTTCTTTTTCTTTCTCCCCTGATACCTCTTCTAATTGGCACGTAGCCATTTACTTCTTTTTCTTTCTCCCCTGATACCTCTTCTAATTGGCACGTAGCCATTTACTTCTTTTTCTTTCTCCCCTGATACCTCTTCTAATTGGCACATTACCATTCACTTCTTTTTCTTTCTCCCCTGATACCTCTTCTAATTGGCACATAACCATTTACTTCTTTTTCTTTCTCCCCTGATACCTCTTCTAATTGGCACATAACCATTTACTTCTTTTTCTTTCTCCCCTGATACCTCTTCTAATTGGCACGTAGCCATTTACTTCTTTTTCTTTCTCCCCTGATACCTCTTCTAATTGGCACATAACCATTTACTTTTTTTTTCTTTCTCCCCCGATACCTCTTCTAATTGGCACGTAGCCATTTACTTCTTTTTCTTTCTCCCCTGATACCTCTTTTAATTGGCACATAACCATTTACTTCTTTTTCTTTCTCCCCTGATACTTCTTCTAATTGGCACATAACCATTTACTTCTTTTTCTTCCTCCCCTGATACTTCTTCTAATTGGCACATAACCATTTACTTCTTTTTCTTTCTCCTCTAATACCTCTTCTAATTGGCACGTAGTCATTTACTTCTTTTTCTTTCTCCCCTGATACCTCTTCTAATTGGCACATAACCATTTACTTCTTTTTCTTTCTCCCCTGATACCTCTTCTAATTGGCACATAACCATTTACTTCTTTTTCTTTCTCGCCTGATACTTCTTCTAATTGGCACATAACCATTCACTTCTTTTTTTTCTCCCCTGATACTTCTTCTAATTGGCACATTACCATTCACTTCTTTTTCTTTCTCCCCTGATACCTCTTCTAATTTGCACATAACCATTTACTTCTTTTTCTTTCTCCCCCGATACTTCTTCTAATTGGCACATAACCATTCACTTCTTTTTCTTTCTCCCCTGATACTTCTTCTAATTGGCACATAACCATTTACTTCTTTTTCTTCCTCCCCTGATACCTCTTCTAATTGGCACGTAGCTATTTACTTCTTTTTCTTTCTCCCCTGATACTTCTTCTAATTGGCACATAACCATTCACTTCTTTTCTTTCTCCCCTGATACTTCTTCTAATTGGCACATAACCATTTACTTCTTTTTCTTTCTCCCCTGATACTTCTTCTTATTGGCACATAACCATTTACTTCTTTTTCTTTCTCCCCTGATACTTCTTCTATTTGGCACATAACCATTCACTTCTTTTTCTTTCTCCCCTGATACCTTTTCTAATTGGCACGTAGCCATTTACTTCTTTTTCTTTCTCCCTTGATACCTCTTCTAATTGGCACATAACCATTTACTTCTTTTTCTTTCTCCCCTGATACTTCTTCTTATTGGCACATAACCATTCACTTCTTTTTCTTTCTCCCCTGATACCTCTTCTAATTGGCACATAACCATTTACTTCTTTTTCTTTCTCCCCTGATACCTCTTCTAATTGGCACATAACCATTTACTTCTTTTTCTTTCTCCCCTGATACCTCTTCTAATTGGCACATAACCATTTACTTCTTTTTCTTTCTCGCCTGATACTTCTTCTAATTGGCACATAACCATTCACTTCTTTTTTTTCTCCCCTGATACTTCTTCTAATTGGCACATTACCATTCACTTCTTTTTCTTTCTCCCCTGATACCTCTTCTAATTTGCACATAACCATTTACTTCTTTTTCTTTCTCCCCCGATACTTCTTCTAATTGGCACATAACCATTCACTTCTTTTTCTTTCTCCCCTGATACTTCTTCTAATTGGCACATAACCATTTACTTCTTTTTCTTCCTCCCCTGATACCTCTTCTAATTGGCACGTAGCTATTTACTTCTTTTTCTTTCTCCCCTGATACTTCTTCTAATTGGCACATAACCATTCACTTCTTTTCTTTCTCCCCTGATACTTCTTCTAATTGGCACATAACCATTTACTTCTTTTTCTTTCTCCCCTGATACTTCTTCTTATTGGCACATAACCATTTACTTCTTTTTCTTTCTCCCCTGATACTTCTTCTATTTGGCACATAACCATTCACTTCTTTTTCTTTCTCCCCTGATACCTTTTCTAATTGGCACGTAGCCATTTACTTCTTTTTCTTTCTCCCTTGATACCTCTTCTAATTGGCACATAACCATTTACTTCTTTTTCTTTCTCCCCTGATACTTCTTCTTATTGGCACATAACCATTCACTTCTTTTTCTTTCTCCCCTGATACCTCTTCTAATTGGCACATAACCATTTACTTCTTTTTCTTTCTCCCCTGATACCTCTTCTAATTGGCACATAACCATTTACTTCTTTTTCTTTCTCCCCTGATACCTCTTCTAATTGGCACATAACCATTTACTTCTTTTTCTTTCTCGCCTGATACTTCTTCTAATTGGCACATAACCATTCACTTCTTTTTTTTCTCCCCTGATACTTCTTCTAATTGGCACATTACCATTCACTTCTTTTTCTTTCTCCCCTGATACCTCTTCTAATTTGCACATAACCATTTACTTCTTTTTCTTTCTCCCCCGATACTTCTTCTAATTGGCACATAACCATTCACTTCTTTTTCTTTCTCCCCTGATACTTCTTCTAATTGGCACATAACCATTTACTTCTTTTTCTTCCTCCCCTGATACCTCTTCTAATTGGCACGTAGCTATTTACTTCTTTTTCTTTCTCCCCTGATACTTCTTCTAATTGGCACATAACCATTCACTTCTTTTCTTTCTCCCCTGATACTTCTTCTAATTGGCACATAACCATTTACTTCTTTTTCTTTCTCCCCTGATACTTCTTCTTATTGGCACATAACCATTTACTTCTTTTTCTTCCTCCCCTGATACCTCTTCTAATTGGCACGTAGCTATTTACTTCTTTTTCTTTCTCCCCTGATACTTCTTCTAATTGGCACATAACCATTCACTTCTTTTTCTTTCTCCCCTGATACTTCTTCTAATTGGCACATAACCATTTACTTCTTTTTCTTCCTCCCCTGATACCTCTTCTAATTGGCACGTAGCTATTTACTTCTTTTTCTTTCTCCCCTGATACTTCTTCTAATTGGCACATAACCATTCACTTCTTTTCTTTCTCCCCTGATACTTCTTCTAATTGGCACATAACCATTTACTTCTTTTTCTTTCTCCCCTGATACTTCTTCTATTTGGCACATAACCATTCACTTCTTTTTCTTTCTCCCCTGATACCTTTTCTAATTGGCACGTAGCCATTTACTTCTTTTTCTTTCTCCCTTGATACCTCTTCTAATTGGCACATAACCATTTACTTCTTTTTCTTTCTCCCCTGATACTTCTTCTTATTGGCACATAACCATTCACTTCTTTTTCTTTCTCCCCTGATACCTCTTCTAATTGGCACATAACCATTTACTTTTTTTTCTTTCTCCCCTGATACTTCTTCTTATTGGCACATAACCATTCACTTCTTTTTCTTTCTCCCCTGATACCTCTTCTAATTTGCACATAACCATTTACTTCTTTTTCTTTCTCCCCTGATACCTCTTCTAATTGGCACATAACCATTTACTTCTTTTTCTTTCTCCCCTGATACCTCTTCTAATTGGCACATAACCATTTACTTCTTTTTCTTTCTCGCCTGATACTTCTTCTAATTGGCACATAACCATTCACTTCTTTTTTTTCTCCCCTGATACTTCTTCTAATTGGCACATTACCATTCACTTCTTTTTCTTTCTCCCCTGATACCTCTTCTAATTTGCACATAACCATTTACTTCTTTTTCTTTCTCCCCCGATACTTCTTCTAATTGGCACATAACCATTCACTTCTTTTTCTTTCTCCCCTGATACTTCTTCTAATTGGCACATAACCATTTACTTCTTTTTCTTCCTCCCCTGATATCTCTTCTAATTGGCACGTAGCTATTTACTTCTTTTTCTTTCTCCCCTGATACTTCTTCTAATTGGCACATAACCATTCACTTCTTTTCTTTCTCCCCTGATACTTCTTCTAATTGGCACATAACCATTTACTTCTTTTTCTTTCTCCCCTGATACTTCTTCTTATTGGCACATAACCATTTACTTCTTTTTCTTCCTCCCCTGATACCTCTTCTAATTGGCACGTAGCTATTTACTTCTTTTTCTTTCTCCCCTGATACTTCTTCTAATTGGCACATAACCATTCACTTCTTTTTCTTTCTCCCCTGATACTTCTTCTAATTGGCACATAACCATTTACTTCTTTTTCTTCCTCCCCTGATACCTCTTCTAATTGGCACGTAGCTATTTACTTCTTTTTCTTTCTCCCCTGATACTTCTTATAATTGGCACATAACCATTCACTTCTTTTCTTTCTCCCCTGATACTTCTTCTAATTGGCACATAACCATTTACTTCTTTTTCTTTCTCCCCTGATACTTCTTCTATTTGGCACATAACCATTCACTTCTTTTTCTTTCTCCCCTGATACCTTTTCTAATTGGCACGTAGCCATTCACTTCTTTTTCTTTCTCCCTTGATACCTCTTCTAATTGGCACATAACCATTTACTTCTTTTTCTTTCTCCCCTGATACTTCTTCTTATTGGCACATAACCATTCACTTCTTTTTCTTTCTCCCCTGATACCTCTTCTAATTGGCACATAACCATTTACTTTTTTTTCTTTCTCCCCTGATACCTCTTTTAATTGGCACGTAACCATTCACTTCTTTTTCTTTCTCCCCTGATACTTCTTCTTATTTGCACATAACCATTCACTTCTTTTTCTTTCTCTCCTGATACTTCTTCTAATTGGCACATAACCATTTACTTCTTTTTCTTTCTCCCCTGATACCTCTTTTAATTGGCACATAACCATTCACTTCTTTTTCTTTCTCCCCTGATACTTCTTCTAATTGGCACATAACCATTCACTTCTTTTTCTTTCTCCCCTGATACTTCTTCTTCTTGGCACATAACCATTCACTTCTTTTTCTTTCTCCCCTGATACTTCTTCTTATTTGCACATAACCATTCACTTCTTTTTCTTTCTCCCCTGATACTTCTTCTAATTGGCACATAACCATTTACTTCTTTTTCTTTCTCCTCTGATACCTCTTCTAATTGGCACGTAGTCATTTACTCCAGGGCAGATGGGTTTGGGTGAGAGAGACAAAGCGAAAGACTGGATGGAAACAGCAGATGCCACGGACCTTTGGAGGAATTTCTCGTTATGTTGCCACAATGTTATTTCCTTCCGTGACCATGTTGGACTCCCTGCGGGTCACCCTTTAACAGGGGCAGGGGAGATAGTGGAGAGTAGGATGAAAGGCCTGGTTGGGTTGGTGGAGGATGGATTAGGCCCGTCGCAGGATGTGTTTGTTGCACTTCCTCTTCTAATTGATATTCCTGCTTTGCAATCGTTCCCTTTTGTTAAGTCACATCACACATTGCAAGTGATATTAATGGATTATTTAAGACCTTCCACGGCGTATCTAACGTGTGTGTTTGTGTGTGTGTGTGTGTATACATGTGCATTGGGCATTACTACTATATATATGTATATATATATATATATATATATATATATATATATATATATATATATATATATATATATATATATATTTGTGTGTGTATATGTATGTACGAATGTATATTTGACCGTACATATATATAGGCACACATGCATGGGTGTATACTATTCCACATTTATGCTTATTTAGGTGTGTGCTTCAGTTATATGTATGGATGTGTACTTGAATATTATGCACATGTATATGCAAATGCCTATATATATATATATATATATATATATATATATATATATATATATATATATATATATATATATATATATATATATATATATATGTGATCGTACATGAGTATATGTTAATATGTATTGATATATGCCATTGCACATTTGCGTCTGTCTACGCGTATGATTTGAATGTATGTACGAATGGGCATGTATATATGTGTGAAATTATTTGTACACATATGTATACCTAATAGTACATGCAAATATGGGTCATAAGTATTTAGAATTAACGCGTATGTATTTATGCTGATTTACATGTATTAACGTACGTATATGTATCTATGTACATGTGTAATTATCTATGTGTGCGTTTTATCGTTAATTGGCCTCAGATTGGGCGTCGATCGCACGCCCATAATATCGCAGGCGTGGAAGGAATGAATACATCTCTTCCTTAAAGGCTCTGTTACCCCCTGTTACCCATTCCCATATCACAGGAGCAGTGTAGGGAAGGACGACGGTAGGGGTAAGGGCAGAGGAAAGGGGAAGTTGTTGTCAGCTGCCCGTTTTCCGGAGAAGCTCCGATGTGACGTCCAATTCATCAAAGCTACACTTTCCGCCAAATTTGTCGCAGGTTTTCCCGCCAAATGCGATGTTTTTTTCGCGCTAAACTATAACGCTTATGGCAACTATATATAGTAAGTTTAGCGCGGAAAATATGACGTTGTTACATTGAAAATTTATAGCGTTTTGTCGGGGCCAATTGTGTGGTATTTCGCGTCAAAATATGAGGTTTGTTTGCGGGAGACTTTTTTTTATTCGCACCGAAACGCGACGAGTGTTTTTTGCGTTGAATATGTTTTAGGGAGGAGCACCAAAGAATGATCTTTCGCGTCAAAAATGCTGTGTTTTTTTTCACGCCAAAATAAGTCGTTTTAGCAGTCAAATATGGTGTATTTTCATCCAAAAAAATGACAGGTTTTGGGAGGTATTTGGGGTCACTTTTCTATGCTCACTGCCTAATTAAATGACTTTTTCTCGCCAAAATTTAACGTTTACGCGCCCCCAAAATGCTCTTCCCAATGAAAATGCATCGTTTTGTATGAAAATAGTTTTTCTCGCCAGAATATGGTGGTTTTTCGTAGCAAACATGACGTATTTCACCCTAAAATAGACATTTTTCGCGCCTAAAATATTACGGGTCTCGTGAAAAAAATATGAGGAAGGATTTTAGTAACATAGGACGTTATTTCTCGCCCTTCGCCCAAACATTCCGGTTTCGAACTTGGGAGACGCGTTTATGCCTGGGTAGAGTTCAAGTTCTTAGTTTCGAATGCTTGACTCTCATCCGGGTAAGAACTAGCTTATATGTTTATAAATACGAATTACTATAGTTTTGCTGTAGTTGGCTAATGACAAAAAAAAAAATGTTCGGAGTTAGTTACGAACACGTTAGCATAAGAGCGCGCATAGGGACTCTGATGTACGAATATTTTTCATTAGCCCCATCCCCTTACCCTTCAGAATCAGAGTCTTAACATTTGAGGGCGATCAAGAAGTGGCCGCAATCACACCCACTAGCACGCCCACAAGTCCGCCCACCCATTAGCGCCAAATTAGCGCGGTAAAGAGGGGCATCCAGCGTCATCCTGCCCACCCCCGCAGCGCAGCTGTTGCCCCCCCTCACCCCGGGAGAGGGTTGTAATGAAGAGGGAAATGGATGTGTAATGTGGATGTTGGTGTGACCACGGAAACAGTAACGCGACGAAGATCAGGCGGGAGACAGGTGGATACCATACACACACTGTCTCATCCATTCATACATGCACAAACACTGTCTCGCCCATTCATACATACACAAACACTGTTTCACCCATTCATACATACACAAACACTGTCTCAAACATTCATACATACACAAACACTGTCTCACCCATGCAAACATGCACAAACACTGTCTCACCCATCCATACATGCACATACACTGTCTCACCCATGCATACAGGCACGAACACTTTCTCACTCACTTCCCAAAATACACACTCACCCTCTCTCGCTATCATGTACACACTCGCAACGCATTATCTCATACATAAATGTGCATATTCACGCTCAGCCACATACATATTCATCAATACTTGCACAATCTCTCTCACTCACATACACTTCTATATACAACCGCATACACAAACTCTGTCATACAAACAAACACACTCTCACCGATGTGTTCACTCTTTCACTCACACACGAACATTCTCCCACAAACTCTTCAAAGCGTCACTGCTCGAAAGCATGAGGAGAGTTGCGTTCCCATTTGATTTTACAAGCTGCCGATTACTCCCTTTTTTACGGTAATCTTTCATACATCTTCACTCCTAACTTCATCTTTACCAACCTCTTGTCTCTAGCTACAGCCGATGCCCTCGTTGGTTTTCGTTCCCTAGTTATAAGTAAAAAAAAATCATTTTTCAGTTCTAACTTCACCGCTTTCATTACAAACCTCTTCACATAAACGTTCTAGTGACGCTCACGTTGGTTTTGTTTTCATTTCCCGTTGGTTTTAATGTTTTCACTCTCCTTAACCTCACCAATTTCTTTAAACACCCACTAATTAACGAAGGTGCCCTTCCCCTCACCTCCATTGCTTTACCTAACAAATCATTATTCGGCAATTACAGTTTAAATAGAGACATTATTCCATTTATAGCTGTGGTGTTGTCTTTAATGGACAATATAACAACCATTTAATGATTACATTCAGGTCTTAGGCAGATTGGTCGTCTTTTCAACCATAGCGCACACACGTCAGTTCATAAACATTACCCTAATTGCAGGATCGAGAGCTATTTCAGCGCGGAGCGTGTCTGTGCATCTTCACAGGCGAAGTAAAGCGAAGTACTGAGCGATCACACCGCGCGATACCGCGCTGATTACATCAACCGCGAAACGGGGTTAATACGGGCGCGAAGCGATCATAAAACGCTAATTGCTGCGCGGGAAGGGATGGAGCTCCATCAATGGTTGGTAACGACGGTGCTCCAAACAATTGAGAAGGAAGGAGGGGGCGGGGGAAGGGCAATTACGTTAAAGTCAACCCGTGCTCCTTCAGTAGTATATAATATTTAACTAGTACTCCTTGGATAGCACTAAACATTTAACTTTTGCTCTTTAAGAGGCGAATGAAATTTAACTTGTCTTTTTCTTGAACACTGTACAACATAAAGTCCATTTATAAGTTTACCTATTTATATATTCACTTATTTAGACATTGGTGCATTTATAGTTTCAATATTTTATATATTCAATATATTGACAATAAAAATATTCTGCGAGAATCTAATTCAAAGCAGGGGTGTAGTCCTGAGCAGTAGTAACACTCATTTAATCTCAAACGTTTCGGGCCCTAAACAAGTTCCATCTTTAGTAATTAAAAGACAAAATGCAGAATAGCTGTACAATGAATTTATCCAATGTGGGAATATAAATATTGGAGTACGCGAAAAAGCGAAATAAAACAATATCGAAGAATGTAAAAATAAAGAAGTATACGAAACTTTTTGGTAAATAAATGCATAGACCACGACAAGAGAAGGTACATAAGAAATTGAAAATGTTTAAATTACATAGGTGAAAGCACTAAACTGCAACGCAGGAGTTGGAAAGCTAAGTGTGGAAAGGGTATTGGAAGAAGAAAATCACTGTTTATTTGTTATGGAATAAAAATTTGATAGATAACTGGTTGTGGCTGAGTTTGGGTTGTAATAATATACAATATGCGATGGAATGGAGATACGTTTCATAACATTGACCTATAGAGGAAAGCTCTCACTTACAGAGGGGAAGGAAAATTCTACATGTCAGATTCAAGTGGCTTGAGATCCTAAGCTTTTATTGTACGACAGTTCGTTATACATAATGACTGCTACAGATAGCACACGAAAATACCTAAACCATCAATGATCTTAAAGAGTTAGGATAGGACTCTTTAAAAACGGAAAAAAATGAGAGTAAAAGAACAAGGAATAGAATTGGTAATAATCAAATTACATCGAGAGTAAACTTTAGCTGGAGCTCAAAGAATATCTTTGTTGTTTAAAAGTGAATTATTAAAAAAAATGGGTTTTAGGCAAACTTTAAGTTTATGCCCTTAAAGAAAATTGGCTTGGAAGAAAATATGATGCTTAATTTTTAGTCGCGTGTGATCGGCCGATTCTAACGAAATTTGAAATTCTTATGTTGTTTTACATTCTATTTCGAATGATATAATTGGCCAGGTCCTCCCACGGTTAGCCCAGGAATTATTATGTTTGGGCAATAACATCATAACTATTCGCCCGATTCTAAGGAAATTTGAAACCCTTATGTTGTTTTACATTCTCTTTCGAAGGATATAATTGCCAAGGTCCTCCCAAGTTAGGTCCAGGAATTAGTGAAAGTTTTGAAGGTTGTAAGGTCATAAATCAGAATAAGGGAGAGCACGCAACTTTGGTCAGCAGACCTTGATTTTTAATATCAAAAGACTAGGCTAAAAAGACTAGGTAAAATCTTAAAGTATTGTCTCTCAATATCAAATCACACCCAATTATGACAAATACGGCAATGGCAATGACAATGACCTATTACTGGAGAGGTGAGTACTTACAGTATAGTTGTGCGATTGTTGTTTTTGTTTTTTTTTGCAAAGAGAGGTTAAAAATAAACCACTATTCTTAGTAACACTTAAGTTTAAAGATAAAATTATGCTATTTTCTTCTGTATGCCTAAAAATCTTAATGTTACGATATTTGGACATATAATTCAATAGAGGTCCACGTGGCGCTTGCAACTAAAAATGACAAAGAAATCGTCAACATAGCGTTTCACAAAGGAAAATTTCAATACCGGTGGGCAATCATCCAACCCTAATAAAAGTAAAGGGTATATAATATAATTAAATATTTAAAATATAATTAAAAATAATGTCATTTCCCTGTCATTTATACTTGAAATCAGATTTTGTACATAGATAAAATAATTTTACTTATAAACGAGTGAAATAAACAATAATTAGGCCACTTAATAAAACAATGCGCTTATTAACAAATATAAATAACAAAATATATGTTAACAAAAATAAAAATAACTTTAATAAATATATATAGAAATATATATATATATATATATATATATATATATATATATATATATATATATATATATATATATATATATATATATATATATATATATATATATATATATATATATATATATATATATATATATATATATATATATATATATATATATATATATATATATATATATATATATATATATATATATATATATATATATATATATATATATATATATATATATATATATATATATATATATATATATATATTATATTTGTTGGGCCACCGAAGCCAATCAACTTGGATGAATGGTTCCGGAGAAGACCTCAGCCACGAAGAATGACAATGGATGCTTTTACTTCTCTCCTTCACTTCCCAATACGAACTACACCCCTTCCCCCCATTATGTACCAAATCCTCTTCTCAACACACACACACACACACACACACACACTATCATAATCTCACGTAAAAGAGGAATACGCGTATTCAAAACATCCGGTGGTGATGACGTTTATACATATGTAATACTCTATACACTGTATACAGATGTAATTCTGGTATATAGTTTATACTGAGGAGGTATTTCAAAATATAGTGCTTATATTGTGCAACTTATATACAGGGTGTACATTATACTCAAGTACTGTACATTATATATGCATATCATATATGCCTACGGCTCGGGTGCATACATTGTACACATATACACATTGTGCATCATGAATATTATCTAATATACACATATTACATATGCATCCTGAGACTATCTTATATAAATATTGTATATTATGTACAAACATAATATACAATATATATATATATATATATATATATATATATATATATATATATATATATATATATATATATATATATATATATATATATATATATATATATATATATATATTATATATTTTGTACATCACATACGGCGCCTGTACATATACTACACACCGTATGCAAACATCGCATACCCTATATAGAAGTATGTCTTGTATGTATGTAGGCCACTCAGCATTCAGCATTATAGATGGCGTACAAATTACTCGCCGGCAATTGAAAAACTTGCTTTGGAAGCGCTTTGCTTTTTCTTATATTTATTAAGTACTCATATACATTTTTTGTATCATATTTTATAATCATGCAGGACATTATATATACATATATATATATATATATATATATATATATATATATATATATATATATATATATATATATTATTGGCCAAAATTATAAAGGACCCTGGAGAATAATTTATATAATGTATTTATAAATTTGGGGCAAATAAATTCAGTATATATATTATATTTTTAATAATTTTAATACTTGTTGTACGCCCTTTTGCTTTAATTACAGCCATAATTCTTCGTGTTGTGGATTTCACCAAAGTTTTCGCAAATTTCTGACTCCATCTTTCCTCTCTCAGCTTTTAATTGGTCCTGCATTTCTGTTTTAGTTCTACTTGTGGTACTTCTTGTTGTTATTCCAACCACTCCTCGCAAGTGACCGTTTGGATTTAAGTCTGGGATCTTGCGGTGGCCACTCCATAGGGAGGTGGGGGGTAACCTTAATTTGTTCAAATCAATTCTTGGTGTGGTTGGATGTATGGTACTGGACATTGGCCTGCTGAAATATAATCTAATTTCCTCGTGTTGTGAGTCCAATCTATCGATAGCTGGCTCTCAGAGGTGTGGAAAATGCTGGCATATGTCGTTGAGTTCTTATTTTCCTTGCCTCAAAGCATCTCTAGTCCTAATGAAGACATGCTGCTCCTTACCATGATAGAACTACCTTCATGTTTCACAAATGGTAGCATACAGGCAGTGTGGAATGCTTCTCCAACTCTCTATTTCACAAAGATAGCCTTAGAAGCTCAAAAATCTGTGAAATATTTTTTTCAAAGATATATTTAAATTAAATTACCTCAATTACCTGTAAAAACAACTCTACAATAATCTTTCTTATATACTTAGCAATTACGTTCATCTGACCAGATAACTTTAGACCATTGTTGTCGTGTCCAATTTTGGTGATCTTTGTCCCAGAAGGCGTTTTTTTTTCTGTTGACTTCAGATATTCCCAGAAGGCGTCTTTTTTTCTGTTGACTTCAGATATTCCCAGAAGGCGTCTTTTTTTCTGTTGACTTCAGATATTCCCAGAAGGCGTTTTTTTTTCTGTTGACTTCAGATATTCCCAGAAGGCGTTTTTTTCTGTTGACTTCAGATATTCCCAGAAGGCGTCTTTTTTTCTGTTGACTTCAGATATCCATGGCTTATTTCTTGCCTCGCATCCTTTTACCTCTTGATCTGTAAGTCTCCGTCTAATTGTTCAGAGTGATATGTTTAAACTCTAACTCTCCGGAAGGTTCAGATGATTCTTTAGGGGGTGGTTCTGTAGTGAAGTCTGAATGATAGATGTCTTCTCTAGGTGTGGTATGACGTTTTTTTTTCCATTTCTCTTCTTTATTACAAAGTTCTTGGTCTCTTGCTATCGTTTTGTAGTGATTTGGACAACATATCTTTATCATTTTATTTTTTCGAGCATCTTTCTACCTGTGATAACTATTGACTATGGAGAAAATTGATCTGTGCTCACGATAATGAATGGACAATAGTTATGACTTTAAGCTCAAACATAAATATTGCTTAAATTCTGATTTTAGAAAATATCATCTTATTAATTACAAACCATTTAGTAAAATACTAAATAATTCAAACATATTAACAAATTATTAAAACATATTAGCAAAATACACATTATTATCAGGCATATTTATGAATAAAATGATAAATTCTAAAAAAGTTTGATTAAATATATAAAGCTGAGAGGGGTGTTTTATACTTTCACAAGACTCTCTCTCTCTCTCTCTCTCTCTCTCTCTCTCTATAATATATATATATATTATATATATATATATATATATATATATATATATATATATATATATATATATATATATATATATATATTATGTTTTAATAATTTGTTAATGTGTTTCAATTAACTTAACCTAATACCAATTAAACTGCCATGCAGGCATCGATGCATCTCGGTTACTCTATCAACGGTAAGCCTCCTCGATCGAGACTGCATCGGGCTCCCTCGAGGGGCGTTCCTTATCGACGCCAAGGGAGGGGCTGTTGTATCCAATAGACCGATCAAATCATCACTAACTCTATAATTTAAGAAGGCGATTTTTTTTCAGTATTTGAATAATAATTTCATCTTAGTTTGGTTATGACTTATGTTTTTTAGCAAAGTTATTTCTAATAATTCTTTTATAATATCAAAAATTAAAATGGTGAAGTTCAGAAATAAATATAAGTATCGAAATTTTGTGAATTTATTAAACCCCAAAGAATTACAAATGGTGAAGTTCAGAAAATTTATTTTTATATATCTTCTTCTATAACTCTATATTTTAGCAACGTGATATTTTGAAAGGGGGGAAATTTAGTTTAGAGTTCCTTTTTAAAATTAATCTTAGTAGCGAAGCGCAAGCTCTCCCCGTATGGGGGAAGTGGCAAACCCATTGCCTGGTCTCCCTAAAAAGAAATTTCAATTTGCCCCTTTAGGATTTCTTGTATCTTGGATACAGCCCCTCGGTTGGTGTGGATGAGGGGGCGTCCAACAGACATGCCTGATGAAGACAGCGTGGGTGTTCATTGCTATAGCAACCGCTAACCTAACCTAACTTAATATAACCTAAAATGTTTAGTTTCTTTGCATTGTTTAAGAAACTAAATATATATTGTTTTTTGAATTGGTGTAAGACCTTCATATATCATGGGGTCTGTATGTAAAAGTCATGTGTGGTTTGTTAATGCATGAAAAACAAAAGCATTGAGAGAGAACGACTTATTGATTCGCAAGTACAGGACTAGCTTCGGAGCGTACCTCTCCCTCCTTCAGCTGAACAAACGCTGGCAAAATATTTCCTTAACACTTTCCTTATAGAGAAAATAAGAGTCAAAAAAAGTAGAAAATAATAACAAACAAGTGAAAAGGGTGATACTGTATGAAGAGCCAAACCTTCCTTATAAATATTTCCTCTATGTTTTATTTGTTCGTCTTTCTCTCTCCCTCTCTCTCTCTCTCTTGTTTGAAGTCATTTTCTTGTTTGAAGTTATTTTCTTTTTATTTTATTTTCTTGTTTGGAGTTATTTTCTTCTTATTATATTTTCTGGTTTGGGGTTATTTAATTTTCTTTTTTGGAGTTATTTTCTTTTCTTGTTTAAAGTTATTTTCTTGTTATTTTATTTTCTTGTTTGGAGTTATTTTCTTTTCTTGTTTGGAGTTATTTTCTTTTCTTGTTTAAAGTTATTTTGTTTTATTTTATTTTCTCGTTTGAAGTTATTTTCCTATTTTATTTTCTTGTTTGGATTTATTTTATTTTCTTGTTTGGAGTTATTTTCTTTTCTTGTTTAAAGTTATTTTATTTTATTTTCTTGTTTGAAATTATTTTCTTGTTATTTTATTTTCTTGTTTGGAGTTATTTTATTTTCTTGTTTGGATTTATTTTATTTTCTTGTTTAAAGTTTTTTTTTTTTTTCTTGTTTGAAGCTATTTTGTATATAAGTAAAGTGTTAAGATAATATTTTGCCAGTCTTTGTACAGCTGAAGGAGGAAGAGTGACGCTTCGAAACTATTCCTGTCCTTTTGAATCAATAAGTCGTTCTCTCTCAATGCTTTAATTTTTATTAATTATCCAACATGAACACTGCGCTAATCCACCAGATAAGCGCTAATCCACCACTTAATACATATTTTAAAATAGGGTTTTTTTTCTATTACTTTGTTTCAGGCATTTAAATAAAATGTGACAATTTCCTGTGACTTTTCTTCTTAGCCAAAATTGCGACTTTTCCTTGAACATTTATGATTAATGTACATTGGAGTACTTATGAGTACTGTGCGTCTACTATAAGCTGTATCTTCCATATAACACACCTGGGGTATTTTTCTAGTACCATGCTTGCGTGGTCACCCCATAAATATTTTGACTCCCCATTGTAAATCATAAACGCCCAGTGCATCTGAGGTATCCTGTGTGCGTATAATTACATATAAGCTGCCATGTGCGTGTGTTTGTTGGAGTGTGTGCGCGCAAGTCCGTTAGAAGTGGACCGGAAGGTGCCTTGAGCTAATCCGGTGAGATGGGATTTTACGAGTTCCAAATCTACCGGGTAGGGTGGGGTGGGGTAGGATTACTCAACCCCCAACCCCTTCTTTAGAACCTCCCCCTCCCCCTGCCTCGACGCCAATAGGCCACGGGCCTCCCGAGGAAGGTCCAGACAGGTAGAGAAGTGTTTTGGTAGACGCGGGATGTGATGAAGAGGTTCTCAGGGAGTGGATTAGTGTGTGTATGTGTATGTACGTATTTTAGTGATGGGGATGTTTGTATGTTTGGGGTGTATGTGTGTTTGTGTGCATGTGCAGTGCTTGTTCGGTACGAATGGTCGTTTTATTACGGCAATGGAAATTGGAAGGTAGTGTATGTGTAGGAAGAGACAAATTTCGATGTGAATTAGGTGTGTTCGAGGACACGTTTATGTGTGTGAGTGCAGTTTATGTATACACGTAGTGTACTGTGTGTTTGATAGGAAAGACTGTATTTTCATTCTGTTATGGAAATTAGAAGGTAGTGTATGTGTTGGAAGAGACAAACACTTAAGAGAGAGTGATATAGTGAGGTGAAGGGGGGGAGGGTGAAGAGGGGGTAGTAGTGGAGGGATTAAGAAGAGCGACAAGCATTGCTGTCGCCACACTTCCTTCCACACCTACAATACAGATGAATGAAAATTAAAACGGATAATCCGGAGGTAAATTTTCTTCTTTTTTTTCTTTTCTCTTCTTCACAAAAACCGCGAGGAAGAGGCAGCTGTCTCGCACACGCTCCTCTCTCTCTCTCTCTCTCCACAGACACGTACACACGCACACACACACAGACACAAACATATATATATATATATATATATATATATATATATATATATATATATATATATATATCACTTTCTATTTCTTACTCTCAGTCCAAAAAATGCTCATCAGAACAACCCGAAACGTAGCTTTGTGGATACGTATACTAGATTCCTTAATTATCTCTCATAATGCTACACTAAAACTACATTACAATACACTATACATATACAAATGGATATTTAAATATGAAAGGTTGCCGTAAAGGTGTGCATAGGATATTTGTGTGTGGTTAAATTGATGAAATGCGTTTCTACGAAATCCGTGTCGCGTTAACTCAGCCGGTAAGCCCTGGTCTAGATAACCAGAGGTCTGAGGTTCGAGTCCTTGTCGGGCGATGGTTTTTCTTCTCTTTGATTTTTCTCAAGGTCGCCTTCAGTAGGATCTCTTCTTTCTTGTTTCTGTGTATCACTTATCAACACATACTATTATCAAACGTTTAAGTTTAGGCTTAGGGGTGGATGCGTGCTGATTTGCGCGCCAACCACACTGGCCGACAGCTTTTGGTCACTCAAAGAAGGGATGTCGGGCTTTTACAACTGTATATATATATATATATATATATATATATATATATATATATATATATATATATATATATATATATATATATATATATATATATATATATATATATATATATATATATATGTGTGTGTGTGTGTGTGTGTGTGTGAGAGAGAGAGAGAGAGAGAGACTCACAAAATAGCGCGTGAGTAGAGCAATAAATGCAAAAATTCCCATAGGTAAATGAAAGGCGGATTCCAAGTATAGTATAGGGGAGGTTTATTCTGTCGACTGTTCAGTTTGACCTAAGCAATACTTTGGGCAAATCGGTAAATCATTAAGTGTACGCTCGACGCAACATAAATACAATATTAGAAGGGGTGAAAGTAACAATGCTTTCTTTGTCCATTTGTCTTAAAACAGTCACTCTATTAAGTGGAATTCGGATAAATTTATTTACAAATCTAATGACTTTATTTAAAGAAATATCTTCAAATGCTAATTAATTAATTCCTCGCCTAATTTAAAAAAATCCCCCCGGTGTCTCTTTAAAGAGGACCCTGTAATTAAAAGGCTTATTTATAACGAAATTGTGCATTTTAAATCTTAGCCCTTTGATTTATTTATTTAGTTGTGTTTCTCTCGTTTATTTTTATATAATCACAATCGGGTATGTATGTACTTAGTTTAGTCACATAAATGTCTACATTCTTTGCGCACAGGTTGGAATTTTCCGGAAGTAGACCTATCTATTAGGTTTTATACTTCACATCCGTCTTTGATATTATTTTTTTATCTTGGGTCCTTTCGTTGTACATGGGAGGGAAATTGTTCTTCTGTTTCATATATATATATATATATATATATATATATATATATATATATATATATATATATATATATATGCCACCTTTGTAAAAGTTTACGTTATTCCTTGATAATGAACTGAACAAGTTCGAAAGTACTTGGAATCCGCCTTTCATTTTCCTGTCGGATTTTTGAATATATATATATATATATATATATATATATATATATATATATATATATATATATATATATATATATATATATATATATATGAAGAACATTTATACCTTCATACATGCAGACACTAGAGCCATCCACTTGTGCAAACAATCTCAAACACCTATATATTCCCTCTTCACTACTTCTGCACATACTTATAATCACCAAACACTCCGAATCCTGATGTACGACGTACATATACACATAATCGCATCCAAATCTTAATCCGCTTGTCCAAATACTCTCTGAAACCCATCCCTCCACCTCCTTACCCCCTCACATCCAACCACACTTTCAGATGGTGACATCTTGATGAATGCAAGTAAGAAAGAAGTTTTTGTTCGTATTTATGGAAATGTGAGTAATTAAATACGAACATTTACGTAAAATGTCATAATCCCAAGACATCTACTCCACGCAATGGATATGAAAACAACGCTACTATGTATAACATTTCACTGTACTCTACAAAGCTACATTAAATTAAATTTACCCCCTTAACACCCCCCCCCCTTCTTTAGACGGAGATTCAGTCGTTGTTTTTCACTTTTATTGAAATATATGAACAAAATCGAAAGGAGATTTCATGATACTCGTACTAAACTAAATTATACTAAACAGCATTACACTACACAACCCCACGTTGAATTCAAATAAACCAAACAGCACGCTAGACTACGCTGCATTGCACCGAGTTACACTGCACTGTTTTGAACTGCACAGCAGAATATTACACTATAATACCCAAAGATACACTGTAATACTCCTAACTACACTATACCTCAGTGCAATGCACTACCCAACAATGTACTATACTGCAAAGTGCAAAATTGCACTACATTGCACGATACCATACTGCACTGCGCTAGAATAAATTACGGAACAATACACTTAACTGTACTATACTACAATGCTTTACACTAAGTACACTACACAATGCTACACCACAATCCACCACACAAAGTTCATTTCCATTTTACCACATTATGCTACCCTATAATACACTATATTATACCGACTACTCTACACTACGCCACATTAGACTAGGATATGATGCACCGAGTTACATTACACAATATTACAGTATGATTCGCCACACTAAACGTCACTTGTACTACATCCCGCAATGTCACCCAGAATGCACTACATTACACGGAGTATAGTACTCTAAGCTACACTAGCCTATACTATAAGGCATCACGTTGCATTTTACAATGCTACACGTCTTTGTACTGAGCTAGATAACACTAGACTAGAGTCAGTACATTCATTAATTCAAGTAAAAGTGAACGATATCTTGAGTGAAATAAGTTTCCTGCCTGCCTCAACGCTCCCATATCGCAGATGGCGGCGGATTCCCTCGAAACACATTAAAATGGTTGAGATATGAGGAATAGCCCCTCAAGGCGTCGATAAATAGTTGTGGAGGGAAGATTCCAGGACAAACATAGGCTTAAGCTATGTAAAATACTAAATCAAGACCACGAGAACTGATTACCAAGGGAGCATTCAAGACATATAAGTGCTTAGGATATGTGGAATACACCCTCAAGGCAGCGAGAACAGGTTGTCAAGACAGCACAGCAGTGCATAAGATATGAGGAATATTCCCCAACGTCACGGGAACTGATTGCCAAAGGAACACTCCAACTGCTTAAAATCTGAGGAATACTCCCTAAAGACGGCGGTAACTATTTGCTAAAGAACCCACCAAGACAAACAGGTTCCAACAGTCTCGGATATTTGTGGTTTTAGCGCAGTACACATGTAAACATTCCCTCCGTGTTTTTTTGTCTTTTGTGTTCCCTTGCCTCATTTTTTTCCTCATTTTGTATATAAGAAATTTCTTGGGGCAAATTTTGTCAGTCGTTGTACAACTGAAGGAGGGATAATGCTGCTCTAAAACTCGCCCTCTGCCTGTGATAAAAATGAAAAAATATCCTTCTCTTTATCCCCCCGGAGAATTATTTTCTCAAAAATTGCGCGGTTTTGATATCCTATACCTATATACAACTTATGTACTACTGTTTGGCCCTAATATTTTACTTGAGTACTAGGGTATTGAAAGTTTGAGTCTAATTGCCCCCACTAGTACCCAATTGGGAAGGAAATGTCTGAATAGTTTTTTCAGAGAAATAGGATAGGTGGAATTACATCCAAAATGGGGAACAGTATTAAAAAAACAGCTTTCATTGACATTGCACTTGAGGATGTATATATATATTTTTTAATGTAAATAAGCATAAACAAACTATAGATACTTAATTAAATTATAAACTGTCTTCTTTTTAATGATATGTGTCATTTTCTTGTATATTTAAAACTTTACAAGTTCCTAACAATTCCTTTGAGTCTTGTATTAAATGGACACCTATATCAAAATTGTCGCCTTTTTGTATTAGAAACTAGCGTCTTACAATTGAAATCCAAAATATTGCTCAAGAAATTAAATTTCTAGTCTTGCTAGTATATATCGAAATATATATTAAAAAAAAACGTGACGTCAGTGTTAATAAGCGCTTGAAAGAAAATGAAAAGATGATTCCAACCCCTTTCGTCTTTATTAAGGAAAACCACTGTTGGGCGAGAGCAAAGGGGCATTTAAATGGGTATATTTTTTGACACCGTTTTTAGCAATGATTTTCACTAGATGTATAGCACATATCTCAGTGGGGATTGATTGACGTCGGTATACACCAAAGTCGGCGGCTAATCATATGACGTGTGGCTTAACTTTTGCTCAACGTGTCGCGGTTTCCACTTTGACGGGTACATTTCTCCGTTTTCAAGTTTGTTTTTATTGTTGTGGTCGTTGTTCTTGTCATTTTTGTTATTTTCGTCATTTTTACTGTTGTTGTATTTGTTTTTCTTTTGTTGTTGCTGTTCTCGTGGTTGTTTTGCTATTGTTGTAATTGCTTTCGTCGTTGTTTTTTTTGTTCTGGTATGGTGTGTACCAGCAATTTGCTCCATCTGACACTTATCTCAGTGGCAATAAACAGGAGTCCCCCACCATGGAGGGAGAAAGTATCGAAAGAGACCCGTGAAAAACATGGCAAAAGTTGCCTTTGCTTTGGCAGAGAAGGCAAAGTATAGAGGTTGTTCGTACGCGCGTGCGTATATACACATTTGCCGTCCATGTTTGCGTTAGTGTCACTTTGTCCATCTGTCTCACCACCACGACCCCAGCAGAGCGTCCGTGGTTGATTGATTTGGCGCGCTGGTTGAGCGGACGGAGTGGGTGAAAGAGCCGGGTGTTAATATGAGGGGAATACACTCTTAAACTGATAGGGAACCCCTCTCCGGTTGAATTAACCGCGACCAATTCAATCACCGGCCGAGCAAATACGCTACCCGCCCCACTGGGGCCTGTAACATGGCCCCTGGGGGGCGTTTTTTCTAAGGATAATCGGTTTAAGAACGGAGACCGATGGACTTTTAGTCGAAGTTCAACAAGGGGTGATTTTGGGTCCCGCTCAGATTTTTCAAAAGGAGGAGCAGTGCGAGAAGTTTGATTGAGTTCTAATGTGAGTTGTTAGAGGGGATTCTTGTTTGTTCTGTTTGAATCTTTTGTTCGTATGTTTGTAGATGCTTGTGTGGGATTGTTTACATGGAAACAAGCATTTAATTGACTGGATAATTTGAATGAAAATTGCTTGTGTGGGATCGTTTACATGGAAACAAACATTTAATTGAATAGACAATTGGAATGAATTACCTTGATATCTTGACATTTGTAACCTGTTTAGTTTATCCTTTGGTCATCTCTCAGACTTACTCTTACCTAACCGAGCATTGGAGAATTACCGACGTGGCGGAATCTGTAACATGGGGGTGGTCCGTTTAAGAAACGGAAACCGTCCGTATTTTTAGCGGAATTCCACAAGGGGCGATTTGGGTTCCAGCTCAGTTTTCCGAAGAGAGCAGCAGTACGAAAAGTGTATTATGGTTCTAAAGTTGCTTGTTTTAGGGTGAGGGAGTCTTGTTCGTCTTATTGTTTGAACAATCCTGTTGTTCGGTATGTTCCTAAGTGATTGTATAAAGGTGTTTACGGTTAGGACAAATGATCGAGAATTAAGAGGAAACTTTTGATAACATCTTAACATTTTTGCTCCCTATGTCCATTTCAGGCATTTCTCTTCCATTACCTGGCAATGGTGCTGGCCATCATTGCAGAAGGGTTATATCCATCAGCCCTCCCCCTTCCCCGAAAAGAAAATGGTTTCTACAGTACTCCGACACATAAATTCTCCTCTTCTAACTTAACAAGGCGCTATATTTTTTCAAAACACTCGACCCAATAAACCTTCGTGAGTTTTAATTTTTAAAATAGAATAGAGAAAATTCACATACAATAAATTCGCCATTTAATTTAGAAACATCCTGAAAAAGATTCCTTGGGCAGTTGCCCTCCTTGGATTACATTTAAATATCACAATAGTCTCTCGTTGACCAGACCTTACACTCTTTGACCTTCACTTCTGTTTCTGGGTATGCTAAAGGACAAGTTGTACTCGATGGTGTCCTCATTCACCAGACATTACACTCCTTGACCTACTGCTGTTTCTGGGTATGCTAAAGGAGAAGTTGTACTCGATGGCCTCCTTGTTCACCAGACCTTACACTCCTTGACCTTGACTTTTATTTCTGGGTATGCTAAAAGAGAAGTTGTACTCGATAGTCTCATCATTCACCAGACCTTACACTCCTTGACCATGACTGCTGTTTCTGGGCATGCTAAAGGAGAAATTCTACTCGATGGTCTACTCGTTCACCAGACCTTACAGTCCTTGACCATGACTTCTGTTTCTGGGTATGTAAAAGGAGAAGTTGTACTCAATGGTCTACTACTTCATCAGACCTTACAGTCCTTGACCATGACTTCTGTTTCTGGGTATGCTAAAGGAGAAATTCTACTCGATGGTCTACTACTTCACCAGACCTTACAGTCCTTGACCATGACTTCTGTTTCTGGGTATGCTAAAGGAGAATTTGTACTCGATGGCCTCCTTGTTATCCTGACCTTACACTCATTGACCTTTACTGCTGTTTCTGGGTATGCTAAAGGAGAAATTCTACTCTATGGTCCACTACTTCACCAGACCTTACAGTCCTTGACCATGACTTCTGTTTCTGGGTATGCTAAAGGAGAAATTCTATTCGATGGCCTACTGCTTCACCAGACCTTACAGTCCTTTACCATGACTTCTGATTCTGGGTATGCTAAAGGAGAAGTTGTACTCGATGGCCTCCTTGTTCACCAGACCTTACACTCCTTGACCTTGACTGCTGTTTCTGGGTATGCTAAAGGATAAATTCTACTCGATGGTCTACTACTTCACATGACCTTACAGTCCTTGACCTTGACTGCTGTTTCTGGGTATGCTAAAGGATAAATTCTACTCGATGGTCTACTACTCCACCAAACCTTACAGTCCTTGAACATGACTTCTGTTTCTGGGTATGCTAAAAGAGAAGTTGTACTCGATGGTCTACTCGTTCACCAGACCTTACAGTCCTTGAACATCACTGCTGTTTCTGAGTATGCTAAAGGAGAAATTCTACTCGATGGTCTACTACTTCACCAGACCTTACAGTCGTAGACCATGACTTCTGTTTCTGGGTATGCTAAAGGAGAAGTTGTAGCCGATGGTCTACTCGTTCACCAGACCTTACAGTCCTTGACCATGACTGCTGTTTCTGGGTATGCTAAAGGAGAAATTTTACTCGATGGTCTACTCGTTCACCAGACCTTACAGTCCTTGACAATGACTTCTGTTTCTGGGTATGCTAAAGGAGAAGTTGTACTCAATGGTCTACTACTTCTCCAGACCTTACAGTCCTTGACCATGACTTCTGTTTCTGGGTATGCTAAAGGAGAAGTTGTACTCGATGGCCTCCTTGTTCACCAGACCTTAAAGTCCTTGCTCGTGACTGCTGTTTCTGGGTATGCTAAAGGAAAAGTTTTACTCGATGGTCTACTCGTTCACCAGACCTTACAGTCCTTGACCATGACTCCTGTTTCTGGGTATGCTAAAGGAGAAGTTGTACTCGATGGTCTACTCGTTCACCAGACCTTACAGTCCTTGACCATGACTTCTGTTTCTGGGTATGCTAAAGGAGAAGTTGTACTCAATAGTCTTCTACTTCACCAGACCTTACAGTCCTTGACCATGACTTTTGTTTCTGGGTATGCTAAAGGAGAAATTCTACTCGATGGTCTACTGCTTCACCAGACCTTACAGTCCTTGAACATGACTTCTGTTTCTGGGCATGCTAAAGGATAAATTCTACTTGATGGTCTACTACTCCACCAAACCTTACAGTCCTTGAACATGACTTCTGTTTCTGGGCATGCTAAAGGAGAAGTTGTACTCGATGGTCTACTTGTTCACCAGACCTTACAGTCCTTGACCATGAATTCTGTTTCTATGTATGCTAAAGGAGAAGTTGTACTCAATGGTCTACTACTTCACCAGACCTTACAGTCCTTGACCATGACTTCTGTTTCTGGGTATGCTAAAGGAGAAATTCTACTCGATGGTCTACTGCTTCACCAGATCTTACAGTCCTTGACCATGTCTTCTGTTTCTGGGTATGCTAAAGGAGAAGTTGTACTCGATGGTCTACTCGTTCCCTAGACCTTACAGTCCTTGACCATGACTCCTGTTTCTGGGTATGCTAAAGGAGAAGTTGTACTCGATGGTCTACTCGTTCACCAGACCTTACAGTCCTTGACCATGACTTCTGTTTCTGGGTATGCTAAAGGAAAAGTTGTACTCAATAGTCTGCTACTTCACCAGACCTTACAGTCCTTGACCATGACTCCTGTTTCTGGGTATGCTAAAGGAGAAATTCTACTCGATGGTCTACTGCTTCACCAGACCTTACAGTCTTTGACCATGACTTCTGATTATGGGTATGCTAAATGAGATGTTGTACTCGATGGCCTCCTTGTTCACCAGACCTTACAGTCCTTGACCATGACTTCTGTTTCTGGCTATGCTAAAGAAGAAATTCTACTCGATGGTCTACACGTTCACCAGACCTTACACTCCTTGACCTTGACTGCTGTTTCTGGGTATGCTAAAGGATAAATTCTACTCGATGGTCTACTACTCCACCAAACCTTACAGTCCTTGAACATGACTTCTGTTTCTGGGTATGCTAAAGGAAAGTTGTAGCCGATGGTCTACTCGTTCACCAGACCTTACAGTCCTTGACCTTGACTTCTGTTTCTGGGTAGCTAAAGGAGAAGTTGTACTCGATTGGACTTATTTCCTTTAAATGCCCCAAGTATCGCCTTGAACATTGATGCTCCTTTGCAACCTCGATTTGCATCCATTCGGACGTCATATGAGATTTCATTTTGAACGGGGTTCGACCTCCACTCTTTAGTTTTTATAAATATTTATATTCATCATATAAAATATAAACATTCTTCTTTCAAATTATAAATATAATATTTTATAAATTTTAAAATTTTGTTTTAAGTCATATATTCCGCTGATTTAATGTAATTCATTTATGTCACAGGAATCATAATTCTTATTCAAAATTTCCTACTTTTAATTACATATTAAAATGGATTTAATTCTTCATTAAAATTTTATCGCATATTTCTAACATTTATATTTGTTCCACAAAAATATTCAAAGTCCATTTAAACGGACTCGCATCCCTTTAAATCTTAAAAAATCTTCCAAGAATTTCCATTTATGTAAAAATGCTTTAAAAGTCCGATTTATTTTTATTTTTTAGTCCCAGAAATTTGCACGTCAACAGTGAGCACATGCGATATTTTTGTATGTTGTATGCGTGACTATGTGACAGGAGATAAACATCAACAGTGCGGGTTCTACTCTGTCTATCTCCCATCTAGATTTCACTACATATAGAAGTAAAAAAAAAATATGTGTATATTTTTATCCACATAGAGATATAACAGGAACAAACAGAGAAACGAAGGAAATCATTATAATTATTTTTTTATTATTATTATTATTGTTGTTAGTAATTCATCGGTTTGTATCTTAAATGATTGGATGAAAGAAGCTGCATTCATTACATTGTCTTATCACTGCCTTATGCCAGTGGGGGGAGGGTTAGTTTTTTATTGGTACTCCCCAAAGTGTTGGATGGCACCCAGGCATATGAATTTTACCTATTACTTCTTATTATTAGGTTTAGGAATAAGTTCTTGCGGGTTTTTTTTTAATGTTGTGTTGATTTCAGTTTTGTTGATGTAATTTGTGCACATATTAAGAAACAATAATAAATAATGAGAGGAAAATTTGCAAAGGTTAGCCTACGTCTCTTAACAGCGTAGACTATTAGGCTTTTGCTTAGGCTACGTCTTGAAGTTGAGTAATAAGTAATTGCAGTTTATTTAAAAGTTATGTTAATTTAATTTTTGTTCTGTACCCTCAAAATGGAATGTCAAGTTGAAAGAAAGGCGCATTTTCGACACTTGTTGTTATTCATTTTCAATCGAGACGGGAACAATGCAAACGCAGTCAAAGCTCGTCGCGATATTTGCGCTGTGTACGGAGAAAATGCTTTATCAGAAAGGACAGCTCAATGGTGGTGGTTTTCACGTTTCAAAAACGGTCATTTCAATTTTAATGACGAAGAACGTTCTGGTCGACCTTCTTCATGAAAATCCTCGTCAATCAACTAGAGAATTGGCTGTACAATTGGCGTGTGATCAGAAAACTGTAGTGAATCACCTTCATTCAATGGGCAAAGTTAAAAAACTCGGCGCATGGGTTCCGCACGCTTTGAGCGAAAGCAACAAACTTCAACGCTCAACGATTGCCGCAGATTTGCTTGCTCGTCACAAGGCTACTCGTGGATATAAGGACAGATTTCTTCACCGCACCATCACTGGCGACGAAAAGTGGTGTGTTTATGTCAACATGAACCATCAAAAACAATGGTTTAGCCCCAATAAAAAAAAACACTTCCACGATTAAAGCAAGGACTTCATCCTCAAAAGACGATGCTGTTTGTGTAGTGGGATTGTGAAGGAATCATTCTTTATGAGCTCCTTGCGAACAACGAGATTGTGAAGGCAGAACTCTACGTTCAACAAATGTATCGACTCGCCGAAGCTATTCGTGAAAAGCGACCTCATCGACGTTATGGAGTCCTTCTGCAACACGACAATGCTCGTCCTCACATTGCTAATATGAGAAATAGAAAGATGGGAAAGAGAAAGATAGACATCGTAGAATATGAAAAATAGATTAAAAAGTGAATAGATAGATAATTTGAGATATGTCCTCGGTCTTTAAATCTGACGTAAGTGCTACCAAAGATTTCTCTCCAATTTGTATTCTCTTACACGGAGGAACAAGGGAGGGTTAGGGTGGAGGAGGGGTTGAGACGGAGCTATCCGACTTTATCCCCCTCCTTGTCTCCTCATAGTCTCTGCATATTCCTTCTATGCTTCTTCTTATGCGATCTAGAGTCTATTTTTTTTAAGAGCTGTTTAAATCAGCAAGGAGCCATTTGCCATCAGCTTAAATCAAGACTGAATGTTACTTTTTTTTTCTTTCTTTTTTGTGAAAGTGGAATTAGAGTCTATCCAAATGAATAGGCAAGTTTTAACACATTATCGCCCAGCTGTACTTTTGAGTCCATCTTAATTCACGACATCATTCTGGCTTATTTTTCTCAAATTTATTCTGTATACAAAAGTGAACAATTTTGGAAACCACGATGACCTAATTTGAATCGTTGCTGAGTTGCCACCTCGTATTTTTTGAAATTATTTGCATTGGGGGATTAAAGTGTTAAGATCAAACTCAACTCCTTGCTTGTAGTTTCTTCTTTTTCCCCTAAAAACAAAGGAAAAAAAATAGTTAAATAATTTACATTTTGTTAGCCGCCTTAACACGAATAGATAATAGATAGAGGGATAGTTTGATAAATTATTCCTCGCCCATTTAACACCACTCGTTCTGCGCACTTGTTCTGGTTGTGTCGTTATGCGAGTGATGGTGACGAATGCTCTCCCATCACCCAAGTCCCTCCCCTCAACACTTCAACCAGAGCATCCACTTCAGTCGGCCCACCCGCAGCCCATAGGCGGCCGGTCGCTCGCTGTCACACACGCCCTGAACAGGCACTCCTCCTTAATTGCCCATTCATTGGAGAGAGGGAGGGGGCACAAGAGACAGATAGAGGAGCAGAAAAATTATAGAACGAGGCAGCTGTGATATTTAAGCAGCAACAATATATATATATATATATATATATATATATATATATATATATATATATATATATATATATATATATATATATATATATATCCATTAAACCACATTGAAAGAGAAAACGGAATAATTTTTCCTGGCAGTAATATTTTTATTACCTTTTTTCGAAAAAATCCGTGCAGGGAAGCGATTCGAACCAGGCACACTGAGGCAGCGAGCACCGCTTTGATCACAGTTAAAAGTATGCCGTTAGTACACTATGCTACGCAGAGAACCACTCGTTCTGCGCACTTGTTCTGGTTGTGTACTAACGGCATACTTTTAACTGTGATCAAAGCGGTGCTCGCTGCCTCAGTGTGCCTGGTTCGAATCGCTTCCCTGCACGGACTTTTTCGAAAAAAGGTAATAAAAATATTACTGCCAGGAAAAATTATTCCGTTTTCTCTTTCAATGTGGTTTAATAGATTAATTTCCATCATTCTCTCGTGCCACTTTGAGAGAAATATACATATATATATATATATATATATATATATATATATATATATATATATATATATATATATATATATATATATATATATATATATATAATCGAAAATCACATGACCCCGTGATATATAATAGATGGTAGCTCTGGGGATGAGCGTCGTGGTCGTTTTAGCGAAGGGCGTTTGATGACACAGGTTCAAATCCAACTCCTTTCTTCATTTTCATAAAACGGTTAAAATAGTTTCCCTATTGTTTGTTTCTATTATTCTCCCATTTTCTTTCTTAAGCTTTAATGGACCACGTAATTAATTTCCTTAGCGTTTTTCCGGGTTGTGTTACCAGTTTTCATTTCTTTGAGCCTTTATATATATATATATATATATATATATATATATATATATATATATATATATATATATATATATATATATATATATATATAAATATATATATATATATATATATATATATATATATATATATATATATATATATATATATATATATATATATATATATATATATATATATGCAGTAAAATGTTCTTGAGTTCCTCAACCCTCTTCAGGAGCGTTACAAGATCTGCGGAGAAATGTACATTCTCCGTTTTCTGTTAAAGTTAAACGTCAACTTATGCAAAAGGCTTCTTTTTTTTCTTTTTTTAGAAATCATCTTTAATTATCTGTATTTAGCGTTTCGATGATCGAGCCTCATCATCCGCACTAGAAACAAGAATGTTTGAAGTTATAATTTCTAATTTACTAAAATATTAAAAGACAACAGTACCTTTAATTTAGGGTAAGTTTTTTAATGCAAGACTAAAAAATCCATTTATTTATGATACAATGTAGAGATTCGATGTTGTATAATTTATATTTAAATTAGGTTTTAATTTTAGGATTAAAAGTGATTCTAATATTCGTAGTTCTTTGGTATGTGGGGTATTACTGGGTATTTTACAGTTGTCAAAACTAATTTCGGACTTACATATTTTTATGTAATCTCGTATGGACGTGGACGAAAGGTCTCGTTTGTCTAGAACCAGCCCCGTGCGGGTCGACCTTCTGCGATGCTGTTCGATGCCACAATGGCTTGACCTAATGGTCGAACCAATATACAATGAATCACAAGATTCACAACTATATTTATAAATTACAGAGCAGCGGCAAGGGAATAGAATTCAATCCTTATAGCTGAAATAAGATCTAATTATGAACATTTTTTAATACGAATTTAAGTTCGAAATTTGGATCGAATTTATTTAGTCTTGTTGACCTCATTAACAAAGTCACTCAATTTGCTACCAAAATATGGAATACCAATGAAAATGGATAATTTCTCTACTGTATTTTGTCTTGAATGTTCATGATAGAGAGAATTAAGAAACTTTTTAATGTGTTACTCCACTATTGATTCAGGGTAGAAATTGTTTTTATAAAAAGGTGAATTTTAAATGCAGCGATCTATATGAAGATCGGATAGTGTAGGGTCGATGGATAAGGGTTTTTTACCGAGGATAACTTAAGCTTTCCTAGCATTAAGCTCAAGAAGCTTATGCCTAAACCTAGAAATGAATGTATCCTATAGACTGAAGTTTCATATTTTGTTTTAGAAAGTTTTATATTTATATCCCAAAATAGGAGCCTACAATTTTTTCGACCTCCATTGTAAAATTTATAAATATTTACATATTTAGAATTTGAATATTTAACGAATTTTTCTGCCTGTTCTCGTAATTTCATTAATACAAATGTATCATCCACATAGCGTCTGTAATAGATAGGTTTATATTCAATAGGACAGTTATTGAGCCAAAGTAGCTCATAATGAGACCAGGCAATGGCTTCGCCACTCCCTCGTATGGAGGGGGAGCTTGCAGTCCGCAACTAAGATTAGAACTTAAAATCTAAAAAAAAAGCCATGGTTAAATTTTTATCAATTTTCTGAACTTCTCCAATTATAATAATTCTAAAAAGGAACTCTAAACTAAATTTCCCCCCTTTCAAAATATCACGTTGCTAAAATATAGTTTTATAGAAGAAGATATATAAAAATAAATTTTCTGAACTTCACCATTTGTAATTCTTTGGGTTTTAAAAAGTTCCCAAAATTTCGATACTTATATTTATTTCTGAACTTCACCATTTTTTTGGATATTATAAAAGAATAATTAGAAATAACTTTGATAAAAAACATAAGTCATAACCAAACTAAGATAAAATTAATATTCAAATATTCAAAAAAATCCTCTTCTTAAATTATAGAGTTAGTGATGATGATGATGATGATGATGATGATGTTAAGATGTTCACGAAGCTTGGCCCAAGTAGTAGGCCCATCCCTACCCATTCTTTTTGCACCTAATTTTGTTTTTATTAAATATAAAATAAAATTTTAAGACAACCAATTCTACAGATTACATAAAAAGTTTTTTATAACACCTATTACCTTCTGACAAGAATTGAAGAGAGTTTATACAAATTGGGATTTTTCAATTTAAAGGAATATTTGTGAATATTTTTTCGTCTTGCATTAAGAAACTTACCCTAAATTGCACTGTTCCCTTTTAGTATTTTATCAATTTAGAATTTTTTAAATTGAGGTAATAGAAATAATTCTTCTAATATTTAAATTATTGTAAGTTTATTAAAAAATATAAGCGTTTCAAAAATAATAAGAAATATATTCATTTCTTCCCTCAATCCCAAATCGCGCTTTGGCCCTGTTTCTGTAAGAGGCTAGTTTCATTCCCTGGAGCTTTGCTATTCGATTGAAGGGGTAAATTGATTATAAATATGAGTTAAATGAATGATATTGTGTATTAATAATCTATTTCATAATATTTATTTTGTAAAAATAAATGTTTGAATCTTTTTTTTTAATTCCAGAAATGGTTCTTTCCAAAGAAAAGAATGCAACCATTGTTGCTCTGCACCAAAGTAGTCTGAAATGCAAGGAGAGAGTTGCTAAGGTATTGCATCAATGAGCATCATCTTTAGGATCAGTGGCCACTTTAAAAATACGGGTCACAATCTTGCGAAGGAGTCTTCTGTACGCCCAGCAGCGTCAAATGAAAATCAAGATCTCCTGGTAAATTCTCAGCTCAAGGATCGGGTTGCAACCAGGGCCAAGTTTGTTTAACACTAGAAGAAGGCAGGTATGAACGCTTCAGCGTTCTCAGTGTGGCGGAGACTTTGCGACAAAGGTCTTGAGTCGATAACAGCTGTAAAGAAGCCTCATTTCAACGTAAAGAACCTTACGGATAAGTTCCACCTTGTAGGAAATAGGAATAATGGACTGATGAAGATTGGTGCAAAGTGATATTCTATGATGGACTAAATTCCGCTTGTTTGGAGTTTCTGGAAGATTCCTCGTCAGGAGGAGAAAGGGGGGGCCACTTTCCCGACTTCTGTGTCGTACCCACGGTAAAGCGCCCGGAAACTCTCCATGTCCGGAGCTGCTTCTCATCTAAAGGAACTGGAGTACTAACAATTTAGCTCAAGAACATTACCATGAAGTCAAAATGGTACCAAAATGTGCTTCCTCAGCCCCTTTTCCCAACAGTTGAGGACCAATTTGGGGATGATAACTGTATTATTCAGCATGATCGAGCACCTTGTCACAAATCAAAAGCAATACCAAAGTTCTTGGCTAAAAATAACATCTAATTTTGGGGACCTTGACGCAGGAATTCGCTATATTTAAACCCAATTGAGAATTTGTTGGGGATAATCAAACTGGCGATTGATAAACAGACGCCATCGAGTTGAGGGACCTCATTATAAATATTGAGTGTGGGTTTGAATTGACTATTTATTAATAAAATAGGTTTGGGCTCTAATTTATTTTGTATATTTCGCCATCAAATTATAATGAAAAAAATAACCTAAACCAAAATGCAACGTTTGATTAGTTATATTAATTTTCTCATATGAAAAAAAATAGAATAGTTTCAAAAACTTTTGGTCATGAATATGAATATATATATATATATATATATATATATATATATATATATATATATAAGTAAAAAATTCAATGGCGAGTTATGGTATATGATAGTGAAACCACTGTATAGGAGTAAAAAGTTTAATTTACGAGACTATGTAGTTTCGGTATGTAGTTTATCATACCCTCTTCAGGTATGATAAACTACATACCAAAACTAGTCTGTTAAATTAAACTTTTGCTCCTATACAGTGGTTTCACTATCATATATATATATATATATATATATATATATATATATATATATATATATATATATATATATATATATATATATATATATATATATATATATATATATATATATATATATATATATATATATATATATATATATATATATATATATATATATATATATATATATATATATTAGAGTAAATGCGAGAGAGAGAGAGAGAGAGAGATCAATAACATTCATCCCCCAACATTGGATCAACAGCAACATCCAGATCTACTGCCCTAGTCACTGTTCTCCCCCCCCTCCCTCAATAGCGCTGGCACCCTCCCCGCCGCAGCGCTTGAGTCAGACGGGGCCATTGTGCTCCGGCCCCTCTTTATGAAGTCTCGCCCTGTGGCACCCATAAAGTTAAGCCTCAACCCGCGTTGCCGGGGTCGTCTCCCGCTACCGGCACGAGCCACCTACCGCCCAGTAGCGCTACCGGGGATCCCATAAATCGGCGCTCCGTCACCCCGGCAATGAGAAACGGAAGGCAGCAAAGGGCCTTTGGGGACGGGGTGGTTCTTCTCCGTCTGCGGTCGGGGGGTTGCCCGGGAGACAATAGGAGAGTGTGACGTTTGATGGGGTGACTGCGTGATGATGGGGTGACCGGGCGAATGGAGAAGGAGGCTTGGAATAAAAGATCACCCGGATTATCCCTCTGTGGGACGCACGCGCCGCCTAAATATTTGTTTTTAATAATGGCACTTGTGCCGGGTGCCGCAAATCTGCTTTGTGTCGCGGTTTTGTTGTTTTCTCTTTGTTTTCTTTGTTTTCTCCTCCGCGTGTTCGAGTCACTGTGTATTTTTGTTAGAGGAGGGGGGGGGGGGTACGTACTCTCGCTACTTTTTTACCTGCACTATATATTTTTGCCAGCTATGACACTATGTAATTTTGTCGTCTATGGCACTACATACTTTTGTCCCCTCTAGCATTTTATTCCTTTGTCGGCTATGGCACTACATACTTTGGTCCCCTATAGCATTTTATTCTTTTGTCGGCTATGGCACTACATACTTTTGTCCCCTATAGCATTTTATTCTTTTGTTGGATATGGCACTCTATACTTTTGTAGGTTATAGCACTATATACCTTTGTCTGGTATGACATTATATACTTTCGTTGGATATCACACTATATACTTTTTCCGCTATCATACTATATAATTTTGTCGTTTGTTGCACTATATACTTTGTCGGCTATGGCATTATATACTTTTATGGCTATATCAGTATATAACACTATATAATTTTGTTGCTTACGGCACTATATACTTTTCGCGGCCATCGCATTATAGACTTATGTTGGCTATAACACTATTTACTTTTTTCGGCTATATATTTTCGTAGGTGGATGGATCCATATACTTTTGTCGGCTATGGCACTGCATACATTTGTTAGCTGACATATATTTTTGTAGGCTGTTCCACGATATACTTTTTTCGGCTATGGCACTATAGTTTTTTTTCCTTATGACACCATAAGACGCCATGTTTTCTGTCACTCTGAAGAACTATCTTATCTTGTCCTGATGCATGGCACTATTCTAATCCATTTTCTATGCGATATAATCTTTTTCCTGCCGATTGACTCTATCTTCTATCCTGTATCTTGGCACTCTATATGTGATTATTTTCTGTCTTCATTTTCGTAGAACTACTGATATCACTACGAGCTATTTTTTTTGGTTGTGCACTACCTTATCTCATTTAATGGCCAAGTAATGGCACTCCACTATGTTATCATATATATGGCACTTTTATTTCGCATGCGACTTGGTGGTACGCTAATATTTTTCAGGTTATATGGCAATATATAATTTCATGTCACATGGCACTGATTACTGTTGTTACTTTTACAATTTTAAGCATTACTCCCTTACCACATGAGGTAGGCAACGACATAGCAGGAGTTTTTCTTGTATTGCTGTGTGTCACTAACTTATGTGGTGTGTTCCTATATATAAATAATTGAGCTCATGTGCGTGGCATTACCTCGTTATCCCCTGCAACGCTACGCTGCGGATCCTTGTCTTATTTTGTTATGTTGTTGGCAATATCGTATTTCATGCAACATGTCACTACCTGGTAATCTTTGTCACATTACCTGGCACTATCTTATGTCAGCGTTGCATTACCTGTAATTGCCAACTGTTTTATGTTGCTTGCAGGTATATTTTTTTATTTGATTTAGTAATTCACTGTGTGATTTTTTATTCGTGATTCTATGTGGCCCTATGAGGGAGAAATTAATATCGAACCTTACTGGCAAGTCCTCTGGTTCAATCCTTTGTAGTGCCACTTGAACTGACAAATACTAAGGAATCTACCACGTCCGGAGTAGATATTTATTTGTTTACTTTGTTTACATTATTCCGGTTGAGCTGCGGCCAAATTTGCCGAACTGCCGAACTGTTTGATCAATTAATGTTGTTTGGACAGTCGTGACCCCCTGTGACGGACTTTGGCACTGTCTGGTTCCTGTTGGCACTCTGGAGTCTAGGCTGATGTTCCCAGCACGCGTCCTCTTACGCCCTGGGCTTCTCGTCAGTGCCGCATGCCCCCGCAGTGCCACTAATGCCTTGACTCACACATCTGCTGCCAATTGAAAGCATCGCCCTGGTAACCATGGCACGGGGTTAAATTTGTACTTAGGGAAGACCGAAGTATTTTGGCCATTTATGGCCAAACCCCAGGAAATCATGCCATGGGTTTTATGGTTTCGTAATTTTTGCTCATTTTTGGCACTATTATTATTATTAATCTGTCTTTATATTCTGCTCTTAATTTGCGAACTATGTATCTTTTTCGCAATGAAAACTAGTCTCTTTAATATCCCTTTATATAAGAATTAAATAAAAGGCTTTCATTGTGTGATGCATTTTATTTGCATTCTAACCTTTCGTTACAAACTTATTGCATCTCCAGAGAAACTAAATATATAATATCGTGTATATATATATATATATATATATATATATATATATATATATATATATATATATAACACTAGACAATGGCTTCGCCACTCCCCCCTACGGGGGGACCTTGCGCTCCGCTACTAAGATTAAAATTTAAAATTAGAAAAAAAGCGGTCATGGTTAAATTTTTATAAATTTTCTGAATTTCGCCAATTATAATAATTTTAAAAAGGAACTTTAAACTAAATTTCCCTCCTTTCAAAATATCGCGTTGCCAAAATAGTTATAGAAGAAAATATATAGAAAATATATTTTCTGAACTTCACCATTTTTAATTCTTTGGATTTTTTAAAAATCACAAAATTTCGATCCTTATATTTATTTCTGAACTCCACCATTTTTTTTTTTTGGTATTATAAAAGAATTATTAGAAATAACTTTGATAAAAAAACATTAGTCATAACCAAACTAAGATGAAATTATTACTCAAATACTCCAAAAAATCCCCTTCTTAAATTATAGTTAGTGATGATATATATATATATATATATATATATATATATATATATATATATATATATATATATATATATATATATATATATATATATATACAAGCCATACTTCGTATTCTTTCTTACAGAAAGAACTTGGTTCCACAGGCTCTCCTTCGTTGTGTGGCCTACGCCCTATTTGCTATTCTAAACCGCCTTTTTTAATCCCCTTTATAGACTCTTTATTTTAACACCTTTTTCAACATAGATACCCTGAAACACTTTTTAAAAGTTATTTCACCTTTTATTATATTGTCTTTATCCTTTGAAGATTTATATATAGTTGAGAATTTTCCAAACCCTTTTATCCACATAGACACCCTGAAACCTTTTTTTAAGTTACTTCACCCGGTTTGATATATAGAAAAACCTTCGTCAGATCTCTTTTTTCATCTAAATTTGTTTTATATACGAAATGATAGTAAAAAAGCGCCAAAGCCCTAATTTTAATACATTTTTTGAACTTCACGATTTGTATGTTTTTTCATTCCAAATCATTCGATAATTCTATTTATTTTTTCTGAACTCTTAGAAAGAACTTTGATCAAAGCTCGAAACATACAAAAAACAGCCCTGCGAAGAAAAGTTTCAAATAAACGTAAACTCAAAAACATGAAAGGTTTCTTGTCCACTAAGCAAAAAAAACATTTTGAAAAATTTCAAAAATTCACCAAGTTAAATTATAGAGTTAAGGATATATATGGGAAGTGAGAAGAAAGAGTGAGAGTTCATAATAACACAGGGAAGGGTGTGAAGGATTACAAAAGTATTGTGTTAACCTCGCTTGGTTTTGACCTTGAACGTTCGTATGTATTGTATACAAGGGAAAACACCAGAAATTCCCCTACAGTTTATACAATATACAGTTTGCGTAAAAATCCATTGCTGATTAAATTAAGATCTAATTTAATTGGGGTTTTTATTAATATTGCTCTTGCAAGTTTAAAGTACATTACCGAGCAAAATAAGAAAAAGATTTTCCTTTAGTCAAATATTTTCAAATTCTTTATGAGTTTCTAAATGAATTTTGTATGGTACATAAATTACATCCATTTTATATATTTGATGAAGATTTTATATAATACAATCGTATATTTAAGAAATTATTCTAAGTAAACTAACAAAATAAAATATTTTCCTCCTAGAAGTTCGTTGAAATCATCTTGAAATCATCTGGCGGTTGTACAGTAATAACTGTACAACCGCCATTGTTGTCGTACCCAATCTGCAAAGATGCCACCACACGTGAAAGTGACTTCTGAGCAACTTCAGAGAATTGCTCGCTTGAAAATTTAGAGTAGGTTTCTTTCTGCTATTTCAAAGAAGATAGGAATGTCTAAGAGTGTGATTTCACGCATTCTGAAGTTATACAATGAAATCCAAACCTATAAATCTCTTGCAAATATCAGTGGACCCCGCATAACCACCGTTCGAGAAGACAGAGTTTTTAGGGCTTCTCTATAAAGGATCCATTCTTGACTGGAGAAGGAATTTCTCGAAAAATTAAGACGAATACTGTCAAAGAAGTGAGCCGTTTCGCAGTGTTCCGTCGCCTCAATGCATCTAGTTTAAAAGCTCGTTCTCCAGCAACCAAACCAATCATCAATAAGAAGAACCAGAAAGCGGGACTCGAATATACTGAAGCTTATGTTGTTTTGAGGGATGAAGATTAGGAGAGAATTCCACTTCAGGGACGATCGCAAATTTATTTTTGTTGTATCTAATGTCATAAGTTTTTTTTAGATGCGCTGCAGGTGGAAGAGTTAACCTTAAATGTGTTACAATATCTGCCAAGCATAGAGGATGCATCATCATGGTCTGACGGATGTTTTCATCTAAAGGAGTTGGTCTGCTAGTACGAATAATTGGGATAGTAAATTCGAATCCTTATCTAAACCTCGTTCAACAACATATAATACCTTCACTCCGAGCATCTCTGAACCAGCCAACAGTATTTATGCAAGACAAGTTCCATACTGCAAATAAAGTAAAATACTATTTCAAATAAGAATATATCAAAGTAATGAAGTGGCCTGCTCAGAGCTCAGACCTGGGCCCAATTGAGAACCTGTGGAAGATCATTGGCGACAAAGTTAGAGACCAGCAGCTTTCAACTCTGACGGATTTAAGGACGAAAATTGAGCAAGAATGGAAAAAAAATAACACCAGAATTTTACAAGAAACTAGCAAGATCTTGTAGTTGTCGTTGCGCCGAAATAATAGAAAACAAATCAAGGGTTTTAAGTTTCAGCGTTGTCAAATCTTGCTTTGTTTCTAATGTATTTGCTTACTATGTAATTCTCTGCATGATCATTCTTTTATTTTGCACGTATCAATATTTTATTTTGTTAGGTTATTTAGTATAATTTCTTGAATATACGATTATATCATATGAAATCTTCATAAAATATATTAAATGCATGCATTTATCTACCATGGAAATTTCATTTATCTACTCATCATATTTAAAAAAAAAAATTATAAAGAAAATCGTTTTCTTATTTTACTTGGTATCGTATTGTTCGTCTTGAGACTTGTATAGTATATACTTTAAAGTTTTCCCCGAGATGCTCATCACCTTTTACCTTCCGTGAGTAGTGTACAAATATGTAGGTAGTCTTGGATTCTGGAACGTTTAAATCGATGCTTATAGTCTCCAGTTCTAAGTTTGTTTGTGGTATAACTATTATAATGACTATTATTATTGACTTGGTAATACCAAAAAGTACAATTTTGCAAAACGTTAACCAAAAAGTAGAACGCTCATTATATTTAATATATTATTATAGATGACTAGAACTGTACAAGTATAATGCAAGAACTGTACAAGTATAATACAAGAACTGTACAAGTATAATGCAAGAACTGTACAAGTATAATATAAGAACTGTACAAGTATAATACAAGAACTGTACAAGTATAATACCAGAACTGTAAAAGTATAATACAAGAACTGTACAAGTTTAATACAAGAACTGTACAAGTATAATACAAGAACTGTACAAGTATAATGCAAGAACTGTACAAGTATAATACAAGAACTGTACAAGTATAATGCAAGAACTGTACAAGTATAATGTAAGAACTGTACAAGTATAATACAAGAACTGTACAAGTATAATACAAGAACTGTACAAGTATAATGCAAGAACTGTACAAGTATAATACAAGAACTGTACACGTATAATACAAAAACTGTATAAGTGTAATAGAGGAAGAGTGTAGGTATATTACGTGCATGTCACGCACGAAAGGACGAGATGTGTTTAAAACGACTCTCATTCATAATTAATGAGATTGCTGACGGACTGAAATAAACGCCAATCACTACATGCACATTGCGGATATTTAAATCTCATCAATAAATTAAAGACAATAAGAAATAAAAAAAACGTTTTATTATAACGATATTTCCGAATTTCTTTTGTTGTAATGCGTAAATTCAAAGTTTCTTTAAAAAAAAAATACAGTTTTTTTCTGGATTTTCCTCCCCCCCTCCTTCCCAAATTACGACACAAATTCCATTGTTGAGTGACAGTGTAAGATGTTCAAATCCATTGGTAAGTTTATAAAAGCAGTTTGTATTCATTTCAGCTGCAAAAGTTTCTAAATAATGTTGAAGAATGTGAAGACGAGATTGTGTTTCCAAGGACAGATCTTAAATTTCTTAAACAAAAAGATTAAGTTTTTGAATGGTTAATGTTCAAATATGCGACTTCCATTGTACTTATCATTCATATATTATCTTTTTATATATATATTTTTATTATGATTATACCATAATAAAGTAAGGAAAATTAAGTAAAATAAGACATTAATATTTTATGCTATAAACATTTGGCCATATTTATGGGTATTTTGGCCCTTCTTGTTAGAAAATGTTGGCGACCCTGATGACAGTTTTCTGGCATCTCACAAGGGAGTGCCAGGTATATCGTGAGAAGTCATACTGCATATACCATCTCGGAGGATGCGTGCCCTCTCTACCTCAACACCCGTAAGTGAATCTATCTATCTATCGATCTATCTATCTATCTATCTATATATATATATATATATATATATATATATATATATATATATATATATATATATATATATATATATGCGGAAAACTCACAAAGTATCGCGTAAGTAAGCAATAAATGCAACAAAACCCACAGGGAAAATTAATACGAGGATTCCAAGTACTTTCGAACTTTATTTCGAGTTCTTTATCAAGGAATAACAGAAATATTGAAAATTGTAATACATATATATATATATATATATATATATATATATATATATATATATATATATAAGGATGATACAGAGGAGAGGGAAAGCCCACAGAAAAAACAAAAAACAATCAACAAAATGAATTAATAAGAAATGGAAACTTTAGGAGGAGCGAAGATAAATACTAACTGAGATCATTAAATCAGGTAAATTCAAAAGACTAAAGGTTGACGAGAGGATTAAAATACCGCCTAAGCAATTAGGGAGGGAGAAAATCTGAACGTGAGATTAACCTCAGAGGTCAGGATTTGAAAAACTAAGGTAGAATAAATACAAATGTTCTAAAGACTTGACTCGAACGAAATTAAATACACCGACATAAACATAAGGCTACATAGATTCACAAAAAAACTTAAATAGTTTATTAAGATTAATATAAATATTTAGTCTCAAATTATAAGTTTCGAGAGTTCATTGTGAATATAATTTAAAAAATAACCATCGAGTTTATATAAGTCAGGACTTAAATTAAAATTTGTGAATTTACTAATAAAGATCGATTCAATGATATTTCGTGCAATTGTATTGTTATTATGACAGAAGATTTTAGCAGAATTTTGATCAATATTGTGATTAAGATATGACATATGAACATAAAATGAGCTGCTTTCTTCGCCACGACAGACATTATATTTATGCTGAGAAATTCGTTTTTTTAAACATTTACCAGATTGGCCAAAGTAATATTTAGAGAAATCGATACATTTAACGCAATATACATTACCAATATTGGAAAAATGCCCCTTCAATTTGAGACTGAATATTTATATTAATCTTAATAAACTAGTTATTGTATGCATCTATGTAGCCTTATGTTTATGTTTGTATATTTACTTTCGTTTGAGTCAAGTCTTTAGAACATTTGTACTTATTTTACCTTGGTTTTTCAATCCTGACCTCTGATATTTTTTTTTGGGGGGGGGGGAGGGCTTTTTGTTGGTCGTTCCCGCTCCTCTGTATCATACTTATAAATATTATAATTTTCAATACTTCTGTTATTCCTTGATAAAGAACTTGAAATAAAGTTCGAAAGTACTTGGAATCCTCGTATTAATTTTCCCTGTGGGCTTTATTGTATATATATATATATATATATATATATATATATATATATATATATATATATATATATATATATATATATATATATATATATATATATATGATCAATCAGTACCATGCCGTTCATATATTAGTGAGAATTACTTCCCATAACTCATCTATATTTACGTATCCTTTCTACAAGTTTCTATTTTTCTAGCGAATATACTCCTAATGCCATTGATATGTTAGTTTATTGAAAATAGTGCCATGTTTTGCATTGAGAGTACAATAGTGCCATGTTTTGTATCTATAGAAAGTGTCAGATTTTGTTATTGCAAAATAGTGTCATGTTTTGCATGTATATAAAATTCTCCTCCATTTTGCCTTTATAAAAAATAGTGTCATAATTTCCATAAGTGCCATATTTTGCATTTATAGACAAATATTACCATGTTTCGACTTTCTAGGAAAGTAAGCCGTTTTATATCTATTGAAAATGCCATATTTTACATTTATTGAAAATATTGCTCCTTTTTCCATTTATATAAAATAGTGCTATATTTAACATTTATAGAAAAATGGTGCCTTACTTTGCACCTATAGTAAAATAGCTACATAATTTGCATTTATAAAATACCGCCATGTTGTGTATTTATAAATTCTTTGCCATAATTTTAATAATACCATATGATGTCATATTTTGCACTTATATGATTACATTACAACTCATTCGTATCACTATTTGAAGAATATCAAATACACTATTATGTATTTTGAACTCCACTTTCAAGGCATATTTGTGAATATATTATGGAATTTTGGGGTGCAATATTTGTTCAATATGTGATCTATTATTTCGCATCTATAAACTCAAATTTAGATTCATATTTACCTGAGCGTCCAACACCCCTTGTCAGTGGTCTCCTTCTTATGCTTTCTAAGTGATCCTAAGTTGGCCCAGTGGCGTGATTTCACAAGAGTTCTTATCCTCTTTCATACTTGGATAACATATTTTGTTAGATAATTTTTAGAAAATTATTTAGGTTTTTCGTTTCTGATTCTCTCCCCTTCGATAAATCTGGATTTGATGGAAAGGGGGCTGGGGGGGGAGCTAAAGTCTCGATTTCGTGCAAAAAATGATTTTATTGGACTCCTGCATTAGACAGGGATTTCAGAGTTGGGGTTTTTTTTTTTACCTTTTATATTTTATTTGTATTATTTTGTATTTTGAACTAGTGGCATTACGAGGACCAATGAAGGTATGGAGGCTCTTTCATACAGTCGTGCTTTTATTAATAACTTCACCTTCGTTTGTCCACTAACCTTTGATATAAAGAGGAAGCAGTCTGAAAAAGAAAACGAAGTATAAGCAAAGGAATAAAGAATCAGGGGGAAAAGGATAAAGAAAATAAAAAATAACAATGGATAGAGACAAACGAACAAAAATAAAACAAGAGAAAATAAGGAAAAAGAAAAGATAGAGCAAGAAAATAAAGAAAACGGAATAAACTAAAAAGAAAAGAATAAAGAAAATAAAATAAAATAAAAATGAAGAACTGGAAAAAAAGAAAATAAAATAAAGAAAAGAAAACAATAAAAATAAAGAGAAGAAAAATTAAAAATAAAGAAGAAAATAAAATAAAATATAATAAAATAAAGAAATAAAAAAATAAAAGAAAAGGAAAATAATGGTGAGATGGTGTTTGAATTCAATATTTGAGTGCCAGATTTTCTCTTGGTCCACCTGTTCCTCCCTTCACCACGCTGTGAAGAGAGCGAGAGTGCCACGGGGTGCCACAGATAGACAATGATGCCCCCCCTTCCTCATACAATTATCACCTCATGCCCCGAGAAGGGTAGAACCCCTGGGGGAAAAGAAAATACGGACATAAGAATAATAATTAATAAAATGAGTATAAAAATAAAGTAAATGATAAAGAGACAAATTTATAGAGCGATACCGAAAGACACAAAGATACGGAGTAGACAATGACGTAGACAAACAGATTTAGACACACATACAGTAAAGTACTGACATGTGAAGTAAATAGACAAACACATATCGACATACCTGAAGATACAGACTAAATTGACAGACAGACAAAGACACAATAATATAGAAACTTTAGAATGAAATAGACACATTAAGGAACGAAGTAGATAAGTAAACAAATAGACAAACAAAGATGGACAAATTCATTTATAGAAACAATCTGGCCAATAAATAGACAAACAAAGGTAGACAAATTCATTTAAAGATAGAGACGCCAATAAATGGGATAAATAGGAAGATAAAGATAAACAAACTCATTACCAAATACAGACCATCTGAATAAATAGACAAACAAATGGACATACAGTCATATCAAGTTAGACACTGGCTATGTAAATATACCAATGAATAGACTTACAGATAGACAGAAACTCCCATATAAAGATGCAGATGGCCCAATTAAATAGATAAAAAATAAATAAATATAGAAAGACACATGTTTAGGTAAGAAGACAAATAGGCAAACTGCTATGGACACACCTGTATGCAAATAAAAAGTAACCAAGTAAGTAGACAAACATATAGAAAGCAATATGGACACAAATGGATATAAATGCTGTCTAATAAAATAGATAAATGTACCCATATTATGATAAAAACTGGCGAATTAAATAGAATAGACACATAAATATACAAATAGACAGACAGCGAGATCTATTTAAGACCATAGGATATACTGGCAAGCTAACTAGAAAGACAATTAGAGGACCAGAGATATATTTACACATATGAAGAGAAACTGATTAAGTAAATAGACGGATGATGACTGAATAGACAAACAGAGCAAGATATAATATGAAGGACATAACGATTAGTCAAATGAATTGACAGTCCCAATGACAAACAGAAATAGACACACTCATACGAATATATGAACACAACTAAATCTGAACACAACTAAATGAAAAGAGAGAAAGAGATATATCTTAATAACAGCAAAAATGGAACTCCACTAATAATATTCCCCATAAATCCAACACTCCATTAATTACGTGGATCAGCGATAAACCAGGTAAACAGGTAAGCAAAGAAGGATGACGGCATTCATTTGTCATCCTAGAAACTTTGAAGTATCATAAAAATAAAGTTATCAAACTCAAAGTTACCTTTGTTGTCACTTAAAGGGACTAATGTATTGATATAAAAAGTTTCTCAAGGTTTACGAATGTTTGTATCTTGAACTTTTTTAATAATTTTAACCCGATTAAAATCAATTGTAGGATCCTTTTCGAATATCTGTTTGGTCACGAAACTACTTTGTCTTTAGGTCTTAAAATCTTCGTTTTTGCTGCTAACTACTGCGTTATAGATCCACGGACTCACCTATATATATATATATATTCTATGGTAAACAAACCAGTCTAACGAATCATACAGCCCACTTTTAGGGGCGAAATAAATTTGTGTAGTTAAGTTCATACTAGTATTAGGGAACGAACTGACGATATGTATGTTACTAGAGATTAAGCTTGAATCCCGTCGTGAAAGAGGGATATAGAACTTCAAAAAAATCCTCCATGTTACGATTATTCTTGTCTTTATTTATGTAACTATAAAATATTGGGGAGGGGGGAGGGATATTGTTTGAAATAAAGTGCTATTTATTGCTCAATTTGGCAAAGTATTGTCTAATGGGTTTAATTTCCTGGTCAAGAAATTGGGGATCACAAATATCTAGTGATCTATCACCAGCCCAGAGATCATTCCACCTTTGACTTTTTAAGAATGAAATGAAAAGGCATGGATGTATGACTCCGGATGAATGGTTTTCTAAATATCTTAAATGATGGTTGATCATTGAAGCGAATGTCACGTCTATCAAGACCCTAGGATGATGTTTCCTTTTCTATTCCGACAGTAAAATAAATTGATTCAAATTTCGAATTTAGATTAATTTGAGTTTTGATAAATTTATTTTTATGATACTTCAAAATTTCTAGGATGACAAATGAATGCCGTTATCTTTCGTTGCTTACCTGTTTACCTGGTTTATCGCTGATCCACGTAATTAATGGAGTGTTGGATTTATTGGGAATATTATTAGTGGAGTTCCGTTTTTGTTGTTATTAAGTTATATCTTTTTCTCTCTTATCATTTAGTTGTATTTCAATTTGCTTGAAAAGAGGCGTTTGTTGCATTCTCGAAAGCTCGCAGTTTTATTTCCTTTGTGGTTTGTTCAATTCAATTTAGTGCTGCAGTTATTGCGGCTTTATATATACAGGGTGTCCGAAAAGTTACAATCCACTGAAACTAATAGTCCAGCCACGATCACGGGGAAGAAAGTGACACTCTCATGGGGGTCTACAAGAGATGCAGTTTGGAAACCATTAAAATATCCGCTCGATTTTCATATACAGGGTGCCCGAAACTTTTCAAACCCACTAAGAGTGGCACTTTCTTCCCTGTGATCCTGGCGGGACTATTTATTTCCAATACATAGTAACTTTTTAGGATATATATATATATATATATATATATATATATATATATATATATATATATATGTGTGTGTGTATGTGTGTGTGTGTGTATCTGTGACTGTGTTGGTGGAGAGTTAATTGATGCAATTACCGCAGTCAATCAATTAGTGAATTTATGCTGGCGCTAATTAGTCAGGGAATAAGAGGTTCTTTCACTCCCGTATCTATCTATCTGTATATTTGTCTATCTATTTATCGCCGAAATATGAAGATGTTATATCAATAACAAGAAATGTTGGTATTCTTATAATATTAAGGTGAAATATAAATTCATCTCTATTATCTATCTATCGATCAATATTATTTGGGAGTAAATATATTTTCTATTGATCAATGTTACTATTGCTTATATCAGAAAAGGGCTAGACCCAAATTTCTTGTCGAACAGAGCTAGTGCAAAAGAGCTAGATCAGCAGATGAGCTGGTCTCAAAGTAGACTCTAAATAGCTAGTAGGACAAAACGGCTAGTGGGATATACTAGTTCAGCTAAATCAATGAAAATATTATTAAAAAATTCATTTCTTTTCGTAATTTAGTTCTAAAAAAGTAAACTTTCGTATCTTCTACAGAGTGGTACGAAAGTCTTGTCACCCCCTACCCCCCAAATAATAATAAAAATAGAGGAACAATATAATAATATCAAACTCATCTGAAATATAAAGTTAAAACAATTATACAGGGAGTGACAAGACTTTTGGACCACCCTGTATAGTCAATACGTCAGGTGGAATATTTAAAGCCCTTTGATATTTTAATGTCGATGATTATGGCTCAGAGCTGGTGAGAATCAGAGATCCAGTATCTCAAATTGTTGATACTTCAAAAGATCAATCAAAAATGGATGTCCAATACTGAAATGTCCAATTTCTGAAAAGAATGTCCATTTATGCACTCCATACTTGGTTGTGGTTCTAGTACCACAAATTAGTGAGATTGAGGCACTGCTGTTGTTACCTGCGGCGAAGCGCCAGGTCTAGGTCAATTTTCAAAAGGAGTAAAGTTCAATTGTACCCATTTAGAGCCATGAAATGACCCATATGACCATGGGACATAGGGTTATTCACCTTGGAGATTCCAAATCTGCCATCGGATTTGGCGCTGGGTGGCGCCATCTAGTGGCAGAAGCCTCATTTAGCCCTTCTAAGGCACTTGCAAGCGATTTGAACCATGGGAAACCATCAATGCAATAACCATTTATCATCTTATCACAAAACGCCGCAGGTCATTGGAGGAAATTTCCCTCTTGTGTTATTGAGACCGAGGTTGCTTTGATAGTGGCATTCAGCTCGTCTGTAATTTTCGATTGAGTCTTTTTCATCTCCCTCTTGACAATATCCCATAAGTTCTTCATGGAGTTCAGGTCTTGAGAGTTGGCTGGCCAATCAAGCACAGTAATACCATGCTCAGTAAACCATTTTGTAGTAGTTTTGGCCCTGTGAACAAGTGTTAAGTCCTGCTGGAACGTGAAATCAGCATTTGCAACCGTAGATGGAATGTATGCAATGCTTTAATATATCCCGATAGACTGTACCGTGGGCTTTAGACTTAATAAAATACAGTGTGTCGACATCAGCAGATGACATAGCACCCCAAATAATCAGACTCCTGAAACTTTACACACCTTGGACTCTGTACCTCTCCACCTCTTCCCCCAAACCCATAGGACCTTGATTTCCGAATGACATTCAAAATTTACTCTCATCTGAAAAGAGGACTTTGTACCACTGAAATGTAGTCAAGTTCTTTTTCTCCTTAGCTCAAGTAAGACGATTCGGATGTCGTCTCTGGTTCAGGAGTCACTTGAAATTAGGGACGCTGCAGTTGTAGCCTTTTTCCTGAAGAAGTCTCTGCGCGATTGCTCTTGATGCACTGACGCCAGCCCCACTCAACTCTCTGTTAAGCTATCCTAAGTTCTTGAATCCACTTATCTTAGCAATCCTCTCAAGGCTGCGGTCAACCCTGTTATATCTGCTTTTTCCCCCTCCCACACTTTCGCGCTCGGGTCAACTTTCCATCAATGTGCTGCGATACAGCATTTTGTGATCAGCCAACCTTTTCAGTATTGACCTTCCGTAGAGGGTGTCGATTATGGTCTTCTGCACAACTTTCAAGTTAGCACTGGTGGTGGTTGTGGTTGCATGTGCTGAAATAGACTGATACAAGTTATTTATACTGTTTAAATTGTAATGAGGTCAAACTGAAAATTAAATCATCATCATCATCATCATCATCATCATCATCCTCATCAATAACTCTATAATTTAAGAAGGGGATTTTTTTGAGTATTTGAATAATAATTTCATCTGAGTTTGGTCATGACTTATGTTTTTATCGAAGTTAGTTCAAATAATTCTTTTATAATATCAAAAAACAAAATGGTGAAGTTCAGAAATTAATATAAGTATCGAAATTTTGTGAAATTTTAAAAACCCAAAGAATCACAAATGGTGAAGTTCAGAAAATTTATTTTCTATATATCTTCTTCTATAACTATATTTAAGCAACGTGATATTTTGAAAGGGGGAAAATTTAGTTTAGAATTCCTTTTTAAAATTATTATAATTGGCGAAGTTCAGAAAATTTACAAAAATTTAACCATGGCTGCTTTTTTTTAGATTTTAAATTTTAATCTTAGCAGCGAGGCGCAAGCTCCCCGTGTAGGGGAAAGTGGCGAAGGCATTGCCTGGTATTCTAATAATTTGGGATAAACGACTTCTGATTTTCATGAGCCTTAATCATCGACATTAAAATATATAAAAAGGCTTGAAATATTTAACCTTAAGTGTAATGAATATTATTGGAAAGTAATTTATTAATTGAATTACGAAAATAAATTAACTTTTTCACGATATTCTATTTTTTGAGTTGCAGAGGTCATTAATTCCTGGGTCTTAAAGAGCTTTACCAAAGAAGCTGGGCGGGGGGGGGGGAGTGTTTTTCGCTTCTCTACGTCCTCATTACGAACCCAAAATCGCCACCCAGCCGATAAAATTTGTTACCCCCAATCTCTGGTTGCTATGGTAATAACTAAAAACGGAGCTAACCTAACTTAACTTAATCTTACTTATCATACCTATTCCTTTAACCTATCCGTATAAAAAAAAAGAATTAAGCCTGTATTTAGAGTGTCCGAAAACAATGAAATTTCTACAAGAATATTATCTCAGGTATTATGTAGTTACAAACTTATGTACTAACCTTTTGTGCAAAGACTTGTAGCCATTTTATATGTTTTGTATTTTACATTACTTTTAATTTCATTCATTCTACAGGATGGGGCATGAAAAGAGCCCGGTATCTGTAGCATAGCGTATACAGACCAACACAGAATAAATCTAAATAAACAAAGTGGCCTCCTACAGCAGCAATACACCGATGTATTAATCTGTACTGCTATTCTACAGAACTTGGGCTACTTTTTCGGGCATCACTCTGTAGAACTATCAATGCAAGCTATTTAGGTCCTAGCGTTTATCTCTCTCTCTCTCTCTCTCTCTCTCTCTCTCTCTCTCTCTCTCTCTCTCTCTCTCTCTCTCTTTGTATGTCTGTCTGTCTGTCTGTCTTTTTCTATCTCGCATTCCATCGGCGTCTTCCAAACCCACTTCCGCAATCCGATATCTTCCCTCCCCTCCCCTCCCTCCCCCCCTCCCATTATCCCACCCCAACCTGAGCCCCTCCCTCCCCCCGCAAACAACCCCGCACGTGGCCAAGGTATTATACGCATAACCGTAAACGCACACCTACGTACGAATGTATATGTAAAGTTGTGTACGCATGTGCGAAGATCGGACAAACACACATTCATATAAAGATCAACATAGATACACACAAACACTGACGCACATTGAAATAAAGATACTCATGAACTCACACTCTGGCGCTGACAAAGTTGTACACGAACAAAGAGGGTAGTGCACATAAACACAAGATTGTACATACAATTAGCCATCAAGGTACACACCCAGTTTTCGTGTTTGTAATGTGTAGAAATTTGTACAGTGTACATCTATCCCGAAGTACAACTTTAGACATACGACTACTTAAAGACCAATTTTGTACATATTATAAATATTCCCGACAAGAAAAGTACTCCTGGGTAATCTTAGAATTCGATTTGGGTAATCTGAGAATTCGATTTCGGTAATCTGAGAATTCGACTTGGGTAATCTGAGAATTCGACTTGGGTAATCTGAGAATTCGACTTGGGTAATCTGAGAATTCGACTTGGGGAATCTGAGAATTCGATTTGGGTAATCTGAGAATTCGACTTGGGTAATCTGAGAATTCGACTTGGGTAATCTGAGAATTCGACTTGGGGAATCTGAGAATTCGATTTGGGTAATCTGAGAATTCGACTTGGGTAATCTGAGAATTCGATTTGTGTAATCTCACTTTGATCGACCTGGTACTCAGTGCCACTGGTAGGCCCCTGTGAGCAGAGAGTGGGGGCGAGGCACTAGGGGAAAGATGGCAAAGGGGGCGTAGGTTATTATTATTATTATTATTATTATTATTATTATTATTATTATTATTATTATTATTATTATTATTATTTATTTTTTATTATTATTATTATTATTATTATTATTATTATTATTTATTTTTTTATTATTATTATTATTATTATTAGGGCATTTGTTCATTTTATTCTCTTCCTTTCTTTTTCTTCTCCTGTTCTTCTTTGTTTTCTTTCTTCTTTCTTTTCTTCATCTTATCCTTTTTATTCTGCCCTTTTTTTATTTATTTTCTCGTTTTCTTTTTCTTCATCATAATCTCATGTTTCTCTTCCCTTTTCTTCTTCCTTTTCTCATTTTTTCTTCCTATTATAATTTATTATTTTTCTACTCTTTCTCCTTTTTTCTTCTTTTCACTCATCATCTTCTTCTTATTCTTCTCCTTTTCTTTTTGTTCTTGTTCTTCATCTTCTCAATTTGTCTTCTCCTTTTTATTTTTGTTCTTGTTCTTTTTCTTCTTATATTTTCTTTTTTCCTTCTCCTTCTTCCTCTTCTCTGATTCTTCTCCTCCTTCATCATCTTAAGTATATATACATATGTGTACATAGACAAGTATGTATGGTAACATGTGTTATACAAATTTATGGATATGCGTACACCTAAATGTATTTATTTATATACATGTTTACAGGAATGTACATTCATCTATATTTATGTATACCTGTATATGCACACGTATCCATCACTACATGAGTATATTTGCATTATACATATATGAACACATGTATACAACAGTACATAACTATATACACATGTACATAAATAGCATGGATTGACTTGTATGATATGTGCACACAGGTGTATCCACATACCTTTGTGTACACATAATCCACGCGTGAGCAGATGCATGTCACGATAACTCTGGGCATCTTGCGTGACTTACATGTCAGTATGTGGATGATTACTTGCACATTGTGTATGCGTGATTTCTCGCACACTGCGGCGTGTACGCGTTAGTGTATACACGCCGTAGCATGGGCACATTGCGTGTGATCGTGGCGTGCACACACCGGCTTTCGTGCTGGAAGTCATATTATTGTGTTCAATTTAATTTTTAATGGCGCGCTTTCAAACGTACACATGTACGTACGTATGAGTGTGCACTAAACATTCGTACCTATAATAGTTAATGCCTTACTTAGCAAAAGTTGTACACATAAACATATAATCTTACACAAGTTAAGTCATTGGTATAGATATGTATACATGTACATTCACCTTTGTTCATAAACATCAAGTGTTACATATAGTCACGTATACACACGCTAAAAAATACTTACACATTTAAATCCACATACCCATGCAACCGTACACACAAAATTGCATACACATGCACAAACATTCATATGCCCCAACTTCCCAGACGACGAAGGCTATATTTCTCTATTAGCTGGAGGTGTGTGGGAGATTGGATGTATGAGAGATTTAATGTATGAGAGGTTGGATGTGTGAAAGATTGGATGTGTCAGATATTAGATGTGTGGGAGATTGGATGTGTGAAAGATTGTGTGTGTGAGAGATTGGATGTGTAAGAGATTGGATGTGTGAGAGATTGGATGTGTGAGAGATTGGATGTGTGGGAAATTGGATGTGTGAAAGATTGGATGTGTGAGTGATTAGATGCTTGAAAGATTGGATGTGTGAGTGAATGGATGTATGGGAGATTGGGCCTCAAACGATGAACATGATTGGGAGAATCGAGGCAACCATCCCTGCCTGATACATACTTCCACTTTCTTAGTTGCACACATAACAGTGTGTGTGTGTGTGTATGTCTGTGGTGTTCGTGAACTTACATTCGGGTGTTTGCGTCAGTCTGTCGGTTATAAGTTTTTAGTATTTGGTTTGTTGCTGATGGGTGAGTTGTGTGGTTGGCCTGTCCTTTGTTTTTCTCAATTAAACCACGCCAGTGATAAGTAAATTTCACCTTACATATCGCTCGTTACACGCCTGGATTAAAAAAAAAAACGATGATTTAATATGGTCTAATATGCTTTGGTCCTTTAACCTGTTGGTAGTTCATTAAAGTCTAGCTATTTTATAGAATCTTTAAAACTCAACCTTGAATCCTTTGGGGGGGTATCCAGTTTTAAGTATCTAAGCTGAGCTAGAGGATAATAGCAATAGCAAATTATCGATAAAGGAGGCAGAGAGAAATGAAAATATATATTAAATGCTATGGAATTTACAAATTTGAATTAAAAACAAGACCTAAGGCAATAAATACCCGAAAAATAAATTAAATTCAAAATAATATACAATAAATGGCTAATTAATTTTAAGTTATTGTGCATTTTAATATATCAATGTAAGATCTCTTTTTGTGATTTCATCGATTCTTGTTTGTAGTCATTTTGCCTCGCGTATTTTGAGAGAATTGGTGCACGCAAACTACCAGGAGTTGTGGACTTTACCAGTCACTCGTGGTTTTGTTGTTACCAATGTATTTATCTCATGGTACCAGATCTTCTTGCGAATTTTCTCCCTGGCTCGTCCTCGTTCGTTTTTGCTTTAAATCAAAAACAAAACAAAAACCTGACGGTTGTTTCTAAATGAGGTCTCATTGTTTTATGCATGTTTTTTTAAGTTCAGTGTCCGAGTTTCATTAAAGGTCTTATTATTTTTAATATATTTATCACCCGTGTTTATGTTCTTATCCAAGTGTTTCTTTTTTGGTCCATGCGAGTTCCTAACATGTATCGTTCCATGATTCTCCGAGTTGTCCTCATTTTCTGACTGCTCTTGGAGTTCAATGTCCGAGTTTCCCTTCCTTCGATTAGGACGGATAAAAGATTAATTACTTTCTGTTTCAAGTAAATAAAGGCTAGTCGCTTCTGGAGGTGTAGCTAATCGTTCCTACCGCTATTTAACCTAATTTGGTTCTTCTCCTTAATTCCCATCAGGAGTCATAACCCCCCCCCCCCCCCCTAATTAAATGTATTCTCGCCTCTGGGCAAAAACTTGACCCTCTTGAAAATTGATAATTCCCACAACACGTTTTGCCTAAGTCCAATTAAGAGCTAACCAAGAGACCACTCCAAGATTTCTGGTAACTCAAAAATATTGGCACGTAAAGATACAATGATTAATTACGTTCCGTTTCAAGTAGATAAAGGCTAGTCGCTTCTGAAGACGTACCTAATCGTTCCTACCGCTATCTAACCTAATTTGTTTTTTTTACTTAATTCCTTTTCCAGGTTTCCATCAAGAGTCACAAGTTGCCCTAGGTAGATGTAATTTTATGCTTGCTCTAACATTTTATCAGCTATCTATCAATTTAGCCATCTATCTATCCACATATCTATCCAACTATCCATATATATATATATATATATATATATATATATATATATATATATATATATATATATATATCCATCCATCTATGTATGTGTCTCTAACAAATAAAAAGTTTTTAACTCTCCTAAATCCCAATACTATATATCTCTCTCTCTCTCTCACTTTTCTTCCTATTTATCTCTTTCTCTATCTTCCTTTCTCCGATAAATTTTCAATATAAAAGTAGAGACATCGTCGTCCCAATATTTAATTCAATCGTTCGGCGGCAGTTCGAGTACGCTTCACGACTCTGGTCCCCATTTTTGAGAAAGGATGTCGATATATTGGAGAGAGTGCAGCGTCGCGCGACAAATCTTATTCCCGAGCTGCATAGCTTAATCTACCAATATGTACGTAAAGCACCGAACCTGCCTTCTCTCGAGTAACCTAACCTACCAAGATAGAATTAAGGCACCAAACTTGCTTTCTCTGGAGTAACCTAACCTACCAAAATAGACTTAAGGCACCGAACCTGCTTTCTCTGGAGTAACCTAACCTACCAAAATAAACTTAAGGCACCGAACCTGCTTTCTCTGGAGTAACCTAACCGACAAAAATAGACTTGAGGCACCGAACCTGCTTTCTCTGAAGTAACCTAACCTACCAAAATAGACTTAAGGCACCGAACCTGCTTTCTCTGGAGTAACTTAAACTACCAAGATAGACTTAAGGCACCGAATCCGCTTTCTCTAGAGTAACCTAACCTACCAAAATAGACTTAAGGCACCGAACCTGCTTTCTTGGAGGATCGGGGGCTACGTGGTCAATCGATTGAGGTATTCAAGATCATGATGGGGTTCGATAACATAAATTTGGATCTTCTTCTCGAAGGAGCGCCCGAGTGGAATAACAGAAACGACGATTAAAGCTTAGGTTCAAACGATTCCAGTAAAGATTCGTAGCAAATTTCTTTATTTATAAGATTTCCTCCGAATGGAATTCTCTCCTTACAATTTTGTAGTTGAAAGTCCCTCTGTTGATGTTTTCAAAATTAGGACTGGATGAACACATTTAATCTGTAGAGAGGAGCAGACACGCCCATAACACAAATCCAACCTGCGAATTTATGGTATTAATTAATAATTGACAGATTTGGATCATCGTTCTCCCTTGTAATCATTAATATAACTAATCCGACATCTTTTCTTCTTGTCTCCTCAAAACTAACCTCAGAGTTTATCAATGGTCCTTGCTACTCAGTAATTTTCTAATTCTATCTCTATATTTCTCTCTTTTTTAAATATATTAAGATTTTTACTTGACCTCTCCCTCCTAACCCCCAATACCTCCCTCCATATCTCTCTCACCCCACCCCCCTCCCTTCTCTCTCTTCCAAATCTCTTAGGAGTTAAGTGCGCTTCAAACAAACCTAAGCAAGAAGGAAAGCAAACGCGTGCGCCACCCTCCTTTCTCTCTCTTTCTTAGAGAGGAAAATACTTTGTAAGAGAAGAGAGGGAGGAGCGAGAAACCCCCCCCTCCTCTACTCCAATATAACGCTCGAGGGGGAGCTCTGAGGGGTGACAAAAGGAGAGTGAACGGTGGCCATTCTTTGTGAACAAACCATGAGAAATCTTTTCTTCGAATCACAACACATCCAAAACTTGCTTTTGTCATGCTAACATTATGAGCCTAAATATTATAAATAAACTGTCTTTCCGTATATATATATATATATATATATATATATATATATATATATATATATATATATATATATATATATATCTTATTCCCGGAACCTGATCGTAAACAGTTTATTTAATAGCCTTAGAAGAACCACACACTCTGATTAATGACCCTTTTTCTGTTTTTTTAAATCTTTTGTTGGGATTTTGAAGTATTTAGCAACTGGTGTGTTTATTCTATTCTCAGTATATGACTGAAGAGGGTATGGTAAACCTTATACCAAAACTAATCTCGTAAATAAATTATATACATTGGTTTCACTATCAAATATAAATTACTTTAAAAATATTATTTTTAATATATCCGCTACCCGTGTAGGTATTCTAATCTAAGTGTTTTTTCTCCAGATTTCCACTTCAGGTCTTTTATTCTTTCTACTATATCCGTAATCCTTGTTTGTGTTCTTATCCAAGAGGGGTATTTTTTTCATATATCTTATGTGCCGTCTTCTACCAATGTATCGTACCCATTTCCACTTCTGAACCTTTTATTCTTTTTACCCTATCTATCACGTATGATTTTGATACCCAAAATACCCTCGAAAAATCATTTTACCATTGTATTAAGACCGAGGAGAAAAACTTAGAGGCAAAACCCCCATTTTATCCTACCTTGTGATACACCTTCATATAATACAAATTAAGATTATACCTAAACAAGCCTCCCTACCACCTACTAGTTAAGAACATCCTCGCAAATTCCCGTTTTTAGTGGTGTGAACGCGATTCTAAAGGTACCAATGTCCAATCATTTTGCTCTGTTTGTCGCTAACATCGTAACTATCCGGCCGATTCCTATGAAATTTGAAACCCTTATTTTGTTTTACATTCTCTTCCGAATGATATAATTATCAAAGTCCTCCTAAGGTTATTCCTGGAATTATTAAGAGAAAACTAACTATGGGTTGGATTGCCTTACATATTGAAAGTTTTGAAGGTCTTGAGGTCATATGGTCGTAAGGTCATAAGTCAGAATAATTGAGAGCACGCGACCTAGGTCCGTTGACCTTGTTAAAATTAATATCTTAGGAAACGATTGACCTGACCGAAGAACAGGGAATTGGACATCCAGGTTTTCCAACAATACAATTACACAATAAAAACCTAATGATAATAACAGTAATCATAATAATAATCTTAATAATAACTAATCATTAGAATAATAAACAATGATAATAATGAATACAAATCATAATCGTGATAATAATAATGATAATTGAACTACTATAATAATTATAAAATATTATTAATTGTCTATAAATATAATGTACAAGTTTTATATGATATTGATATATTCATAGGATTCCAAGCAATTTTCATTTTATTTAATCAGGTCTGACACACGTTGTGAATGGTTACAGCATCACTAGTCTAATGTGCGCAGTAGCAGAGCGCAAATCCCTTTCCCTTCCCTGCACCTCCTTTCGTTAGCGCGAGTGGAAAGGAACTAAATTATTCTGATCCACTCAAATAATTAAGATTTCAGAGACATTCTTGGATCGGTTTGTATCGGGGGAACCTTTCCCGAACTCCAACATGAACCTGGATTGGTCTCCCGCTACCCATGTATTATTAACTCTAGTTCAAGTCTTTTGCTCCATTAGAGTAGTTTCAACTCGTTCACCGCCTGTGTCAGGCCCGAAGTAAATAAAAAGAAAATCGCTTGGAATCGTATTTTAAATATTTGAGCAGATCTATTCATTTAGTATATTATTTATATACTTGTACCTTATATTTCTAGAAAAAAATATTTTTTAGAATTGTTATAATGGTTTTAATTATTTTCAATATTATCGCGATTTATGATTATTTTCATTATTTTTGATTACATTATTATGATTATTTATTTTTCTAATTATTAGTTATTATTAATATTATCAAGATTATTATTAAGATTAGTGTTATTATCATTGGTTTTTATTGTGTAATTGTATTGTCGGCCTACCTGGAAGCCCAATTGCCCGCTTGATGTGTGAAAGCATCGATGAAGGTGAATTGGCTTTGCTTCCTCGCAATTGGGACGTGATTTTAATCCAAGTGGACCGACCGATCTTGCCGCTTCGAAGATTTCGACCGCAGTTTAGCAGATGGCTCTCTGTCTCTCTGCCTTTCTCTCTCTATTTCTCTCCCTGTCTCTCATACACAAAGACACACACACGCACACACTCTCTATCACAAACACTCTTTCTTTCTCTCTCTCTCTCTCTCTCTCTCTCTCTCTCTCTCTCTCTCTCTCTCTCTCTCTCTCTCTCTCTCTCTCTCTCTCTCTCTCTCTCTCTCTCTCTCTCTCTCTCTCTCTCTCCCTCCCTCCCTCTGCCTCTCACTATATATCTCTCCTCGTCCTCTGTCTGTCTGTCTTTCTCTCTCTCTCTGTAAACCCTTCTTCCCTATCTCTCTAAATCATTCCATCATTTCTAAATCATTACCCCCCCCCTCTCTCTCTCTCTCTTTCTCTCTCTCTCTCTCTCTCTCTCTCTCTAAATCATTCCTATTTCTCTCTGTAAATCATTACTCTCTCTATCTCTAAATCATTCTTCTATCTCTTAACCATCCTCTCTCTCTATCTCTCTCTCTCTCTCTCTCTCTCTCTCTCTCTCTCTCTCTCTCTCTCTCTCTCTCTCTATTTCGTGTTATTTGGAAGAGGTACCTCTCGGGTGCGCCTCTCATAATTACAGACCTTCCATTGGTTCAAAGTTAAATTCCATACGGTTTGGAAGAATGGCGTGTGCACAAAGTGTATACGCGTGTGTACGTGGGTGAAAGCATCAGGGGTAATACAGAGGCGCCGCGGTCGAGGAGAATTAACGTGGGGGGGGGGGGGTATATGTATACGGCTCGGGTATAGCGGGAATGAAGTTGCTGGTTACCATGGTAACAGACTGTTTTTAAGAATTACCCCACTTTGGGGGAAAGAAGGGTTATTTCCGAGCGAGGAATGCTTGGAAAAACAAGAAGAAGTACCACAAGTACAAATAAAACAGAACTCAATGAAAAATGAAAAGGTGAGAAAAATAGAGAGAAAAAAATTTGTGAAAAATTTGTTGAAATCCACAACACGAAGAATTCTGACTGTAATTATAGCAAATGGGGGTACAACAAGTATTAACATAATTAAAAATAAATAAATATATATATATATATATATATATATATATATATATATATATATATATATATATATATATATATATATATAACTTCATGTACTATTTCATTAACGTCGTAGACAATTAGTACTCCTTTGTACTCGCCTGTTCGTGGCTATTTTCACCTATCTGCTCCCAATAGCTATGAGAGGCCATTCGGTGTGGGCAAAAGATGGGCATCCTCGTGCTCCATAGGGGGGCATAAACCGGATGTAAGCGGGCGGGTACGGATGATGATTATAATGATCAATTTTAAATAACTCCACAAGGGAGGGTCGATTCCCGGAGAGTTGCGCCCCCTCTTTCGAACCCTCAGCCTCTGTACACATTTTCACTTCTCCGAATTTTACCCATTTCTTTTTTTTTCATTCTTCTAAATCCATCTTAAACCTCTTTGCGAAGCAACGAGGTGACCTGAAGCCACCCAACCCCTACCCCGATGACTTTTCATTTTTTGCCTTTTCCATGGCGTTGTTTTTTCTACGAAATTGCCTGTCAGGAAAATTGCCTTTTCTCAATGTTAAAAATTAAATCCGTTTTCCCCGCGAATTTTTTTAGTGTGTGAATTTACATTTTCACCAGGTTGCCTTTTCTCGATGTCAGATATCACCCCGTTTCCTGGTATTACTAGTTGCCTTTTCCGTTGCGTTTAACTTTAATAAATTAACTTTTCCAATGGTAAAAATCACTGATATATATATATATATATATATATTTTTTTTTGGGGGGGGGTTGCACAAGTGTGTCTTCTATGACCTTGCCTTTTGTAAGGCCTAAAGATCAACGCCATTTTCACGTTGGTTTTTTTTATTGCAGTGTTAATTTAAGAGCCTCACTTTCGCTCTGGTAACCATTTGCCTGAGAAAACCTTTGGCGAGTTTTTTTTTTCCTACCGTTGCCTTTTCTGAAAATTTTCTTTTCTTAAGGCGATAATCTACGAGTTTCCTTTCAACAAGGCAAGGAAGCAATTTTCCTGAGTAAACGTTCCACACTTTGATTTTTCTTTTTATTCAAGATTTTCTATAGTAAGATGGTATCTAGTCGATTATCCAAGAGAGGCGTATCGATAAGGCAAGCGTTTTCCTAAGAAAATTTCCTTTCGTGTTTACCTTTTCTCAAAATTTGTATTTCTCAAGACCTTTTTTATTTACTAAAATGGTAATCTCAGAGACCAATTTTTCCTGATAATTTTTTTCCGCTCATGTTTGCCTCTTCTATTTTCTCATGTGATGTTGCCTTGTGTCTCAAAAATGGCTTTTCCTAACTGATTTTTTTTTAAATAATAATGTAATAATTTGACGAAATTCATTTCACCTAAAATAACCGGTTGCCTGGAAATATCTGCATTGAGATTTGCCTTTTCTACTCCCTGGCATTCTTTTCTCCAAAATTCTCTTTTCTCAGAGCTTATTTTTGTTATTAAGTTAATAATCTAAGATAGCCCTTTCTATATCAAAGGCGTTTTTTTTCCTTTTCTTTAAAACTAATTTATTACTGATGAGGTTATAAAAATTTGCCTTATACCTACCCTGGAAGAAGTGGATTACTTTTCATATTCTGGGAGCATTCTCTCGAAAACCCCCACGTGCGGAAAATCCGTGGAAGACCGGATCAGGGTGGTCCATTCTGCCTTCAGTCACCTCGCCCACCGCGTTTTCAACAACCATGCACTCACCATTCGAACCAAGATCATGTTCTTTCGGGCTGTAGTCCTCTCTACTCTTCTCTATACCTGCGAGACCTGGACACTCCACCGCGGTGACATCAACCGCCTCTAGCGGTTCCACCAGCAAAAGTTGAGACAGATCCTCAAAATACGATGGGAAGATTTCATCAGCAACACCGAGGTTTTGAACCGAGCCTAGCTACCCAGCGTCGAGGCCACCATCATGCGCCATCGTTTTCGCTGGGCAGGCCACGTCTACGAATGGACCCCTTTCGACTCTAGGGGAAACTCGCCTCCAGAACAAGACCCCGAGGAGGACCAAAGCGCCGTTACAGAGACCAGTTTAAGCGCAAACCAACATTGAACCTTCTTCGTGGGAGTCAACTGCCAGGAACAGAGGACCCTGGAGGACAGCTGCCCGCGACGGCACCGCTGCCTTTGAGGAGAACAGAAGACAGCATGAGGAGGACAAACGTAGGAGAAAGGAGTGACTGGACAACCTCGTCCTCCTCCCGCCCTCCCACGTGACTTCTGCCCGCGGCTCTTCCACAACAGACTGGGCCTCTTAAGTCATATCCAACACAAACATCAGCCGAAGAGACCAGATAACTGATGACGGATTGCCTTGTACAATTGCCTTGTACAATTGCCTTTTCGACGAGTGCGCACTTCTCACTTTGGTCTTTTCCCATTACTTAAATTTTCCCTTTACCGAAACCATCATCGCTAAACTGTGTCTTTTCCACAGGATCGTCTTTTGTTCTAAATCACTCTATCGAGTTGCCTTTTTAAGCTCTCTTTACTACTTGACTCACCCCACCACCCTTCCAAGGTCTTAAATCCTTAATTTTACCTACTATGAGGGTTCCATTTCACACATATATCTTTTTCTAATTGCGTTTTATCCCAAGGCAGACTTCCTTGAGGTTGCTTTCAGGTGTCCATCTTTTTTACAATCACTCCTGTAAGATAACCTTTTCCCGAAGATGGCCTTTTCTAAAGTTATCTTCCGTTTTCTCGTCTTTCCAAATATTACAAAATTTGAACCATTTTTGTGAAATTCATTCTAGAATTGCCTTTTTCGCGCTGCCTCATAATCCTTTCATATAATTTGCCTTATCTCAAAATCTCCTCTTTCCCAAATCCCTTTATAAAAGCCATTTTCTCCTCAAGGTTTTGTTTCCCTTAAGTCCTCTTTTTAGGATAAGTTTTCCCCAACGTCGTCTTTTCCCCAATTCACCGCCCAAGATAAATTTTACCCTGTTTGCCTTTCCCCAAATCTCCATTTACTATCATCTTTTCCCTAGACCCAAGCCCAGCTTTCTCACTTTTCCGTCATATTGCCTTTTCTTCATATTACTTTCTTCGATCCTATTTTCTCCAAGCACACATTCACATAATTCCCCCCCCCCCCCAATTCTCTATAAAGGACCCTCACTCTTCCAAGTCGCAGGTCGAGATTGGCTTTTCCTCTCCTGTTTTGTACGATCCGCTTGACTTTAAACTTCCTTTAACGAATTGTATTTCTCACAGTTTGCCTTTTCCCTCAGTTATACCGTAGGATTTTCTTGCCCTGATTTTGGATCTCTCCCAGGCTGCCTTATCTTTTGTTATTTTAAAGAATCAGTTTTTTCCCCAAGGTTGCCTTTTTCCCCGATTCTCTTGAATAATTAGCTTTTCCCAAAGTCTGCCTTTTACCCAAACTTCCTTGTAGGATGTCCATCGCTCCCCAACGTTGCGCTTTTCTCTCTTCCTTATGTTCGATCCGTTTTACTCTAAACCCCTTTATGTGACCACCTTTTAACCAAGCTTGCCTTTTCTATCATTCGCGATGAAGAACCCCCTTGACTCGTTTCATTCACTTTGTAGAACTTCTCGGGTTGCCTTTTCTCTCATTCACGTTGTAGAACCCTATAGACTTTCCTTTTCTCAATTTATGTGTAAAACCCAATTGACTTGCCTTTTATACCATTCACGTTGTATAACCCACTCGACCTGCTTTTTATACCATTCACGTTATATCATCACCCTCGACTTGCCTTTACCCCATTCGCGTTTTATAACCCCCCTTGACTTGCCTTTCCCCATTCACGTTGTACCCCCCTCGAGTTGCCTTTTATTACCTTAATCTTATGTGCAGGATCCCTGAGATCGCCCTCTAAGCTTGCCTTTTCCTTCGACAGGCGAGAAACCGTTCAAGTGCGAGTACGACGGTTGCGACCGGCGCTTCGCCAACTCCTCGGACCGCAAGAAGCACTCCCACGTCCACACGTCCGACAAGCCCTACAACTGCAAAGTCCGCGGTTGTGACAAGTCCTACACGCACCCGTCGTCCCTCAGGAAGCACATGAAGGTCCACGGCAAGTCCCCACCGCCCTCAGCGTCCGGCTACGACAGCGACGACTCCTCCACCACCACCCCGACGCCTTCTTCCGCCTTCATCCCGGCTGCCCCGCTTAGCCAAACCTCCCTAGGCAACCAGGGGTCCCAACGGGGGGACGCCCCCGACACGGGGGACTCCCGGATAGGCAGAGTGGGGGGTAGTGTGGGTAGCGTACCCACTAGTGGGGTGAATTCGACCCACACGACCAATTTAAGTGAGTGGTACGTGTGCCAGAGCGCCGCTGGGATGCCCACACCCCCTTCCAACGAACACAGCCCTGTGGGGGCGCTGCCTCATGTACTGCCCCCCTCCTCCGTGGGTTACTGACGGTACCCACACTCGTGATTGGTAAATCACGAGGACCCCATCACCCACCTGTTCCCTTCTTTCATGAAATCCGTCCTAACCACTCACGTTATGAAGGCAAAAGCGCCTCTTTACCGGGCCATTTCTGGAATCCCCCAAGTTAGTTTCTTTATTTAATTATAAATTTTATTTATCAAATTATTTTATAAAATAAAGATCTAAAAAGGCAAAACAAAAACCACAAAGGCATTTTTTTTAAATGGTCAGTTAGGGATTGATCTCTATTGGTGATCGGTCATAATGATCAGCAGAAGTGAGATATTTGTCCTGGGGGAGAGGGGAGGGGGGTCCTTATGGGCTGTCTCTTTGCCTTTTCTCCAATCGTTGTGTCACTTAAGGCAATTTCGAATTAAATTGGGATATATCACTGGTAAATTATATTTAAAATGTTAAAAAGCTACATTTTTATGCCTCTCCTATTTTATTACGTATTTGTAATATTTTCTAGGATGTTCTTTGTATTTTTTATTAATACTCATCAGTATTGAATGAAAACTGCGCAGATGAATTGATTCGCACGATTGTAATCGCAGTTTTGTCCAGTGAATAAACAGATATTCTTGTAATTATGCTCCTGTTTGCGGGAATTCGGTTCATTTATTTAGTATTTAACGCTATGCGTAGGCTTCGTGGTATATATGATAACGGAAGTTCGGTTCATTTATTTGGTATATAACGTTATGCGTAGGCTACGTAGTGTCTACGGCAACAGAAACTCGGTTCATTTATTTAGTATATATCGCTATGCGTAAGCTATGTGGTCCCAATGGCAACGGAAATTCGGTTCCTTTATTTATTATATAACGCTATGCGTAGGCCACGAAACGAGGTCTCTATGGCTACAAAAACTTTCATTTATTCACTACATAAGGCTCTGCGTAGGTTAGGCATTTTATCGAAGAATAATTACGTTGGTTTTTCTTGAATAAATGTTATTTATTTGACAAAACTGCGTGTAAACTCCTGTAGTAAGAAGCAGGATTTCACCCTGATCCTTGTAGCTCTACGAGGTTTTCTAAATGAATTTTTTTTTTATAGGAAGACGAGGAAAGATGTGAGCAGTAAGATGCGTAGATGATGTTAGGCTAAAAGCGTCTCCTATTTTTACTCGTGAATTTTAACTTTCCCTGCGTCAAATTTTAATTGTACAATTAAAACAAATAAATTCCTCTTTGTTGTGGCAATGCTACGAGTATATTTTATCAAGATTTCAATCTCATTTCTATATTATGATTTCTTATATATGAACCGCTCTACCACCATATATCTTCCTATAATATTGTGCTCAGATGCGGTAAAGGGGGGGAGGCATAAAACACATACTGTAGTTATGTTTATAACACCTTTAGGGTCAATCTTGCCAAAGGGATTTCTTCGATTACCACTATTATTTCTGTAGCAATCGTGTCAATGGATTATCCCTATCATTATCTGTACTAATATTTTCAAGTAGATTAATTCGGCTACCTCTATAATTTATCATACCAATCTTGTCAACTGGATTACTCTTTATTAAGACTATCATTTTACGTATCAATTATCTAGATTGAATTAATCTGAATTCTCCTATTATTTCATATACGAATCTTGTCAACCTAATTGTTTGGATTACCCCTATCATTTCCCGTACCAGTCCTATCGACTAGATTAATCGGATTACCCCATATCATTTCCCGCACCAGTCCTATCGACTAGATTAATCGGATTACCCCATATCATTTCCCGCACCAGTCCTATCGACTAGATTAATCGGATTACCCCTTATCATTTTCCTGTTCGGATCTTATCGAATGTATTACTCAGATTAATTATATCATTTCCAGTGTCAATCTCTTCAATGAGATTTCTGAGATTACCCCTATCATTTCCTGCATCAGTTTTATCGAGTAGACTAGAATCGTTTTACACCTAATCATTTAATGTACGGATCTTATCAAGTGGATTACTAAGATTACCCCTATTATTCCCTGTACCAATATTGTCAACCGGATTACTTAGATTACCCTATCATTTCCTGTACCAGTCTTATCGGCTAGATTAATCGGATTACACCTTATCATTTCATACCAAGGTCTTATCGAGTGGATTACTCAGATTACCCCTATTATTTCGTGTCCTGATCTTGTCAACCGGATAACTTAGATTGCCCCTATCATTTCCTGTACCAGTCTTATCGGCTAGATTAATCGGATTACACCTTATCATTTCATACCAAAGTCTTATCGAGTGGATTACTCAGATTACCCCTATTATTTCGTGTCCTGATCTTGTCAACCGGATAACTTAGATTGCCCCTATCATTTCCTGTACCAGTCTTATCGGCTAGATTAATCGGATTACACCTTATCATTTCATACCAAGGTCTTATCGAGTGGATTACTCAGATTACCCCTATTATTTCGTGTCCTGATCTTGTCAACCGGATAACTTAGATTGCCCCTATCATTTCCTGTAAACCAAATATCTCTTGATTATCTTCCAATGAGATTAAACTCTTATTGCATCTCGCTGACGTCTGTTATTTTGTGATACTCAATGAACAACAGCATTTCTCATATCAGCTGTGTCAGTAAACTGTGCGAATCACCTCTATTTATCCATTAAAGGAAAATTCCGTCGGAGTTGTGATCGAACAATGTATGCGAATGATATAAAGCTGTACGAATTATTATTATTATATATATAATGATTATATCATTAATGTTATTACTATTATTTATTATTTTTACTATGTACATACTTTGGATTCCATTGTATCAAAGTGGGCAACCGTTTAAAGGTTGCAAAGTAAGACGTTTTAAGTCTTGCAAAGAATCTCCTGTGCCTCTCTGTCAATTAAAAAATTGCACATAATTGAATTTATAAATATTGTAAAAATTATAATTATATATATATATATATATATATATATATATATATATATATATATATATATATATATATATATATATATATATATATATATAGAGTGTAAAAAATTTTCACCATTTATTTTAGATAACTATATATATATAAATTGCATATATATTATATGAAAATTAATTTTACACTTTTTATTGTTAACTGTACATAAAGTGTTATTTTTAATTAAAATTGAAACATTTTTACTCATGTGTTTTATTGACATCAATGTAAGAATAGTCTATTAACATCACCATATTTCAATTTGCCATCAAATTCAAAATTGCATTTAAAAAATATAAAAAGAATTCGTAATTTTGATTTATTATTTTTGATTTTTACGAGGAGAAAAAAAAAAATAATGTTTGTTGGACACTACAAATAATTCATGAAAATTGCTAAAAGAAAATTGCTCTGATATATATCCTTCGTATACATTTCTGGTTTCAACTCATAAAATGTTTGTTTATATACGACAGCTTTGTCGTGATTATAAATAATTCTAAATTTTCTCTGGTAACTATTAAAAGAAAATGAAATAAAGCGCGAATATACATGAGAAGGGGGTATTACAATTAAGTTGAATCATTTATTACGAACGACGATTCTAATTGCTTTAATCTAGGGCGCGGCAGCCAACACAGCTTTAAAAACATACATTGCACTTGACAAATCTACCAATTATTGGCAAATGATACACAATTTCGGGAGGCAATAAGTGTAATTTTCATTGATTTCAAGAAAACATTTCATGTTCAATGACATAAATGTGCGCTATGAAGTTTACTGAAGGAGCTTAAAGCTTACATTTTCGAACGGAGAGAGAAAGAGGGTTGGTCGGTATAACTTGGCTTGTATACTGTTAGTCACACATTCGCATATATCTTTATATATACAGGTAAAACTAATTAATTCCTCGCAAAATGAGATTATGAATAATATAACGAACCATGGAAGATGGTTCGATAAATTAAAAGGAAAATTTACAATCATAAATATGACACGTACAAAAACAATATCTCGTCGCATAACTACAGGCAACTCACTAAATAGCGGGTGAGGGATCCAATGAACAAAAAAAAATATGCCTCAAAAAAGAAGAAATACGACATACAAGAACTTTTGAACTTAATTTAATTCATCCTCGAGTGAAATGTTGAGAAATGAAAGAGAAAATTGTATACATGAAAACAAATAGGTCCACCTTAAACAAGAGAAGTCCGTTTACCTACTTTAATCTACCAGTGTCTTTAAGTGTTTTTTTCTTAAGTCGAAGTTCTTTCTCACATTCACACCATTAACTTACTTTCAGTTCATGCAGGCTTATATTCCATTATTTTTTAATTGGTCGTCAACTAACTTAAGGGAGAGGGGTTGCTTTATAATTATATGCAGATAATTCTCGAATCTTTCATTTGATTTCTTTAAGGGAAAAGATGAAATTAAGTTATAATAAATAGAATAAGGCAGTATTATTGACCATTTAAGTTATAAGAAATAGCATAAGTCAGTATTATTGACCATTTAAGTTATAAGAAATAGCATAAGTCAGTATTCTTGACCATTTAAATTATAAGAAATGGCATAAGACAGTATTATTGACCATTTAAGTTATAAAAAATTTATAAGGGCAGTATTATCCACCATTTAAGTTATAAGAAATGGAAGAAAGCAGTACTATTTACCATGTAACTTATAATAAATGGCATAGAGCACTATTATTTAGCATTTAACTTTAAAAAAATGCATGGACCAGAATGGCATAGAGCAGAATTATGACCCAGCTGAGGGTATGAATTTAGAGAGAATATATTGAACCAACAATCCTCAATTTAATGGGGAAAAATCATTAATTAATATTCACGTATTTATATTTTTTGTTACTTTATTTTGTTATTCAAATTGTTGGTTAGGTAATTACGAGGGGTGGTCAATAAGTTTTGCGAATCGGTAGGGCAAAACAGAGGGAGGGGGATCGCTGTTTGTGGGGGTGTTAGGACAAGTTATGACAGGTCAGGACCTGCAGCCGCACGCTCCTGCCTCGTCTATTTAAGAAGCAGTAGCTGATCGCTGATTGTCAGTTACAAATTTTTCAACAATGGAGAAGGTTGAGCACCGCGCAGTGATCAAACTTTTGACCAAGGAAGGCAAGAATGCAAAAGAGATCCATGAACGCATGGTTGCAGTGTACACCAACACCGCCCCTTCCTATGCAACCATTGCTTGCTGAAATAGGGAGTTCCGCCATGATCGTGAGTCCCTTGAAGATGACCTCCGTCGGAAAGCGTGTTAGCTGAGGGAACGTGCAAACTACCCAGCGTTAGCAGAAGAAGCGTGCGGACTAGCCAGCGTTAGCAGAAGGAGCGTGCGGCTTAGCCAGCGTTAGCAGAAGGAGCGTGCGGACTAGCCAGCGTTAGCAGAAGGAGCGTGCGGCTTAGCCAGCGTTAGCAGAAGGAGCGTGCGGACGGACTAGCCAGCGTTAGCAGAAGGAGCGTGCGGACTAGCCAGCGTTAGCAGAAGGAGCGTGCGGACTAGCCAGCGTTAGCAGAAGGAGCGTGCGGACTAGCCAGCGTTAGCAGAAGGAGCGTGCGGACTAGCCAGCGTTCCCTAAAAGTTTTATTTTTTTAACGCGAGATCGATACGGAACAAGTGGGACGAACTTGTGGCTGTATTAGCCTCCGATAACCGAATAGATATCGTGGCGATGGTAGAAACGTGGATCCATACTAACAATCGAGATTTTGAGGGTGAGTTTGCTATCCCTTGTTATACACCTACCTTGTCAAGAGGGCAGCGGAGTTATGGTATACGTCCGGAACTGTTTCTCCGCTGTCGAATGTAATGTGAGATCTGGTCACGAGATTTTAGGGCTAAACATAGATTTTTCCAGCTCCTCTTATCAAGTAGTAGTGGTTTACCGGCCGCAAAGACAGTCAGAAGAGTCAGACTCAAGCATTAACGCAAAGCTCACCGACCTGATAAATAGTCGCACGAGTTTGGTCAGTGGTGACTTCAACTGCCGTGGGGACTGACTGGAGGAACTGGACAGGTGATGCGGAAGGGAGAAGATTGATTTGTTCGCTCAGGATAACTTCCTGACACAGTGGGTAGAGATTCTAACGAGGGGTGAGAACATGTTAGACTTGGTGTTTACCACCGGGGATGACATGGTATCTAGGCGGGAGCGATCACCACACAGTCACGTTTTCCGTCCACATTCTATCTGAGAGACGCTCTCACGTCGCTATCTTTAAACCCGACTTCCGACGCACGAACTTTGTGGGTCTTCGGGATGCGATAGCTCGGCTTGGGCCCGCAACAGGAGAAGGAGCCTTGGACAAATGGTTGACATTTAAAGAAAATTTGATGACCCAACATTCCGCGTTTGTCACCAGCAGAAGGAGGAGCGGCAATCCTCTCCAACGGAGATGGTTCAATCGAGGCATCGCCGCAGTGATAAGGAACAGGAAATCTGCCTACAATAACTGGAAAGCCAACCGTAATGAAGAAAGGCTTCTTCAATACAGTGAAAAGTGTAGGCAAGTTAAAACACTGGTGCGCAGAACTAAGCGCAGCGAGAAAGTTCGGGTTGCTTCCCTCTGTAAAGAGACCCCGAAAGAATTCTTCTTGCATGTCAATAGCCGCAAGCCGATTCGCCATAGCATAGGACCGCTGAGAGATGACAATGGCCTGTAACGGAAGTCAGAACCAGACATCGCCAAAGTGTTGAACGGCTACTTCGCCCTCGTATTTACGAGAGAAGTTGACTCTCCAGCTCCGAGGCCGGGGGTTCATCTAGAAGAGGGCGAAAACCTATGCGAAATAGTCTTAGAGAGAAACGAAGTAGTAGCCAGACTAGGAAATCTTAACCCGTATAAGTCTCCAGGTCCGGATGGCTTTCTTCCTAGAGTCTTCCGAGAAGTTAGCGAAGAGATCGCTCCCCACCTCACCAACATTTTCAACACATATATGGAAACTGGAGAAGTGCCGGAAGACTGGAGAATAGCAGACGTAACTCCCATCTATAAGAAAGGAGACCGCGAATGCCTGGGTAATTACCGGCCTAAGTCTGACATCCATCGTAGGCAAACTGCTCGAGAGAATAATCACAGACTGTATAGTGCAGCACTTGACTCGTACAACCTGATCTTGGATTCCCAGCACAAATTCCGCAAGAACCGTTCATGTCTCACTAATCTACTAGAATTTTTCTACAGTATTTTGAGTAAGTATGACCGTAGTCGAAATGTGGATATCTTATACCTGGACTTTCAAAACGCCTTTAATAAGATACCACACCGCAGGTTAATAAATTAAGTCCGCGCCCTTGGCATTACCGGCAAGGTAGCCGTACAATTCTGGTCTCCAACCTTGAGGAAGGACATTAACGGCTGGAAAGGGCACAAGCCAGAGCCACAAAATTGATCCCCTCCCTTAGACATAGAAGTTATCAGCATCGGCTACGAGAACTGGGAATGTTTTCCTTGGAGACGCGCAGGTTAAGAGGCCAGCTGATTGAAACTTTTAAGATAATGAGAGGAGTTGAAAACGTAGATCACAGGAGGCTGTTCACGTTGAACGCAAATGCTACATGTAACCAAAGGTTACAAACTGGAATTACCGCAATTCCATATTAGAATTTGCGGAAACTTCTTCTCGTACAAAATTTGCCGAACGTGCAACCGCCTACCGACCCAAGTGGTGAACAGTTCGTCAGGCGAATAGTTCAAATCTCGACTTGACAAGATAATCCACACCTTGACCTAGATGGCACCACCTTAGTATAAATTATAAATTTGAGGAAAGTAGATAAATTTCAACTTTTCTATAAAAAATTCCTGTTTGTGTTATTTTTTTTCAGCACATTCAGATATCGTTTCAGCTTTCTGGCGGCCCTCAAATACGGGTGGGAGAGGTGGGCGGGGAGAGCCTTCATCTATGCTATACTTTCTCTTATGGTATAGGTTAAGGCTTTCCCAAAATGGTATCTCCACGGTATGGTCAGCAATGTCCTTTGAGCTACTACTATCCCTTGTGACTCCTTGTGAGTCTCTCTTTCTTTTTCTCTGTCTCTTTCTCTCTCTTTATCTCTCTCTCATCGTCTATTTATCGCTGCGATGAGTATAATAGTATTCTATTTATTATTATAAAGTTATTTTAATTATCTTCATTAAAATTCTAATTATTATAGCATGAAAAAATGCACACAGATACGTACATACATGCCACTCCTCTAGTCTTCTCCCACCTCCCCCTTCCTACCCCCACCCCCTTCTCATCGCTCATCCGGAGGCATTCGTGGGCGGCCGCCTCTGAAGGCGTGTGAGGGCGTGGGAATGGGCGTGAGTGGGCGGGAACGAGTGGAATCGGTGAATCAATTTCTCTGCCCTCGAAAGGGCGCCGATTCCTGACCATGGGCGGGTATGGGCGTGGTAAATGAGTGGTAAATTGGTACCCGAGTAGTACTCCCACGGCGGTGTCCATTAAAGGCCAATATGACCTCTCGTTTACGGCTGTCCCCGTATCCAAAGGACTGTGTTCGAGTACCGAGATCGGGTTTTGCTTGTCCGGAGGTTTTAATTAAGGGAGTGGGCAAGGATTGTGTAAGCCAACGGATTGTACTCAATTGAGTACAATTTTGAGTGCACACCCTAGTTCCTGTCTACCTTGCATTTTGTTTTGTTTTTGTGATTCTTGTCATAGTCCTTGTTACTCTTGAACTGGTCCTTGTTACCCTAGACATCGTCCTTGTAATTGTAAACTGATTCCTTGCTATCCTCTACATGGTCCTTGTTACCCTCAACCGAACTTTTGCTGTTCACGACCTAGTCCTTGTCATCCTAGACCTGATCTTTGTCAACCTCGATCGAGCCTTTGTTGTTGACGACCTAGTCTTTGTCATCACTAGTCGAGTCCTTATCCTTCTAGACCTTGCCCTTTTTAACCTAGACTCACCCTTTCTCGTCCATGACCTAGTCCTTGTAATCACCAATAGAGTCTGTGTCATTATAGATCTGATCCTTGTTAACCTCGATCGAGCCTTTGTCATTTACGATCTAGTCCTTGACATGATTATCCAAGTCCTTGTCATCTTCGACCTGGTCCTTGTTACCCTCAATCGAGTATTGAAATTCTCCAATCTTTCATTTGCTATCATCATTCCGATCCTTGTCATTTTTTAATCTCTTGTCATTCCTCAATTTGTCCTTGTCATATTTGACCTCATTCTTCCCATGCTTGACCCTGTTATTCTTATCCTTGTCCTCTTTGACCTAGTTCTTCCCATCATTAACTCTGTTCTTCTTCTCTTTTTCATCTTTGACCTCGTTATTCCCACCCTGACCCTGTTCTTTTCGTCCTTGTCATCTTTGACCTAGTTCTTCCCAACATTGACCCTGTTCTTCTTGTCCTTGTCCTCTTTGACCTAGTTCTTCCCATCCTTAACCCTGTTCTTCTTATCCTTGTCATCTTTGACCTAGTTCTTCGCATCCTTGACCCTGTTCTTCTTCTCCTTGTCCTCTTTGACCTCGTTATTCCCATTCTTGACCCTGTTATTCTTGTCTTTGTCATCTTTGACCTAGTTCTTCCCATCATTGACCCTGTTCTTCTTGTCTTTGTCATATTTTACCTAGTTCTTCCCATAATTGCCCCTGTTATTCTTGACCTTCTCACCTTTGACCTTGTTCTCCTCATTCTTGACCCTGTTCTTCTCCTTTTCGACCATGGCCTTGTCATCCTTAATCCTGCCTGCCCTTGCCATTCTCCAATCAATTATTGTCATCCTCAACCTTGTCATTAGTAAGCTAAACTGCAGTGTATGTAGTGATGGTGAGAGTGGCTTCTATAGCAACGAGTAGCCACCCTAACACTTCATCGGGCACGCTTGGGCGACGCTCTTGATCCAACCCCTAGCAAGTGACTGTATCCGATAGACTCGTCGCTATAGTAACCGCACACCATCACTCATACAATGGTTTACCTTACCCTTGTCAGATAGCCTGTGCCCTTGGAATGGGTAAAAACGATCCCGTACCCCTAAGAGTGGGTGAAAACGATCCCGGGCCCTACGAGTGGGTGAAAACGATCTCGTGCCCCCACAAGTGGGTGAAACGATCCGTGCCCCTAAGAGTGCTTGAAAACGATCCCGTGACCCTACGAGTGGCTGAAAACGATCCCGTGCCCCCAAAAGTGGGGGAAACTATCCGTGCCACCATGAGTGGGTGAAAACGAACCCGTGCCCTCACAAGTGGGGAAAACGATCCGTGCCCCTACGAGTGGGTGTAAACAATCCAGTGCCCCCGCGAGTGGGTGAAAACGATCTTGTGGCCCTACGAGTGGGTGAAAACGATCCTGTACCCCCATAAGTGGGTGGAAACTATCCGTGCCACCGCGACTGGGTGAAAACGATCCAGTGTTCTCACAATTGGGTGAAACGATATGTGCCCCTAGGAGGGGGTGTAAACGATCTTGTTCCCCCACACGTGGGTGAAAATGATCCCGTGGCCCTACGAGTGGCTGAAAACGATCCCGTGCCCTCACAAGTGGGGGAAACTATCCGTGCCACCGTGAGTGGGTGAAAACGAACCCGTGCCCTCACAAGTGGGGGAAACGATCCGTGCCCCTACGAGTGGGTGTAAACAATCCAGTGCCCCCGCGAGTGGGTGAAAACGATCCCGTGGCCCTACGAGTGGGTAAAAACGATCCCGTACCCCCATAAGTGGGTGAAAACGATCCCGTCTCCCCACAAGTGGGTGAAAACGATCCCGTACCCCCACAAGTGGGTGAAAACGATCTAGTGTTCCCACAATTGGGTGAAACGATCTGTCCCCCTACGAGTGGGTGTAAACGATCTCGTGCCCCCACACGTGGGTCAAAACGATCCCGTGGCCCTACGAGTGGCTGAAAACGATCCCGTGCCCTCACAAGTGGGGAAAGCTATCCGTGCCACCGTGAGTGAGTGAAAACGATCCCGTGGCCCTACGAGTGGGTGAAAACGATCCCGTACCCCTATAAGTGGGTGAAAACGATCCGTGCCACCGCAAGTGGGTGAAAACGATCCCGTCTCCCCACAAGTGGGTGAAAACGATCCCGTACCCCCACAAGTGGGTGAAAACGATCCAGTGTTCCCACAATTGGGTGTAACGATCTGTGCCCCTACGAGTGGGTGTAAGCGATCTCGTGCCCCCACACGTGGGTGAAAACGATCCGTGCCACCGCGAATGGGTGTACACGACCTAGTGTTCCCACAATTGGGTGAAGCGATCCGTGCCACCGCTAGTGAGTGAAAACGATCCGTGCCACCGCGAGTGGGTGTAAACGATCCAGTGTTCCCACAATTGGGTGAAACGATCCGTACCACCGCGAGTGGGTGAAAACGATCTCGTGCCCCTACAAGTGGGTGAAAACGATCCGTGCCACCGCGAGTGGGTGAAAACGATCCCGTGCCCTCACAAGTGGGTGAAAACGATCCGTGCCACCGCGAGTGGGTGAAAACGATCCCGTGCCCCCACAAGTGGGTGAAAACGATCCGTGCCACCGCGAGTGGGTGTAAACGATCCCGTGTTCCCACAATTGGGTGAAACGATCCGTACCACCGCGAGTGGGTGAAAACGATCTCGTGCCCCTACAAGTGGGTGAAAACGATCCGTACCACCGCGAGTGGGTGAAAACGATCTCGTGCTCCTACAAGTGGGTGAAAACGATCCGTGCCACCGCGAGTGGGTGAAAACGATCCCGTGCCTCCACAAGTGGGTGAAAACGATCCGTGCCACCGCGAGTGGGTGTAAATGATCTCGTGCCCCTACAAGTGGGTGAAAACGATCCGTACCACCGCGAGTGGGTGAAAACGATCTCGTGCCCCTACAAGTGGGTGAAAACGATCCGTACCACCGCGAGTGGGTGAAAACGATCTCGTGCCCCTACAAGTGGGTGAAAACGATCCGTACCACCGCGAGTGGGTGAAAACGATCTCGTGCCCCTACAAGTGGGTGAAAACGATCCGTGCCACCGCGAGTGGGTGAAAACGATCCCGTGCCCCTACAAGTGGGTGAAAATGATCCGTGCCACCGCGAGTGGGTGAAATCGATCCCGTGCCCCCACAAGTGGGTGAAAACGATCCAGTGCACCCGCGAGGGGGTGAAAACAATCCCCTATACTGGGATGGCAAAAGTGAAGGGTAAAACACCCAATTGATACAGTTCTATACAGAACTGTTAAATTGGATGCAGTCACTTAGCGTGGATCAGGAGCGCCCCCCAACCATGCGCTATTTGGCTCTTCAATCTCTCCTTGTCGTCTTCCTCACTATTCTCATCATCATTGAACCAGTTACCACCATTCTCCAGTCTGTCCTTGTCAGCTTCGACTTTGTCCTTGTCTTCCTCTACTCTATCCTTTTTCCATTAATTTATTGGTATCTACTACCATGTCATTTTCATTTTCACCCTTCTCCTTGTCATCCTATACCATATCGTTATCTTCCCCCAATTTTCTCTTGGTATCTTCAATCCTCTTCCTCTCACCCCAAACAAATCCCCCCTTGCCATTCTCAACCCAGTCATTTTCATCCTTTTCATACGCCAATGTGTCCTTGTTATCTTTTATCCTTTACTCTGTCCTTGTTATTCCATGTCTTCTCATTTCTATTCGTCTCCTGCCTCCTTCTCATCTATGAACTCGATTTGTTTGTGAATGTATTTATCCCCTCGGATTACACACGCAAATTTTAGCCAAATTTAATGATTCTTTCCAATGTTCATCATCAGCCATTTTGTTCTATTCTAATATATGTCTCATGGAACCGTCTGTCATCATCTCCATTATCCTTTTATGTCACCATCTTCCAGGTCATTAACTTTCGTTCCAGCATCTTGCCTGTTATTATCTTGCTTATTATCATCTATCTCCTCATCACCTCCATCGGTCATTATCTTTCCTTTCATCGTTTTGAATCTCATGACCTCACTTGTCATCATTTTACCTCTCTCAACACCTTACCTCTCTTCATCTTCCTCGCATCAATTTTATGTCTTCATCTTAGTTATCATCATCTTACTTATCACCTTCTCTGGGGTAATCTTTCCTCTTATCACCTTCTCTGTCGTCATCTTTACTTTGTTAACCTTGCCTTTCGTCATCTTACATGTTATCATCTCCCCTATCATCATGTTATTTCTTTTCACCTTACCTGTCTTCATCTTCCCTCTCAACACCTTAACTGCCATTATCCCCACTGTCATCACTCCGCTTTTCATCATCTTCCAATTATCATACTCTCTATCATCACCTTAGCTGTCATAATCTTCGACCTCAACATATTACCTAACATCATCTTACATGTTATCACCTTCCTTCTTATAATCTCCCTTGTCTCCATCTTCTATCTCTTTACATTAACTGCCATCATCTTCCCTATCAATAGATTACCTGTCATATTCCTCCCTCTTAACATTTTATCTGCATCTTCTACTCTATCACCATCTTGGTTACCATCATCTTCTAATGATCGACCTTTCTGTCATCAGCTTACCTGTCAATACCTTCTCTATCATCATCTTTCGTCTCATCAGCTTACTAATAAACATATTCCTTCTCAACACCTTACCTTTTATCCTTTTCCCCCTCATTAACTTACTTATCATCATCTTCCTTTCATCAACTTTACTGGCATTGCCCTACCCGGATCATTTTACCTCACATCACCGTTCATGTCATCATATTCCCTCCCACTCCCTTAACACTTTCCGTCAACATCTACCTCTCATCACTTTAATTTCTTTATACTACATGTAAATATCTAACTGTTTATTCCATTCCCTGAAATCATCTACCTTCTTATCACCTTCCTGCTATCATCTTCGTTCTCATCACCTTCCTGACATTATATTGCTTATTATAACCTTCGATGTTAGCATCTTCATTCCTATCACCTTCGTGCCATCATCTTCCTTATTACAACCTTCCTGCCATCATCTTCCTTATTATAACCTTCCATGTCAGCATCTTCCTTCATATCACCTTCCTGACATTATATTCCTTATTATAACCTTCCATGTCAGCATCTTCATTCTTATCACCTTCCTGCCACTATCTTCATTCTTATCACCTTACTGACATTATATTCCATATTATAAGCTTCCATGTCAGCAGCTTACTTGTTATCACCTTCCTGACATTATATTCCTTATTATAACCTTCCATGTCAGCATCTTCCTTCTTATCATCTTCCTGCCATTATCTCCCTTCTTATCACGTTCCTGCCATGATCTTCCTTCTTATCACCTTCCTAACATTATATTCCTTATTATAACCTTCCATGTTAGTATCTTCCTTCTTATCACCTTCCTGCCATCATCTTCATTTTTATCACCTTTCTGACATTATATTCCTTATTATAACCTTCCTGCCATCATCTTCCCTATTATAACCTTCCATGTCAGCATCTTCGTGCGTATCACCTTCCTGCCATCATCTTCCTGATTATAATCTTCCATGTCAGTATCTTCCTTCTTATCACCTTACTGCCATCATCTTCCTTATTATATCCTTCCTTGTCAGCATCTTCCTTCTTATCACCTTGCTGACATTATATTCCTTAACATATCCTTCCATGTCAGCATCTTCTTTCTTATCACCTTCCTGCCCTCATCTTCCTTATTATAACCTTCCATGTCACCATATTCTTTCTTATCATCTTCCTGCCCTTATATTCCTTATTATAACCTTCCATTTTAGCATCTTCCTTCTTATCACCTTCCTTCTTATCACCTTCCTTCTTGTCACTTTCCTGACATTATATTTCTTATCATTACCTTCTATGTCAGCACCTTCCTTTTTATCGCCTCCCTGCCATCCTCTTCCTTCTTATCACCTTCCTGCCATTATCTTCCTTATTTTAACCTTCCTTGTTAGCATCTTCCTTCTTATCACCTCCCTCACATTATATTCCTTATCATAACCTTCCTGCCATCATCTTCCTTATTATAACCTTCCATGTCAGCATCTTAGTGCGTATCACCTTCCTGCCATAATCTTCCTGACAAAAATCTTCCATGTCAGCATCTTCCTTCTTATCACCTCCTACTATCATTTTCCTTATTATTACCATCGATGTCAGCATCTCCCTTCTTACCACCTTCCTGCCATTATCTTTCTGATTATAACCTTTTCTGTCAAAATCTTCCTTCTTATCACTTTCCTGCCATCATCTTCGTTATTATTACCTTCCTGACATTATATTCCTTATCATAACCTTCCATGTTAGCATCTTCTTTCTTATCACCTTCCCGCCCTCATCTTCCTTATTATAACCTTCCATGTCAGGATCTTCCTTCTGATCACCTTCCTTCTTATCACTTTCCTGACATTATATTCCTTATTATAACCTTCTATGTCAGTATCTTCCTTCTTATCACCTTCTTGCAATCATCTTTCTTCTTATCACTTTCCTGCCATCATCTTCCTTATTATAACCTTCCTTGTCAGCATCTTCCTTCTTATAACCTTCCAGATATTATATTCCTTATCATAACCTTCCATGTCAGCATCTTCTTTCTTATCACCTTCCTGCCCTTCTCTTCCCTAATATAACTTTCCATGTCAGAATCTTCATTCTTATCACCTTCCTTCTTATCACTATACTGACATTATATTCCTTATTATAACCTTCTATGTCAGTATATTCTTTCTTATCACCTTCCTACCATCATCTTCCTTATTATCACTTTCTTTGTTAGCATCTTCCTTCTTATCACCTTCCTGCCATCATCTTCCTTATTAAAACCTTCCATGTCAGCATCTTCCTTCATATCCCCTTCCTGACATTATATTCCTTATTATAACCTTCCATGTCAGCATCTACATTCTTATCACCTTCCTGCCACCATCTTCCTTCTTATCACCTTACTAACATTATATTCCTTATTATAACCTTCCATGTCAGCATCTTACTTGTTATCACCTTCCTGACATTATATTCCTTATTAAAACCTTCTATGTCAGCATCTTCCTTCTTATCACCTTCCTGCCATTATCTCCCTTCTTATCACGTTCCTGCCATGATCTTCCTTCTTATCACCTTTCTGGCATTATATTCCTTATTATAACCTTCCATGTTAGTATCTTCCTTCTTATCACATTCCTGCCACCATCTTCCTTCTTATCACCTTCCTGACATTATATTCCTTATTATAACCTTCCATGTTAGTATCTTCCTTCTTATCACCTTCCTGCCATCATCTTCATTTTTATCACCTTTCTGACATTATATTCCTTATTATAACCTTCCTGCCATCATCTTACTTATTATAAACTTACATGTCAGCATCTTCGTGCGTATCACCTTTCTGCCATCATTTCCTGATTATAATCTTCCATGTCAGTATCTTCCTTCTTATCACCTTACTGCCATCATCTTCCTTATTATAACCTTCCTTGTCAGCATCTTACTTCCTATCACCTTGCTGACATTATATTCCTTATCATATCCTTCCATGTCACCATATTCTTTCTTATCACCTTCCTGCCCTCATATTCCTTATTATAACCTTCCATTTTCGCATCTTCCTTCTTATCACCTTCCTTCTTATCACCTTCCTTCTTGTCACTTTCCTGACATTATATTCCTTATCATAACCTTCTATGTCAGCACCTTCCTTCTTATCACCTCCCTGCCTTCCTCTTCCTTCTTATCACTTTCCTGCCCTCATCTTAATTATTTTAACTTTACTTCTTAACATCTTCCTTCTTATCACCTCCCTCACATTATATTCCTTATCATAACCTTCCTGCCATCATCTTCCTTATTATAACCTTCCATGTCAGCATCTTAGTGCGTATCACCTTTCTGCCATCATCTTCCTGATTATAATCTTCCATGTCAGCATCTTCCTTCTTATCACCTCCTACCATCATTTTTCTTATTATTGCCATCGATGTCAGCATCTCCCTTCTTACCACCTTCCTGCCATTATCTTCCTTATTATAACCTTTTCTGTCAGAATCTTCCTTCTTATCACCTTCCTGCCCTCATCTTCCTTATTATTACCTTCTTGACATTATATTCCTTATCATAACCTTCCATGTTAGCATCTTCTTTCTTATCACCTTCCTGCCCTCATCTTTCTTATTATAACCTTCCATGTCAGAATCTTCCTTCTGATCACCTTCCTTCTTATTACTTTACTGCCATTATATTCCTTATTATAACCTTCTATGTCAGTATCTTCCTTCATATCGCCTTCTTGCCATCGCCTTCCTTCTTATCACTTTCCTGCTATCATCTTTCTTATTATAACCTTCCTTGTCAGCATCTTCCTTTTTATAACCTTCCTGATATTATATTCCTTATCTTGACCTTCCATGTCAGCATCTTCTTTCTTATCACCTTCCTGCCCTCCTCTTCCTTATTATAACTTTCCATGTCAGAATCATCATTCTTATTACCATCCTTCTTATCACCTTCCTTCTTATCACTTTCCTGACATTTTATTCCTTATTATAACCTTCTATGTCAGTATATTCCTTATTATCACCTTCCTGCCATCATCTTCCTTATTATAACCTTCCTTGTTAGAATCTTCCTTCTTATCACGTTTCTGCCATCATCTTCCTTATTATAACCTTCCATGTCAGCATCTTCCTTCATATCACCTTCCTGACATTATATTCCTTATTATAACCTTCCATGTCAGCATCTTCATTCTTATCACCTTCCCGCCACCATCTTTCTTCTTATCACCTTACTGACATTATATTGCTTATTATAACCTTTCATGTCAGCATCTTACTTGTTATCACCTTCCTGACATTATATTCCCTATTATAACCTTCCATGTCAGCATCTTCTTTCTTATCATCTTCCTGCCATTATCTCCCTTTTTATCACGTTCCTGCTATGATCTTCCTTCTTATCACCTTCCTGACATTATATTCCTTATTATAACCTTCCATGTTAGTATCTTCCTTCTTATCACCTTCCTGCCATCCTCTTCATTTTTATCACCTTTCTGACCATATATTTCTTATTATAACCTTCCTGCCATCATCTTCCTTATTTTAACCTTCCATGTCAGCATCTTCGTGCGTATCACCTTCCTGCCATCATCTTCCTGATTTAAATCTTCCATTTTAGTATCTTTCTTCTTATCACCTTACTGCTATCATCTTCCTTATTATAACCTTCCTTGTCAGCATCTTTCTTATTATCACCTTGCTGACATTATATTCCTTATCATATCCTTTCATGTCAGCATCTTCTTTCTTATCACCTTACTGCCATCATCTTCCTTATTATAACCTTCCATGTCACCATATTCTTTCTTATCACCTTCCTGCCCTTATATTCCCTATTATAACCTTCCATTTTAGCATCTTCCTTCTTATCATCTTCCTTCTTATCACCTTCCTTCTTGTCACTTTCCTGACATTATATTTCTTATCATAACCTTCTATGTCAGCACCTTCCTTTTTATCACCTCCCTGCTATCCTCTTCCTTCTTATCACCTTCCTGCCATCATCTTCCTTATTTTAACCTTTCTTGTTAGCATCTTACTTCTTATCACCTCCCTCACATTATATTCCTTATCATAACCTTCCTGCCATCATCTTCCTTATTATAACCTTTCATGTCAGCATCTTAGTGCGTATCACCTTCCTGCCATAATCTTCCTGATAAAAATCTTCCATCTCAGCATCTTTCTTCTAATCACCTCCTACTATCATTTTTCTTATTATTACCATCGATGTCAGCATCTCCCTTCTTACCACCTTCCTGCTATTATCTTTCTTATTATAGCCTTTTCTGTCAAAATCTTCCTTCTTATCACTTTCCTGCCATCATCTTCGTTATTATTACCTTCCTGACATTATATTCCTTATCATAACCTTCCATGTTAGCATCTTTTTTCTTATCACCTTCCCGCACTCATCTTCCTTATTATAACCTTCCATGTCAGGATCTTCCTTCTGATCACCTTCCTTCTTATCACTTTCCTGACATTATATTCCTTATTATAACCTTCTATGTCAGTATCTTCCTTCTTATCACCTTCTTGCCATCATCTTTCTTCTTATCACTTTCCTGCCATCATCTTCCTTATTATAACCTTCCTTGTCAGCATCTTCCTTCTTATCACCTTCCAGATATTATATTCCTTATCATAACCTTCCATATCAGCATCTTCTTTCTTATCACCTTCCTGCCCTTCTCTTCCCTATTATAACTTTCCATGTCAGAATCTTCATTCTTATCACCTTCCTTCTTATCACTTTCCTGACATTATATTCCTTATTATAACCTTCTATGTCAGTATATTCCTTCTTATCACCTTCCTGCCATCATCGTCCTTATTATCACCTTCTTTGTTAGCATCTTCCTTCTTATCACCTTCCTGCCATCATCTTCCTTATTATAACCTTCCATGTCAGCATCTTCCTTCATATCACCTTCCTAACATTATATTCCTTATTATAACCTTCCATGTCAGCATATTGATTCTTATCACCTTCCTGCCACCATCTTCCTTCTTATGACCTTAATGACATTATATTCCTTATTATAACCTTCCATGTCAGCATCTTACTTGTTATCACCTTCCTGACATTATATTTCTTATTATAACCTTCTATGTCAGCATCTTCCTTCTTATCACCCTCCTGCTATTATCTCCCTTCTTATCACGTTCCTGCCATGATCTTCCTTCTTATCACCTTCCTGACATTATATTCCTTATTATAACCTTCCATGTTAGTATCTTCCTTCTTATCACCTTTCTGCCATCATCTTCATTTTTATCACCTTTCTGACATTATATTCCTTAACATTACCTTCCTGCCATCATCTTCCTTATTATAACCTTCCATGTCAGCATCTTCGTGCGTATCACCTTTCTGCCATCATCTTCCTGATTATAATCTTCCAAGTCAGTATATTCCTTCTTATCACCTTACTGCCATCATCTTCCTTATTATAACCTTCCTTGTCAGCATCTTACTTCCTATCACCTTGCTGACATTATATTCCTTATCATATCCTTCCATGTCAGCATCTTCTTTCTTATCACCTTCCTGCCCTCATCTTCCTTATTATAACCTTCCATGTCACCATATTCTTTCTTATCACCTTCCTGCCCTCATATTCCTTATTAAAAACCTTCCATTTTCGCATCTTCCTTCTTATCACCTTCCTTCTTATCACTTTCCTTCTTGTCACTTTCCTGACATTATATTCCTTATCATAACCTTCTATGTCAGCACCTTCCTTCTTATCACCTCCCTGCCATCCTCTTCCTTCTTATCACTTTCCTGCCCTCATCTTCCTTATTTTAACCTTCCTTGTTAACATCTTCCTTCTTATCACCTCCCTCACATTATATTCCTTATCATAACCTTCCTGCCATCATCTTCCTTATTATAACCTTCCATGTCAGCATCTTAGTGCGTATCACCTTTCTGCTATCATCTTCCTGATTATAATCTTCCATGTCAGCATCTTCCTTCTTATCACCTCCTAATATCATTTTCCTTATTATTGCCATCGATGTCAACATCTCCCTTCTTAACACCTTCCTGCCATTATCTTCCTTATTATAACCTTTTCTGTCAGCATTTTCCTTCTTATCACCTTCCTGCCCTCATCTTTCTTATTATTACCTTCCTGACATTATATTCCTTATCATAACCTTCCATGTTAGCATCTTCTTTCTTATCACCTTCCTGCCCTCATCTTCCTTATTATAACCTTCCATGTCAGAATCTTCCTTCTGATCAGCTTCCTTCTTATTACTTTACTGACATTATATTCCTATTATAACCTACTATGTCAGTATCTTCCTTCATATCGCCTTCTTGCCATCACCTTCCTTCTTATCACTTTCCTGCTATCATCTTCCTTATTATAACCTTCCTTGTCAGCATCTTCCTTTTTATCACCTTCCTGATATTATATTCCTTATCTTGACCTTCCATGTCAGCATCTTCATTCTTATCACCTTCCTGCCCTCCTCTTCCTTATTATAACTTTCCATGTCAGAATCTTTATTCCTTATCACCATCCTTCTTATCACCTTCCTTCTTATCACCTTCCTTCTTATCACTTTCCTGACATTATATTTCTTATTATAACCTTCTATGTCAGTATATTCCTTCTTATCACATTCCTGCCATCATCTTCCTTATTATAACTTTCCTTGTTAGCATCTTCCTTCTTATTACCTTCCTGCCATCATCTTCCTTATTATAACCTTCCATGTCAGCATCTTGCTTCATATCACCTTCCTGACATTATATTCCTTATTATAACCTTCCATGTCAGAATCTTCATTCTTATCACCTTCTTGCCGCCATCTTCCTTCTTATCACCTTACTGACATTATATTCCTTATTATAACCTTCCATATCAGCATCTTACTTGTTATCACCTTACTGACATTTTATTCCTTATTATAACCTTCCATGTCAGCATCCTACTTGTTATCACCTTCCTGACATTATATTCCTTATTATAACGTTCCATGTCAGCATCTTCCTTATTATCATCTTCCTGCCATTATCTCCCTTTTATCACGTTCCTGCCATGATCTTTTTTCTTATCACCTTCGTGACATTATATTCCTTATTATAACCTTCCATGTTAGTATCTTCCTTCTTATCACCTTCCTGCCATCATCTTCATTTTTATCACCTTTCTGACATTATATTCCTTATTATAACCTTCCTGCCAACATCTTCCTGATTATAATCTTCCATGTCAGTATCTTCCTTCTTATCACCTTACTGTTATCATCTTCCTTATTATAACCTTCCTTGTCAGCATCTTCCTTCTTATCACCTTGCTGTCATTATATTCCTTATCATATCCTTCCATGTCAGCATCTTTTTTCTTATCACCTTCCTGCCCTCATCGTCCTTATTATAACCTTCCATGTCACCATATTCTTTCTTATCACCTTTTTGCCCCTATATTCCTAATTATAACCTTCCATTTTAGCATCTTCCTTCTTATCACCTTCCTTCTTATCACCTTCCTTCTTGTCACTTTCCTGACATTATATTTCTTATCTTAACCTTCTATGTCAGCACCTTCCTTTTTATCACCTCCCTGCCATCCTCTTCCTTCTTATCTCCTTCCTGCCATCATCTCCCTTATTTTAACCTTTCTTGTTAGCATCTTCCTTTTTATCACCTCCTTCACATTATATTCCTTATCATAACCTTCCTGCCATCATCTTCCTTATTATAACCTTCCATGTCAGCATCTTAGTGCGTATCACCTTCCTGCCATTATCTTCCTGATTATAATCTTCCATGTCAGCATCTTCCTTCTTATCACATCCTACTATCATTTTCCTTATGATTACCATCGATGTCAGCATCTTCCTTCTTACCACCTTCCCGCCATTATCTTTCTTATTATAACCTTTTCTGTCAGAATCTTCCTTCTTATCACTTTCCTGCCATCGTCTTCGTTATTATTACCTTCCTGACATTATATTCCTTATCATAACCTTCCATGTTAGCATCTTCTTTCTTATCACCTTCCTGCCCTCATCTTCCCTATTATAACCTTCCATGTCAGGATCTTCCTTTTGATTACCTTCCTTCTTATCACTTTCCTGACATTATATTCCTTATTATAACCTTCCATGTTAGTATCTTCCTTTTTATCACCTTCATGCCATCATCTTTATTTTTATCCTCTTCCTTACATTATATTCCTTATTATAACCTTCCTGCCATCATCTTCCTTATTATAACCTTCCATGTTAGCATCTTCGTGCGTATCACCTTCCTGCCATCATCTTTCTGATTATAATCTTTTATGTCAGTATCTTCCTTCTCATCACCTTACTGCCATCATCTTCCTTATTATAACCTTCCTTGTCAGCATCTTCCTACTTATCACCTTCCAGATATTATATTTCTTATCATAACCTTCCATGTCAGCATCTTCTTTCTTATCACCTTCCTGCCCTCCTCTTTCTTATTATAACTTTCCATGTCAGAATCTTCATTCTTATCACCTTCCTTCTTATCACTTTCCTGACATTATATTCCTTATTATAACTTTCTATGTCAGTATATTCCTTCTTATCACCTTCCTGCCATCATCTTCCTTATTATCACCTTCTTTGTTAGCATCTCCCTTTTTATCACCTTCATGCTATCATCTTCCTTATTATAACCTTCCATGTCAGCATCTTCCTTCTTTTTACCTTCCTGACATTATATGCTTTATTATAACCTTCTATGTCAGTATATTCCTTATTATCACCTTCCTGCCATCATCTTCCTTATTATAACCTTCCTTGTTAGCATCTTCCTCTTATCACCTTCCTGCCATCATCTTCCTTATTATAACCTTCTATGTCAGCATCTTCCTTCATATCACCTTCCTGACATTATATTCCTTATTATAACCTTCCATGTCAGCATCTTCATTCTTATCACCTTCCTGCCACTATCTTTCTTCTTATCACCTTACTGACATTATATTCCTTATTATAACCTTCCTTGTCAGCATCTTACTTGTTATCACCTTCCTGACATTATATTCCTTATTATAACCCTTCAATGTCATCATCTTCCTTCTTATCACCTTCCTGCCATTATCTCCCTTCTTATTACGTTCCTGCCATGATCTTCCTTGTTATCACCTTTCTGACATTATATTCCTTATTATAACCTTCCATGTTAGTATCTTCCTTCTTATCACCTTCCTGCCACCATCTTCCTTCTTATCACCTTCCTGACATTATATTCCTTATTATAACCTTCCATGTTAGTATCTTCCTTCTTATCACCTTCCTGCCATCATCTTTATTTTTATCACCTTTATGACATTATATTCCTTATTATAACCTTCCTGCCATCATCTTCCTTATTATAACCTTCCATGTCAGCATCTTCGTCCGTATCACCTTTCTGCCATCATCTTCCTGATTATAATCTTCCATGTCAGTATCCTCCTTCTTATCACCTTACTGCCATCATCTTCCTTATTATAACCTTCCTTGTCAGCATCTTACTTCCTATCACCTTGCTGAGATTATATTCCTTATCATAACCTTTCATGTCAGCATCTTCTTTCTTATCACCTTCCTGCCCTCATCTTCCTTATTATAACCTTCCATGTCACCATATTCTTTCTTATCACCTTCCTGCCCTAATATTCCTTATCATAACCTTCCATTTTTGCATCTCTCTTCTTATCACCTTCCTTCTTATCACCTTCCTTCTTGTCACTTTCCTGACATCATATTCCTTATCATAACCTTCTATGTCAGCACCTTCCTTCTTATCACCTCCCTGCCATCCTCTTCCTTCTTATCACCTTCCTGCCCTCATCTCCCTTATTTTAACTTTCCTTGTTAACATCTTCCTTCTTATCACCTCCCTTACATTATATTCCTTATCATAACCTTCCTGCCATCATCTTCCTTATTATAACCTTCCATGTCAGCATCTTAGTGCGTATCACCTTCCTGCCATTATCTTCCTGATTATAATCTTCCATGTCAGCATCTTCCTTCTTATCACCTCCTACCATCATTTTCCTTATTATTGCCATCGATGTCAGCATCTCCCTTCTTACCACCTTCCTCCCATTATCTTCCTTATTATAACCTTTTCTGTCAGCATCTTCCTTCTTATCACCTTCCTGCCCTCATCTTCCTTATTATTACCTTCCTGACATTATATTCCTTATCATAACCTTCCATGTTAGCATCTTCTTTCTTATCACCTTCCTGCCCTCATCTTCCTTATTATAACCTTCCATGTCAGAATCTTCCTTCTGATCACCTTCCTGCTTATTACTTTACTGCCATTATATTCCTTATTATAACCTTCTATGTCAGTATCTTCCTTCATATCGCCTTCTTGCCATCACCTTCCTTCTTATCACTTTCCTGCTATCATCTTCCTTATTATAACCTTCCTTGTCAGCATCTTCCTTTTTATCACCTTCCTGATATTATATTCCTTATCATAACCTTCTATGTCAGCATCTTAGTGCGTATCACCTTCCTGCCCTCCTCTTCCTTATTATAACTTTCCATGTCAGAATCTTCATTCTTATCACCTTCCTTCTTATCACTTTTCTGACATTATATTCCTTATTATAACCTTCTATGTCAGGATATTCCTTTCTTATCACCTTCCCGCCATCATCTTCCTTATTATGACCTTCCTTGTTAGCATCTTCCTTTTTATCACTTTCCTGCCATCATCTTCCTTATTATAACCTTCCATGTCAGCGTATTCCTTCTTTTTACTTTCCTGACATTATATTTCTTATTATAACCTTCTATGTCAGTATATTCCTTCTTATCACCTTCCTGCCATCATCTTCCTTATTATAACCTTCCTTTTTAGCATCTTCCTTCTTATCACCTTCCTGCCATCATCTTCCTTATTATAACTTTCCATGTCAGCATCTTCCTCCTTATCACCTTCCTGCCATCACCTTCCCTCTTATCACCTTCCATGTCAGCATCTTCCTTCGTATCCCACTTGAGTATGTCACTCTGTGACGCGAAAATGAATATTGGCCATTTCTCTCACTGAGGGATCTTAAAGATATGTTTGGATGTGAGGAATTCAAATCTGCTCTTATTTTTAGGATTGGTCAACAGTTAGCTTGGTCAATCTATGTTTGTAAAAGACATAAATTGCTCTCAGAATTTATTTTTTTTTAGTAATTTTAGCTTCCAAAAATGGTATGAAATGCTATAGACATTCAATTTTTCCGCATAAAACATATCCTTGTAATCAAACAACATTAGGAAGTGATGACATGACTAACAAATAATTAATTAAGCAACTTTCTTTAAATCTCGCTTTGATTCGTTCTTGGACATCAGCCGCCCACTTGCTTATTGACCTCTGATATAGCACTCACGTTTCTCTTGTGTGTACACCCTAACTGCTACCTTACTGACTTGTTTCACACACATTTCTATTGACTGAGCATGACAGGACCACTGTAGAACTTGTATCAGTTTATTAAAGTACTTCTTTACTTTTGATGTCAGTTTACATGTGAATAGGGGTTTGAATAACCTTTCAGACCAGCTTGTCAACTCCAACAGGAAAGAAGCCCCATGGTTGATTGAAGGTGTCTTCCTGGGACATACAAAAGGATCTCCAAGTGTGTGATCATCTCAACGCCTCATGTCAATGTTTTACTCTGATATTGAACCAACAGGGGTAGTACACACCAACAATGTATTTTAATACCAGTCTTAAGTTGTTGATGGTTCCGCCTTAAATGCCATATTTTGAAACCCATATGTGACAAAGGCTGTTTGCTGTTGTCAACCACTTAGAATGGCTCACTGGACCAATTTCAAGAAAAGCAAGATATTTGGGAAGTTCTTTTGTCCTTATTGTCCACATTGTCACTCAGTGAAGTAAATGGCTCTCCAATTGAGAGTGAGGTGAATGAAAGATAGATTTTAAGTTCGGTTGCAGTGGCTAGCATCTTGCCAAGATTACTTGTCCACATGTTGTTAGACAAGGTCTTCCCATCCAGTGCCGTGATCAAGTGTCTCAGGGGTAACTCGTTGATGTGGAAGGCACAAACCGACCAGATCAGTTTACGGCCAAGCTTGATTCGTACCAATGGATGGAACCATCCTCCCAGCCAGTGTTAACATTTGGAGAATCACACACAATGGCTAGCAGGCTTTTATCAATGCCCTTTTCTTGAAAGCCACAAAATTATTAGTACTAACTTCAGGAGGTGTTGTACTCCTTGAGACCTTCTCATGAGTGAAGTGGTCTAAATATCTTCCATCTTGCTTATTGCACACAGAACCGTGCTTTTCTTTGATGATGCTGGGGAACTTACGATCTGATTGTCTATTTTCAGCATAACCTTAGTCGTATCTTGACAGCCGTCATAGAAGATAGAGTCAATTTCAGCCTTCTTACAAAGTTCATCAATGTCCTAATCCAGTGCTGTCATAACTTTTTCTTGGGCTCTCTTGACTTTATTGCGATCAACTCTAAGTCTCTTGCCCTCTTCAGTGATCAAACCAACATCCATAAGGGCAGCAGTGGTGATGACAGCTGCGGCACACAGGCCAACACCATATTTGAAGCTATGCATAGCAATATTAGGTATTTCTAATGGAAATGGAAGATGTGCTTGTTTTTTTTAATGTCACTTCATAACCTCCGTCCTTTCCATCTTGAGCATCAGCTAGTTGACCTTCATTTTCATCAACAGAGAAAATTATTTCACTTGATGGCATCGAAAGATTGGCCTGGTTACTTGTGTGCTTATATTCAAAAACTCTTTTTTTTCACCTTCTCGCTGCTTCTGCTTTTTGACTTGTCCGTTTAGCTCAAGATGATTTGGCAAGCCAATATGATGTGGTCCAATAGAACCAAACTTTTGTCTCTTACCTGTGAAGATCCCTTCACGGGAATTTTCACCTCCCTAGGGCATGTACAATTAATGTGAGTTCTATTTTTGCAACCAGGGCAGATAAATTCACAGCAAAGAACAATTTTACGCTTGTAACTGAGGATGGCAAAAGGCTTGTCAGGTTTTGCAATCAAAGCCTGTTTGACATGTAGCAGTCTTCTCCCAAGAGGTAGGTGTTTGGCCTATTCGCAGTTCTCTTGGATTTTGTTCAAGATTATGACTCGTGAATTTACAACGGGGGTTACAAAAGAACTATTCGCCCGTTCTGACTTTTCAAGCACTTTAGAGGGAAAATGTCCTTTGCAAGACTGGTTGCTTGGTAGTTTATGGTTGAGAGTTCAGGGGGCAACAACTCAACCATTTTCAATTAAGTTGGTCATATGTGTGAATGCCCTCAGTCTTGTCCTAATTTAGCCATTTTAAGTCAATTCACACTGGAGGCTCACGCCCACATTAGGTGGGACGTGATCCTCAATCATCTTCGCCGAAACATCCACTCCTCCTGCTTCAAGCAACGAGATCGCACCGAAATCGAACTCCTACTTGCGCTCTATCCCTCCCGGCTAAGCATTCAGGCAACTACTTATCACATTCTCCACCAGCGCCTGAGGATCTTTTACACCGTAGCCCTACACGGTTGGAGTGCCGCCCTAATTAACACGCGTTTTCAAGCTGCCACTGAGTCTGGCATTGAATACGATTCTCGCATTTTGAATCGCTCCGTTGCCTCGCGTCCTGCACCGCCTGCCTATGTATCCTGGTATAGGCAGCCTTTACCCTGCCGGGCTGGTGGGAGACGCCCTGCGAATCGGTCTCGACCGGGCCCGTGGGTTCCTAGCCGACGTTAGGGCCCGCGTGGACTGGCAAACTGAAGTCCGCAATGCCCGCCACCGTCGCCGAATGGGATTTGATCAACGTTCACGCTCCGACACCTCCCAAGAATTCCGTTCCCTCAGCCCCCGCTCCCAACCTTACTTCTCAAGCCCGGACCCTACACTGGACTTTTCTGCCACCGGGTTTACTATCTCCGATGCTTCGTCTACACCCGAATGGATACCCTGTGCCCGTGATAACTTATTCGGTCCTCCTGACCCTGTGCTTCCCCCTGTGCAAATCCCCTACTTAGTTCGATGCCTCCTTGACCCCCCAGTGTTTCTTCTGATAGTGATCTCGAAGTGCTTAGTGTCTCCGAAAATACCCCTGTGGAAAGTGAGGTAGCACCTTCAGTGCCCATCGTCGAACTTAGTGATCCCGTCATTTCCCTAGGCCCCACCAATCCCGACGTCACCCACTTTTTTGAGGAAGCAGCAGCAGAACTCGGCGCCATCACCATCGACGACCCACTTTCCCGTCCCTCCCTGCCTCTCTGTTTCACCGTCTGCATTCCTCAACCGGGTCTCGCCGTCCCCACTGTCCCCCAGATCTCCGACCATGCCCCGACCTCCTAAGATTCCTCCTACACCCATTCTTTGGAAATAGGGGATGTTCTAAACGACCCCAACAGTGGACCCCCGGACGTCGTACGAGGCAACAACAATAATAATGAAAACTAAAATAATGAAAATAATGACAATAACGAAGAAAGAAACAATGATCGCGAAGATGATAGGGGCAATCAATGGGAGAGTCCTGGATTGGATCCCCTCGAACCCGAAACCCCTCGGGTCGACAACACCAACCCCCTAGATGTGGAACTCCCTGGATCCTTCGACTCTATTCACGCAATCTCTCACCTCCAGAAGGTCAATCAATCCAGTGGAATTAAAATCTTCCTCGATAAATCCTACCGCCATTGGGCCCCCTCAGACGACCGCACCCTCCCCTGGCTGGAAACCTTGGTCGAAAAAGGTGTCCTCGAAGAAGGCAGTTTCAGGTGTGCCCACCGCGTCTTCGGTGTCACCAAACTCAATGGTACGGCCCGTCTAATCTACGACATGTCATCTGCCAGTGAGGCATACACCCCGCCTAGATTTAGCCTTCCCAGTATTTCCCGAATTATGGAAACCCTCACAGAAGGACTCTGGGCTATGAAGCTGGACCTCAAAGATGGTTTGTACCACTTTCGTTTTCAACCAAAGGCCCGCCCCTGGTTCGGCATTAGATGCCAGAATCGGTCCTTCCGCTTCCAGCGCCTCTCAATGGGCTTCAATGGAGCCCCCTTCCTGATGCAAAAACTAACTGCCACGGTTATGAACCAACTCGCCATCGTTTGCAATATCCAAGTATTTACCTACTTGGACGACATCCTTTGCCTGGGTTCCAAGCAGGCCCTCCGCATGTTCATGCGAAGGATCCAACAGAGCTCGATCAACGCAAATTGGCGCAAGTCAATCACTTTCCCAACCTGCCGAATTGCATACCTTGGTTTCAACATCAATCTAAAGAACAAACGCATCCAGCTCACCCCCAACATGCTATCCAAAACACGTTCGGCTCTCGTGACCATGTCCTCCCGTCCTGTTACCAATAAGGCCTGGATGAGATTGGCGGGCCTCCTCAATTTCGTGCTCCCGGCCCTCCACCTTCCCTTCTGCTGGGTACAGCTCTGTTACTCCCAGCGGGATAATCCAAACCCTGCCCCCTTCTTTCATCTCAGCTGCCTTATCCATGACAAGTGGACCCGCTTCCGTCTCCCGAAAGGAATCCGCCCTGCCATCTTCGTGGACGCCTCACCCTGGGGCATCGGCTGGTGGTGCGACAACACTGCTATGGCATTAGACTGCCGCTCCTAGGACACGGGCATTTTTGATCTGGAATTCCTGGCTGCAACCCTTGCCCTCATCATGGTTCCTCGCGCCCTTCTCTTCAGCGACAACATCGGCGCCATTTGGAACCTTAAGAGGGGCAAGCTCCCCGAACTTATCCTCCATGCCCTCTCCCCTTCCTCCCTGATTGCCTTTTCCAAGGCTTGTAGAATCTTTTCTAGAAACATCGCTTATGTTAGAAGCAGGCGCAATCCGGCGGACGTCCCGTCTCGGTACTTTTCAAGAAGTTTATAAGAGGCCGTGTGTGGACCCGTTCCTAGAATGGACTACTTAAGGCTCCACACTCCCCGAGACGGGACGGACGTTTAACAGCCTTCCGCCGGCCAGTACCTGCTCCCACCGTCCAACCCCCCTTCTCCTCCTTGTGTTATGTTCTCTTTGTTAAAGAGCTCTCCTGAGCTCACTTTTGTCAAAATTCTTTATGTTAATGTTTTCTCTTGAAAACCTTTTTGTAAATTTTAAGAAATTAAAAAGGAAGGTCCTCCTCACCCTGCGGACAAGTAAGATTCAGCACAGTGATGAATATGTTTCAACCTGTGAATTAAGAAAAAGAGGGAATTATATATCTCTAGAATTGAACTTTTTAGCACCCATTATTTATGAAATTTGAAAAGTAATAAAAATGACACACCTTATTATCAATTTCCATGTTAGCATCTTCATTCTTACCTCCCCCGTCATCATCTTCCTTCTTATCACATTCCCTGTCATCATTTCCCTTCTTATTACCTTTCCTGTCATCATCTTTCTTCTTATTACCTTCCCTGTCATCATATTTCTTCTTATTACATTCCCTGTCATCATTTTCCTTCTTATTACCTTCATTGTCATTATCTTCCTTCTTATCACATTCCCTGTCATCATTTTCCTTCTTATTACCTTCACTGTCATCATCCTTCTTCTTATTACCTTCCCTGTCATCATCTTCCTTCTTATTACATTCCCTGTCATCATTTTTCTTCTTATTACCTTCATTGTCATTATCTTCCTTCTTATCACATTCCCTGTCATCATTTTCCTTGTTATTACTATTACCTTTCCTGTCATCATCTTCCTTCTTATTACCTTCCCTGTCATCATCTTTCTTCTTATTACATTCCCTGTCATCATCTTCCTTCTTATAACATTCCCTGTCATCATTTTCCTTCTTATTACATTCCCCCTCATCATCTTCCTTCTTATTACCTCTGTCAACATCTTCATTCTTATTACCTTCATTGTCATCATCTTCCTTCTTATCACATTTCCTGTCTTCATCCTACTTCTTATTACCTTCCTTGTCATCATCTTCCTTCTTATCACATTCCCTGTCAACATCTTCCTTCTTATTGCCTTCCCTGTCAACATCTTCCTTCTTATTGCCTTCCCTGTCAACATCTTCCTTTCTATCACATTCTCTCTCATCATCTTCCTTCTTTTCAATTCCATTTTTATCACATTTCTTTTCATCATGTTCCATGTCATCATCTTCCGCCTCAATACCTTAGCTATCACCCAGTTCATTCCCTTCAACTTTCTTGTCATCATCCCCCCTAACATCATCATTTGTCCTTATTTTCCCTCTCATCACACTTCCCGTTACCATTCTTCCTCTCATCATCTCATCCGTGTTCACTATCCCAATTGGCCGCCTCGGATGACGTCATCGGCCGATACGAGACAGTTCTCCTCTCGGCGGCTCCAATTCACCCCGTGGGCGATTCCCTTCCGCTGAACCCAAGAAATGGCGGTCACCTTTTGACAAGAGGGTCGGATTAACGTCTCGATTTATGGATGGATGGATTAACATGCGGATTTATTGGAAGATTAACTGGTGGCTTTATGGGCAGGCGTGAATATCCAAGGGCTTTTTATTGAGAACGAAACAGTTTATTTATTATTGGGCAAACTGAATCTGATATAAATTTACGGAATTATTACTATTATTGGAATATTTTCTTTATGCAAACTACCATCTAAAATTCCAAATAGGCTAATAATTTAAAAATATATATATTCTTTTTTAAATAATCAGATATATATTTTTTTAAAGTTTTTTTATCATCTTTCCCTTGTAGGTGAGACTAGCCGCACGTTGAGGGGTGGGAAAGATGAAAGGAACTCGCCCTTTTATCTAAGAGTTGGTCAAATATTTGCCTCCCCTTGTGGGATTCAGAGCAGAGGGTAGATTAAATCAGGTTAGGTTATGTTAGGTTAGGTTAGGTCAGGTTAGGTTTGATTAGGTCTGCTTAAATTAGATTAAGCATGAAAAACTGACGTGCAATTCTGGACACGATTTCACTAACGTGGGGAATACATATTTAGAAAAAAGATAATTAAAGAAAATTGGTTATTCAAACTTTATTATAGTACAATTATGCATGATAATATATACTATACTAGTATATATTTTACCTTATAGAAATTACCCCCCCCCCTAATTAAATGTGCTATTTTAGGGATACTTGAAAACTCATTCAGTTAGAAATTCACACTTATTTAAAAAGAAAATTACTGGGACCACCAAATTAGCTAAGACACAGTCTCATTGTATCAACATGAACTGTAGGGAGGACATATCCTTCTTCCATCGACATGAACTGTAGGGAGGGCATATCCTTCTTCCATCATTATGAACTGCAGGGATGGCATAGCCTTCTCACATTAACATGAACTGTAGGGATGACATAGCCTTCTTCCATCGACATGAACTGTAGGGAGGGCATATCCTTCTTCAATCATTATGAACTGCAGGAATGGCATAGCCTTCTTCCATCAACATGAACTGTAGGGGTGACATAGCCTTCTTCCATCGACATGAACTGTAGGAAAGGCATAGCCTTCTTCCATCAATATGACCTGCAGGTATGACATAGCTTAATTCCATCAACATGAACTGTAGGGAGGACATAGCCTTTTCCCATCAATATTAACTGCAGGGAGGACATAAACTTCTTCCATCAATATGAACTGTAGCGAGGACATAGCCTTCTTCCATCAAACCAAACTGTAGGGAGGACATAGCCTTCTTCCATCAACCTAAACTGTAGGAGGACATAGCCTTTTTCCATTAATATGAACTGCAGGGAGGGCAGGAAATAGCCTACTTCCATCAACATGAACTGTACGGACAACATAACCTTCTTCCATCAATATAAACTGCAGGGAGGACATAGCCTTCTTCCATAAAAATGAACTGTACGGATGACATAGCCTGCTTCCATCAACATGAAATGTAAGCAGGACATCGCCTTCGTCCATCAATATAAACTGCAGGGATGACATAGATTTCTTCCATCAACATGAACTGTAGAGATAACATAGCGTTTTTCCATCAACATGAATTGTCGGGAGAATATAGCCTTCTTCCATCAACCTAAACTGTAGAAGGACATAGCCTTCTTCCATCAACCTAAACTGTAGGGAGGACATAGCCTTCTTCCATCAACGTGAACTGTAGGGAGGATATAGCTTTCTTCCATCAATATGAACAGTAGAGAGGAAATAGCCTTCTTCAATCAATATGAACAGTAGATAGGACATAGCTTTCTTCCATCAACCTAAACTGTAGGAGGACATAGCCTTTTTCAATCAATATGAACTGCAAGGAAGACATAGCCTTCTTCCATCAACCTAAACTGTGAGGAGGACATAGACTTTTTCCATCAATCTGAACTGCATTGAGGACATAGCCTTCTTCCATCAAAATAAACTGTAGGGATGGAATAGCCTTCTTCCATCAACATGAACTGTAGGGATGACATCGCCTTCTTCCATCAACATTAACTGTAGGGATTACATAGACTTACTCCACCAATATGAACTGCAGGGATGACATAGCCTTCTTCCTTTAGCATAGAAAGTAGAGAGAACATATCCTTCTTCCATCATTATGAACTGCAGGGATGACATACCATTCTCCCTTAACATGAACAGTAGAGAAGACATATACTTTTTCCATCAATGTGAACTGCGGGCAAGACATATCCTTCTTCCATCAACATGAACTGTAGGGATGACATAGCCTTCTTCCATCGACATGAGCTATAGGAAGGACATAGATTTTTTACATCAATATGACCGCCAGGTATGACATAGCTTTATTCCATCAACATGGAATGTAGGGACCCACAGTCTTATTCTATTACCCTGAACTGTAAGAAGAGAAGAGTCTCATTTCATCTACGTGAATGACGCGATGACACAATTTTTCCATGAACCTTAACTGCAGGGAGAACACAGCCTCCTTCCATCTACATAAACTGTTGGGATTATACAGTCTCATATCAACGTGAACTTTTAGGATATAACAGCCTCCTTCGATCGACATAAAATATAGAGTCACAGTCTTCTTACACTAACATTAACTGCTGTGAGGACTCAGTCTTCTTTCATCGTCATCAACTGTAGCGAGACAGTCTTCTTCCATCAACATAAACTGTACTGAGGTCACAGCCTTCTTTCATCAACAAGATATACAGGGAAACTTGGTCCTTTTGCATCAGCATGAACTTTAGGCAGGACACAGCCTCCTTTAATTGACATGAACTGTAGGGAGAACACGGACTTCTTCCATGCACATGAACTGTATAGAGAGGACGTCAGAACAGACATGATAATAGCGGCGAAAGCATAGTGGTTGACGGCACACATGACACCTGTGTTTTTTTCTGTCTGCACCTTACCTCTACACACTTTTCACACCTTAATAAGGCACCGTTACTTTCTGTAATTACTGTTTGTGACGTGCTTCCACCAGTGGCATTGTTAAAGAGGTTCCACCCACCAAATTAAGGAATTCTTAGCATTGCCCTTACGATGAGGTTGAATCAGGGCAAGAATTCCTTAATCCGCTATAAAAGTCTCCTAGAGTCCCTGAACCCTCTTCAGGTCCAGCACCTCTACGACAGGGGTGACGTCATTGAAAACGGCTAAGGAATTCTAGGATTGAGGATGCCTCCCTATTTTCCTTACCTCAAACTATATTTTAAGTAATGGAAACTTTTCACGTCTTTCCCCGCCAACTCAGCTACATAGAGAAAAAGTGTCGCTGAGAACAAACGCTAACTATCCAATTCCTGTTGTGCGGAAAATTCGACGATTTTAAATGGTATCGTCACAAAAGGGGGTGATAAGGCTTATTTTCACGTGTAATTCACCCGTATGTTTATTGCAATTATGGATCATATCTTTTTTTTCTCGGAAACCTATGATTGATTTCCCTTTGCCCTAAAATATTTATAGTAAACTGCATATATATATATATATATATATATATATATATATATATATATATATATATATATATATATATATATATATATATATATATATATATATATATATATATATATATATATATATATATATATATATATATATATATATTAAGAAAAATTATTGCGGGAACGCAATTAATTTTACGGTTAAAAGGCTATTTTTGGCCAACCAGTCTTCCTCAAAGCCTTCGGAAGGAGCTCTTCTCACATACACGAAAAGGTAGCACTTTTTAAGTGCTACTTTTTCGTGTATGTGAGAAGAGCTCCTTCCGAAGGCTTTGAGGAAGACTGGTTTGCCAAAAATAGCCTTTTAACCGCATATATATATATATATATATATATATATATATATATATATATATATATATATATATATGAATTAAGCTCACAAAGTGCACGTGAATCAAAGTTATGCAGATACACCCACAAAGGAAAAGTGAAAAAAAATTCTGAGCGCTTTCGTCGTTATTCTTACAGACCTTTAAGAATAAAGACGAAAGCGTTCGGAATCCTTTTTCACTTTTCCTTTGTGGGCGCATATATATATATATATATATATATATATATATATATATATATATATATATATATATATATATATATATATATATATATATATTTTAAACGGAAATAATCTTGAAGGACCACTTAAGTTAGTCCTGTGATGAATTGGATCAAGTTACATAAGGCAAAGATAGTTATTGGGAAGAGAGATAGATAGGTAGATAGATGTATACAAAACAGTCTTTGTCGCTCATTCAGTAACATGGTAATCTGTCTCTCACTGAGATAGTCACAGGACGGTGGAAATGAGTGGCAAAAAACGCCACAATATTTCCATTCATATTTTTCCCTCTCCGCTTTTGGATTACACACGTTGCATTACTTTTCACAATATGGATTAAGCTGGATCACTAAAATTTCGTTAATCCTTAATAGCATTTTATTTCGAAATTAAATACACATTTTCTCTATGTCCAAATAGGGTGTTGCGCCCCTCCTTCCCTTTTCTCGATCACTCTAAGTAGTCTCCTCTTCGGATTAATCGAGCACCTTCAACATATTTTCAAATCGCCATATTTTCAACTTTTTTGATAAGAATTTCTGGCGAAAATGCAGTCGGTGGTTTTCACCTTTTAATCTAATTTTATTAACGTTAATATTTTTCAAGGAGAGGGGAATAAATATGTCAGTGGCCAGTTGACGCAAAGACGCGTCTGCCATTTGAGAATAAAATGTATATGGAGAGAGGCGGGAATGGGGAATGAGGGAATTTCTAGACAATGGATTAAATACTTGTACACTCTGAATCACGCTAATAGCTTGGTAAGGAAAGCTAGAATTTGTCGGTTCTCTGTGAATCAATTTTGCTGAAGTTTTTCCCAGATGGTCTACGCAATATGGCAACTCTAATCTTATGTTTTCATTATGTCGTGTTATGCTTTCATTACGTGTTATGTTTTCTTTATGTTGTGGTATGCATTAATTATGATGTGTTATGTTTTCATTATGTTGTGTTATGCTTTCATTTGATTGTGTTATGTTTTCATTATGTTGTGTTATGCAACATTATGTTGTGTTTTGTTTTATTATGTTGCGTTTGGCATTTATTAAGTTGTGATATGCGGTCATTATGTTGTGTTATGTTTTCATTATATTATGATAGGTTTTCATTATGTTGTGTTATGCTTTCATTATTTAGGGTTATGCTTTCATTATGTTGTGTTATGTTTTCATTATGCTTTATTATGCTTTTATTATGTTTTGTTATGATTTCATTATGTTGTGTTATGCTTCATTATGTTGTGTTATGTTTTCATTAAGTTGTGTCATGCTTTCATTATGTTGTGTTATGTTTACATTATGTTGTGTCCTGTTTTCATTATGTTGTGTTATCAAACATTATGTTGTGCACTATTTTCATTATGTTGTGTTAGGCATTCATTAAGTTGTGATATACTTTTATTATGTTGTGTTCTGTTTTCATTATGTTGTTTTATGTTTTAGTTAGATTGTGTTATGCTTTCATTATGTTTTTATGTTTTCATTATGTTGTGTTATACTATCATTATGTTGTGTTCTGTTTTCATTATGTAATGTTATGCAACATTATGTTTTGTGTGGTTTCATTATGTTGTGTTAGGCATTCATTAAGTTGTGATATGCTTTCATTATGTTGTGTTATGTTTTCATTATGTTGTGTTATCTTTTCATTAGGTTGTGTTATGCTTTCATTATATTGTGTTATGCTTTCTTCATGCTGTGTTATGTTTTCATTATGTTGTGTTATGCTTATGTTTTCTTTATGTTGTGTTTAACATTAATTATGATTTGTTATGTGTTCATTATGTTGTGTTATGCTTAATTATGTTGTGTTATGTTTAAATTATGTTGTGTTATGCATTAATTATGATTTGTTATGTTTTCATTATGTTGTGTTATACTTTCATTATGTTTTGTTCTGATTTCATTATGTTGTGTTTTATTTTCATTATGTTGTGTTAGGCATTAAGTAAGTTGTGATATGCTTTCATTGTTTTGTGTTTTTTTAAAATTTATGTTGTGTTATGTTTTTAGTATTTTGTGTTGTGCTTTTATTATGTTGTGCTATGCAACATTATGTTATATTTTATTTTCATTATGTTGTGTTGGGCAGTCAGTAAGTTGTGATATGCTTTTATTATGTTGTGTTATGCTTTCATTATCTCGTGTTATGCTTTCATTATGTGTTATGTTATTTATGTTGTGTTATGCATTAACTATGATGTGTTTTGTTTTCATTATGTTGTATTATACCTTCATTATGTTGTGTTATGATTTCAATATTCTGTGTTAAGCCTTATTATGTTGTGTAAAGGTTTCATTAAGTTGTGCCATGCTTTCATTATCTTGTGTTATGTTTGCATTATGTTGTGTTATGCTCTCATTATGTTGTGTTATGTTTTTATTATGTTGTGTTATGCATTCATTAAGTTGTGCTATGCTTTCCTTATGTTGTGTTATGTTTTTATTATGTTGTGTTGTGCATACATTAAGTTGTGCTATGCTATTATTATGTTGGTTAGGTTTTCATTATGTCATGTTACGCTTTCATTATGTTGTGTAATGATTTAATTATGTTGTGTTATGCTTTTATTATGTGTCATGCTTTCTTTAGGTTGTGTTATGCATTAATTATGATGTGTTATGTTTGATTATGTTGTGCTATATTTTCATTATGTTGTGTTATGCTTTCATTATGTTGCGTTATGCTTTTATTATGTTGTGTTATGTTTTAATTATGTTGTGTTATGCATTTATCAAGTTGTGCTATGCTTTTATTATGTTGATTATGTTTTCATTATGTCGTGTTATGCTTTCTTTATGTTGTGTGAAGTTTTCATTATGTTGTGTTATGCTTTCATTATGTGTTATGTTTTCATTATGTTGTGTTATGCATTAATTATGATGTGTTATGTTTTTTTATGTTGTGTTATGCTTTCATTATGTTGTGCTATGTTTTCAATATGTTGTGTTATGCTTACAAAATGTGTTATGTTTTATTTATGTTGTGTTATGCATTAATTGTGATGTGTTATGTGTTCAGTATGTTGTATTATGCTTTTTTATGTTGTGTTATTATTTCATTATGTTTTGTTATGTTTTCATTAAGTTGTGTCATGCTTTCATTATCTTGTGTTATGTTTTAATTCTGTTGTGTTATGTTTTCATTATGTTGTGCAATGCTTTCATTATCTTGATTATGTTTTCATTATCTCATTTTATGCTTTCATTATGTTGTGTTCTGTTTTCTTTATGTTGTGTTATGTTTTTATTATATTATGTTATGCTTTCATTATGTTGTGTAATGTTTTCATTATGTTGTGATATACTTTCATTATGTTGTGTTCTGTTTTCATTATGTTGTGTTTTTTTTATTATGTTGTGTTTGGCATTCATTATGTTGTGTAATGTTTTCATTATGTTGTGATATACTTCCATTATGTTGTGTTCTGTTTTCATTATGTTGTGTTTTTTTATTATGTTGCGTTTGGCATTCATTAAGTTGTGATATGCGTTCATTATGTTGCGGAAGGCTTTCATTATATTGTGCTATGTTTTCATTATGTTTTGTTATGCTTTCATTATGTTGTGTTGTTCATTCATTATGTTGTGTTATGTTTTCATTTTGTTGTATTATGATTTCTTTATGTTGTGTTATGATTTAATAATTTTGTGTTATGCTTCATTGTGTTGTTTATGTTTTCATTAAGTTGTGTCATGCTTTTATTATCTTGTGTTTTGTTTACATTATGTTGTGTCCTGTTTTCATTATGTTGTGTTATCAAACATTATGTGGTGTGCTATTTTAATTATGTTGCGTTTGGCATTCATTAAGTTGTGATATGCGTTCATTATGTTGTGTTATGTTTTCATTATATTGTTCTATGTTTTCATTATGTTGTGTTATGCTTTTATTATGTTGTATTCTGTTTTTATTATGTTGTTTTATGTTTTAGGTATGTGTTATGCTTTTATTATACTGTGTAATCTTTTGAATAATATTGTGTTATACTTTCATTATGTTGTGTTCTGTTTTAATTATGTAGTGTTATGCAACATTATGTTGTGTCCTGTTTCATTATGTTGTGTTAGGCATTCATTAAGTTGTGATATGCTTTAATTATATTGTGTTAAGTTTTCATTATGTTGTGTTATCTTTTCATTAGGTTGTGTTATGCCTTCATTATGTGGTGTTATGCTTTCACTATGTTAAGGTGTGTTTTCATTTTGTTGTGTTATTCTTTCATTATGTTGTGTTATGTTTACATTATGCTGTTTTAGGCTTTTATTATGTTGGGTAATGTTTTCATTATGTTGTGTTATACTTTCATTATTTTGTGTTCTGTTTTCATTATGTTTTGTTCTATTTTGATTATGTTGTGTTAGGGATACAGTAAGTTGTTATTTGCTTTCTTTATTTGTGTTATGTGCTAATTATGTTGTGTTATGTTTTCATTATTTTGTGTTATGCTGTTATTATGTTGTGTTATGCAACCTTATGTTGTGTTTTATTTTCATTAGGTTGTGTTAGGCAGTCAGTACGTTGTGATATGCTTTTATTATGTTGTGTTATGCTTTCATTATCTCGTGTTATGCTTTCATTATGTGTTATGTTATCTTTATGTTGTGTTATGCATTAATTATCATATTTTCATTGTTTTATTATGCTTTCATTATGTTGTGTTATGATTTCATTATGTTGGGTTATGTTTTCATTAAGTTGTGTCATGCTTTCATTATCTTGTGTTATGTTTTCATTCTGTTGTGTTATGTTTTCATTAGGTTGTGCTATGCTTTCATTATCTTGATTATGTTTTCATTATCTCCTGTTATGCTGTTATTATGTTGTTTGTGTTTTCATTATATTATGTTATGCTTTCATTATGTTGTGTAATGTTTTCATTATGTTGTGATATACTTTCATTATGTGGTGTTCTGTTTTCATTATGTTGTGTAAGGCTTTTATTATATTGTGCCATATTTTTTTATTATGTTGTGTCATGCTTTCATTATGTGTTGTTCATTCATTATATTGAGTTATCTTTTCATTATGTTGTATTACGCTTTCATTAGGTTGTTTTATGATTTAATTATGTTGTATTATGCTTCATTATGGCGTGTTATGTTTTCATTAAGTTGTTTCATTCTTTCATTATGTTGTGTTTCCTTTCATTATGTGTTATGTTATCTTTATGTTGTGTTATGCATTAATTATCATGTTTTCATTATGTTGTATTATGCTTTCATTATGTTGTGTCCTGTTTTCATTATGTTGTGTTATCAAACATTATGTTGTGTCCTATTTTCATTATGTTGCGTTTGGCATTCATTAAGTTGTGATATGCGTTCATTATTTTGTGTTATGTTTTCATTATATTGTGCTATGTTTTCATTATGTTGTGTTATGCTTTCATTATGTTGTGTTTTGTTTTTATGATGTTGTTTTATGTTTCAGTTATATTGTGTTATGCTTTTATTATGTTCTGTAATGTTTTCATTATGTTGTGTTATACTTTCATTATGTTGTGTTCTGTTTTCAGTATGTAGTGTTATGCAACATTATGTTGTGTCCTGTTTCATTATGTTGTGTTAGGCATTCATTAAGTTGTGATATGCTTTAATTATGTTGTGTTCTGTTTTCATTATGTTGCATTATTTTTTCATTAGGTTGTGTTATGCTTTCATTATGTTGTGTTATGTTTTCATTATGTTGTGTTATGATTATGTTTTCTTTATTTTGTGTTATGCATTCATTATGATTTGGTATGTTTTCATTATGTTGTGTTATGCTTTCATTATGTTGTGTTATGTTTACACTATCTCGTGTTATGCTTGCATTATGTTGTGTAGTTTCATTATGTTGTGTTATACTTTCATTATGTTTTGTTCTGTTTTCATTATGTTGTGTTCTATTTTCATTATGTTGTGTTAGGCATTCAATAAGTTGTGATATGCTTTCATTGTTTTGTGTTATGTTTTAATTATGTTGTGTTATTTTTTATTATTTTGTGATATGCTTTTATTATGTTGTGTTTTGCAACATTATGTTGTATTTTATTTTCATTATGTTGTGTTAGGCAGTCAGTAAGTTGTGATATGCTTTTAATATGTTGTGTTATGCTTTTATTATCTCGTGTTATGCTTTCATTATGTTTTATGTTTTTTTATGTTGTGTTATGCATTAACTATGATGTGTTTTGTTTTCATTATGTTGTATTATACCTTCATTATGTTGTGTTATGCCTAATTATGTTGTGTAAAGGTTTCATTAAGTTGTGCCATGCTTTCATTATCTTGTGTTATGTTTACATTATGTTGTGTTATGCTCTCATTATGTTGTTTTATGTTTTCAATATGTTGTGTTATGCATTCATTAAGTTGTGCTATGCTTTCATTATGTTGTGTTATGTTTTCATTATGTTGTGTTATGCATTCATTAAGTTGTGCTATGCTTTTATTATGTTGGTTATGTTTTCATTATGTCGTGTTACGCTTTCATTATGTTGTGTTATGGTTTCATTATGTTGTGTTATGCTTTTATTATGTGTTATGTTTTATTTAGGTTGTGTTATGCATGAATTATGATGTTTTATGTTTTCATTATGTTGTGTTATATTTTCATTATGTTGTGTTATGCTTTCATTATGTTGCGGTATGCTTTCATTATGTTGTGTTATGTTTTAATTATGTTGTGGTTTGCATTAATTAAGTTGTGCTATGCTTTTATTATGTTGGTTATGTTTTCATTATGTCGTGTTATGCTTTCATTATGTTGTGTTATGTTTTCATTATGTTGTGTTATGCTTTCATTATGTGTTATGTTATCATTATGTTGTGTTATGCATTAATCATAAAGTGTTATGTTTTCATTATGTTGTGTTATGCTTTCATTCTGTTGTGCAATTTTTTCAATATGTTGTGTTATGCTTACAATATGTGTTAGGTTTTATTTATGTTGTGTTATGCATTAATTGTTGTGTTATGTGTTCAGTATGTTGTATTATGCTTTTTTATGTTGTGTTATTATTTCATTATGTTGTGTTATGTTTTCATTAAGTTGTGTCATGCTTTCATTATCCTCTGTTATGTTTTCATTCTGTTGTGTTATGTTTTCATTATGTTGTGCTATGCTTTCATTATCTCGATTATGTTTTCATTATCTCCTGTTATGCTTTCATTATGTTGTGTTCTGTTTTCTTTATGTTGTGTTTTGTTTTCATTATATTATGTTATGCTTTCATTATGTTGGGTAATGTTTTCATTATGTTGTGTTATGCTTTCATTATGTTGAGTTATGTTTTCATTATGTTGTGTTATGCTTATGTTTTCTTTATGTTTTCTTATGCATTAATTATGATTTTTTATGTTTTCATTATATTGTGTTACGTTTACATTTTTTTGTTTTATGCTTTTATTATGTTGTGTAATGTTTTCATTATGTTGTGTTATACTTTCATTATGTTGTGTTCTGTTTTCATTATGTTTTGTTCTATTTTCATTATGTTGTGTTAGGCATTCAGTAAGTTTTTATATGCTTTCTTTTTTGTGTGTTATGTTTTAATTATGTTGTGTTATGTTTTCATTATTTTGTGTTATGCTTTTATTATGTTGTATTATGCAACATTATGTTGTTGTTTTTTCATTATGTTGTGTTAGGCAGTCAGTAAGTTGGGATATGCTTTCATTATGTTGTGTTATGTTTTCATTATCTCGTGTTATGCTTTCATTATTTGTTATGTATTCTTTATGTTGTGTTATGCATTAATTATCATGTTTTCATTATGTTGTATTATGCTTTCATTATGTTGTGTTATGATTTCACTATGTTGTGTATGCCTCATTATGTTGTGTAAAGGTTTCATTAAGTTGTGCCATGCTTTCATCACCTTGTGTTATGTTTACATTATGTTGTGTTATGTTTTCATTATGTTGTGTTATGTTTTTATTATATTGTGTTATGCTTTCTTTATGTTGTGTAATGTTTTTATTATGTTGTGCTATACCTTCATTATGTTGTGTTCTGTTTCAATTATGTTGTGTTCTGTTTTCATTATGTTGTGTTAGGCATTCAATAAGTTGTGATATGCTTTTATTATGTTGTGTTATGTTTTCATTATGTTGTCTTCTGTTTTCATTATGTTTTGTTATGTTTTGTTTTGTGGTTTGCATTAATTAAGTTGTGCTATGCTTTTATTATGTTGGTTATGTTTTCATTATGTCGTGTTATGCTTTCATTATGTTGTGTTATGTTTTCATTATGTTGTGTTATGCTTTCATTATGTGTTATGTTATCATTATGTTGTGTTATGCATTAATCATAAAGTGTTATGTTTTCATTATGTTGTGTTATGCTTTCATTATGTTGTGCAATGTTTTCAATATGTTGTGTTATGCTTACAATATGTGTTAGGTTTTATTTATGTTGTGTTATGCATTAATTGTTATGTGTTATGTGTTCAGTATGTTGTATTATGCTTTTTTATGTTGTGTTATTATTTCATTATGTTTTGTTATGTTTTCATTAAGTTGTGTCATGCTTTCATTATCTTGTGTTATGTTTTCATTCTGTTGTGTTATGTTTTCATTATGTTGTGCTATGCTTTCATTATCTCGATTATGTTTTCATTATCTCCTGTTATGCTTTCATTCTGTAGTGTTCTGTTTTCTTTATGTTGTGTTTTGTTTTCATTATATTATGTTATGCTTTCATTATGTTGTGTAATGTTTTCATTATGTTGTGTTATGCGTTTATTATGTTGAGTTATGTTTTCATTATGTTGTGTTATGCTTATGTTTTCTTTATGTTTTCTTATGCATTAATTATGTTTTTTTATGTTTTCATTATGTTGTGTTATTCTTTCATTATGTTTACATTTTGTTGTTTTATGCTTTTATTATGTTGTATAATGTTTTCATTATGTTGTGTTATACTTTCATTATGTTGTGTTCTGTTTTCATTATGTTTTGTTCTATTTTCATTATGTTGTGTTAGGCATTCAGTAAGTTGTTATATGCTTTCTTTTTTTTGTGTTATGTTTTAATTATGTTGTGTTATGTTTTCATTATTTTGTGTTATGCTTTTATTATGTTGTATTATGCAACATTATGTTGTTGTTTTTTTATTATGTTGTGTTAGGCAGTCAGTAAGTTGTGATATGCTTTCATTATGTTGTGTTATGTTTTCATTATCTCGTGTTATGCTTTCATTATTTGTTATGTATTCTTTATGTTGTGTTATGCATTAATTATCATGTTTTCATTATGTTGTATTATGCTTTCATTATGTTGTGTTATGATTTCACTATGTTGTGTATGCCTCATTATGTTGTGTAAAGGTTTCATTAAGTTGTTCTATGCTTTCATCACCTTGTGTTATGTTTACATTATATTGTGTTATGTTTTCATTATGTTGTGTTATGTTTTTATTATATTGTGTTATGCTTTCTTTATGTTGTGTAATGTTTTCATTATGTTGTGCTATACCTTCATTATGTTGTGTTCTGTTTCAATTATGTTGTGTTCTGTTTTCATTTTGTTGTGTTAGGCATTCAATAAGTTGTGATATGCTTTCATTATGTTGTGTTATGTTTTCATTATGTTGTCTTCTTTTTTCATTATGTTTTGTTATGCAACATTATGTTGTCTTCTGTTTTCATTATGTTGTGTTAGGCTTTCATTAAGTTGTGATATGCCTTCATTATGTTGTGTTATGCTTTCATAATGTTATGTTATGCTTTCATTATGTTGTGTTATGTTTTCATTATGTTTTGTTATGCATTCATTAAGTTGTGTTTGGCTTTCATTATGTTAATTATGTTTTCAACATGTCGTGTCATGCTTTCATTATGTGTTATGTTTTTTTTATATTTTGTTATGCATTAATTATGATCTGTTATGTTTTCATTATGTTATGTTATGCTTTCATTATTTTGTTATGTTTTCATTATGTTGTGTTATGCTCAATTATGTTGTGTTATGTTTTCAATAAGTTGTGTCATGCTTTCATTATGTTGCGTTATGTTTACATTTTGTTGTGTTATATTTAAATTCTGTTGTGTTATGTTTTCATTATATTGTGTTGTGGAGAAATTCCACGTGGAATTTCTTTTCCAGCACGAAGTGATGTCCTTGCGCTGGAGAAGATTCTAGAAGTTGGTTCAGCTTAAATTTGTAAGGTTTCCCCCTCCCCCCTTTCCACAAGCGGTAGACTGTAACCGCGTCCACCACGGACTACCTTTACGCGTGTTAGAATCCCCTCGGCGTGAAGATTCGAGGCTATTCGAGAGTAGTGCTGTTTCCCCCACCCCGCGGGACGGAGACTCACATATATATGGGCTCGTGTTCCATGTGGCAGACACAGAGTTGAGAAGTCTCGCCCGGACCCAAGAAGATTCCCCTAATTCCAAGTCAGGTGCTAACAACAAAGCAAAGTGACGGCTGAACTTTTGTGTTTGGGAATTAGCCCAAGCCAGTGAGATAATTCCATTTGACGATCGCCACCGAGCGATTTTTCTGACTCCACTCATAAACTCCTGTCGAAGCCCTCCTCGTCCACCCCTCGTTTTGGGGTGGCCGAAATACTCTTCCCTAGACTGGGCGTTACCGCCCCGCCCCCCTTTGGAGAACCGACATCACGTTAACTTCCCGCTCAGAAGATCCGAGCGCCCGAGCGATCACGTTTATTGCCCGCAGAAGACATCCGTGAAGCCTTACCCTGACGTCTGCCCCCGGAATCCTCCGTAAGCCAACCCCTCTCCTCCTTCAGCAACCCATTTGAGTTAATCCTCCCCTTTTGAATAGTCTCCTTCTGTAATACATTAAATTTGAACTTTAGAGTCTGATGCATAACTACAATTCCCCCCTCGTTTACTGATGTAATTTTGCCTATTAATTATCTTATTTTTATGTAAATAAAATTATATTTTTGCTTATGCCTCTTTAAATAACCTTGAGCTTTGCCATTACCCAAATTTTACCTGACCTCGTTGCACTCTTCTCTCGTTGTTTCGCGCGTCGAAAATCGTGGCGTTCCGTTCCTTGTTGGCTCGACTTACATAATTGGTCCCTCCCCCATAGATATAATATGGTATTGATGTAATGTAATGTCATACCACTACATATATTTTATTAATATACATATTATATAATTTTGATGTCAAGTGTGTTTGGGGTTTTTACGAACCCGTGTCATTTTAATTTCGACATTAGAAGTTCCCTTGTTATTCACGTCTATCCCTTTTATTTTATTTTTTGTATTGTACTGGCAGAAGGCAAGTTCAAGTTAATTTAAGAGCTGTGGAACGTAATCTATTTAGATTTGGTGGTGGACCCCAGGTAATTATTTTTTTTTATTGTGTTTGAATTTTGGAGACTCTTCTGGTTATTAATCCAAAAGAGTTAAGGACTTTGATGTCTTAATTCCGGTAGGACCATTTTAATCTTTTTTTCCGCTTAGAAACAGCAGAGGTAGGTAGCTGTATCATAATTTTTTTTGTGATCAAGGCCTTCACGAATATTCTTGTATTCGTTTCGCGTGGGTAGTGTCCTAGCTCGTTCAGTGTTTCCTCAGTTAACTGCGTAAAAATGTCATCCTTCGAAAAATTCAAGAGTCAGGGTGGAAAATGGAGATGGAGTAGAACAAACTGAAAGCGTAGATGGAGATCGAGGAGAACAAACTGCAAATGGAGAGGGAGAAGAACAAAATGGAGATGGAGAAGAAAAAAATGGAGATGAAAGAACGTGAACAAATTAGGCAGCATGAGCTGGAAATGAGCCGAAATCAAATGGATTCTCAGTCCATCCGTTCCCGGGCTGAAATTCCCCAAACTCCTGTAGTCCACCTTCCCGTTTTCAATGATGGAGAGGACTTTGGGTCATTTTTGGCCAATTTTGAGAGAATCTTTCAGATCAATAGATGGGATCTCGAAAATGATGGCGTCGCTCGCTTACTTCCTCTCCTAAATGCCCATTCAAGGGATATCTTCGTCTCCCTTCTCCCGGAAGCAACTTTGGACTATTCCACGTTAAAGTCCGAATTGTTAGCCGCTGTTCATATGAATAGCGAATTCTACCGCTCCCGATTCCGCCAGGAAAGGATCCGCCCTGGCCAAACATTTCGACAACACGGGTACATCCTCCAAAGACACCTTCAGTGTTGGCTGGATGCGTGCAAGATTCTGCAGGTCTACGAGTCCCTTCTGGACTTCTTCCTTAGGGATCAGCTTTTACCTGTCATGGCTCCCAAAATTCGCGCCTTCATTAGGGATAAACGTTGTGCTACTTTCAAAGAATGCTTGGCAGAGGCAGATGTCTACGCGGGTAGTCACAATTTATACCCTGTCGTGGTATGACATTATATTACATCAATACCATATTATATCTATGGGGGAGGGACCAATAACTTAAAGTCGAACTGACAAAGGGACGGAACACCACGAGTTTAGACGGGCTGAGTAGCGAGAAAGAGTGCAACGAGATCAGGTAAATTATGGGCAGTTGCAAAGCTAAAGGTTATTTAAAGAGGCATGTACAAAAATATAATTTTATTTACATAAAAATAATGAGAGAATTGATGGGCAAAATTACACCGGGAAACGAAGGGGGGAATTGTAGTTATGAATTAGACTATGAAGTTAAAACTTAAGGTATTACAGGAGGAGACTATTTAAATGGGGGGGGGATTAACTCAATTGGGTTACTGAAGGGGCAGAGGGGTTGGCTTACAGAGGATTCTAAGGAAAGAAAGTACCCTAGCAGACCTTACGGTCCATTCAAAGAGTGTGACGTCGAGGTAAGGCTTCACGGATGTCTTCTGCACGTGAGGCGAGGGCGCTCAAAACTTCTGAGCGGGAACTTAAAGTGATGACGGTTCTCCAAAAAACAGGGGAGGGGGGGGGCGATAACGTCCAGTCCAGGGGAGAGTATTTCGGCCAGGAGTTCCTGAGAGAAGTCGTTAAAATCACTCAAGGCGATCGTTAAATGGAATTACCCCACTGGCTGTGGTTAATTCCAATACACAAATAGTTCAGCTGTCACTTTGCTTTGTTGTTAGCACCTGACTTGGAGCTAGGGAAATCTTCTTGGGTCCGGGTGAGACTTTTCAACTCTGCGTCTGTCTCATGGGAAACAAGCACTATATACTTTTGAGGCTCTCTCCGCGTGAAGGGGGGGGGGGAAGTGGGAAACAGCTCTACTCTCGAATGGCCTCGAATCTTCTTGCCGAGGCTATTCAAACCCGTGTAAAGATGGACCGTGGTGGACGCGGTTCGAGGCTACCGCTTGTAGAAGAGGGGGAGGGGTAGACTTACCGATTTAAGCCTAACAAAATCTTCTCCAGAACATGGAACTTCCGTGCTGGAAATGAAATTCCACGTAGAATTCCTCCACATACCCTAAGGATGTTAAAAAGGATCCCCAATCGCCCCCCCAAACTAAGTTTTATGGTCCTAAGACCCCTCCTAAATTGGTTCCAAGATTTACCAAAGTTCCTAGTCTCTCGAAGCCAAGAAACTTCCATCCATCTGAACACCGAGACGTTAAGCCCCTAGTTTCTTCTCCCCCTGTTGTGCCGTACCGAAAGAACCCGATCGTCTGCTACACCTGTGGAGTTCCCGTCCATTACCACACGAACTGTTCTCAAAACTCCCGATTAGCTAACTCACAGTCCCATCAAGTGCACCAAATCTGGGCCGCCCCTGATCCCCCTCCGTCGCTTCAGGAGACCCCCGATCCTCCCTCGCCCGCCAAAGATCCGGTCCATCAGGTAAACTTCCTCTTTAATGAGAACAACCCTGGTGGATTGAAGTTCGAGAACGGAACTGTGAACGGTCGCCGAGTATCCACCCTCGTCCGTGACACTGGGTGCGCCCGCATCATAGCGTCTGATAACCTACTCCCCCCTGTTGGCCCCGACCACAAGAAGTTTGCGGTGGTCCACGACTACCTTGACCAGGCCAGTCGTTTCCCAGTAACTCGTTGTCACATCGAGTGTGACTATATGTCCGGTTAGGCCAAAGTGGTGGCGGCCCCAATCCAGTTCTGCTCCGTTTTGTTCGGTCAGAACCCCGCAATCCACGACCATCCCGTGGCCCAGCCCGTGATTGTCCGTACGCAGGCAGCCCTGGAATCCCATGCACCCGTTCCCCTGAAAACCCCTATCGACCCGGAGTTCCAAGCCCTCCGGAGTGACAAGTTTGCCCGCGCTCAGAAAGAGTGCGCAACTCTTCCCCCCTTTGGGAGAAAACTAAAGCCCTCGAGCGTGAGTCTACCCGAGGTAACAAACGAGTGTCGTATCTCGTGAAGAAGGACTTATTTAGAGGTATAAGACCTACTTTGACCTTAAGTCACGAGAACGAAAATTCAAGCCTGGCGCGGAGGTGCTGGTACTACTTCCCACGGAAAGCAACAAACTCCTTAGCCAGTGGAAGGGACTCTACCCCGTCCTCGAGGCTAGAAGACCCGTGGATTACCTCACCCGTACTCCGGCGTGAGCGAAGGTTTTCCACGTGAATTGTATATATTATCTCATTAATGTTCTTAATTATCTTCTTTTTTTTTGGTCAACTAAATTGTTTAGTCTTTAGTCCCATATTTATGCCTCCATTTAATTGTTTTTTTTTTGTTCCACTGAAATGTCGCCAATGTTCTCCTGTGATTTTTTTGTTGTTTAAAATTGTATTAGTTAAATTCTCTAGAATCGACCTGTTTAAGGCTTATGTCCGTAAATTCCCCGCTTAGCTTGGATTAACGTTTTTTTGTGTGTGTACACCTGTCGTAGCAGGTCAGAATTTCCCTAGACCCTTGATAATTCTAGTTTGACGGGTGGGATGATCCTTTCCAACGCAACTGCTCTGTAGAGCATTATCTTTCGGTTGGGAGATGTGTGGGGGAATTCCACGTGGAATTTCTTTTCCAGCACGAAGTGATGTCCTTGCGCTGGAGAAGATTCTAGAAGTTCGTAAGGATTAAATTTGTAAGCCCCCTTCCCCTTTCTACAAGCGGTAGCCTCGAACCGCGTCCACCACGGACCACCTTTACGCGGGTTAGAATCGCCTCGGCGTAAAGATTCGAGGCCATTCGAGAGTAGCGCTGTTTCCCCCACCCCGCGGGAGGGAGCCTCTCATATATATGGGCTCGTGTTCCATGTGACAGACACAGAGTTGAGAAGTCTCGCCCGGATCCAAGAAGATTCCCCTAGTTCCGAGTCAGGTGCTAACAACAAAGCAAAGTGACGGCTGAACTTTTTGTGTGTTGGAATTAGCCCTAGCCAGTGAGGTAATTCCATTTGACGATCGCCACCGAGCGATTTTTCCGACTCCACTCGTCAACTCCAGTCGAAGCCCTCCTCGTTCGCCCCTCGTTTTCGGGTGGCAGAAATACTTTCCACTGGACCGGGCGTTACCGCCCCCCCCCCCCCCTTTGGAGAACCGACATCACGTTAACTTCCCGCTCAGAAGATCCGAGCGCCCGAGCGATCACGTTTATTGCCTGCAGAAGACATCCGTGAAGCCTTACCCTGACGTCTTCCCCGGAATCCTCCGTAAGCCAACCCCTCTCCCCTTCAGTAACCCAATTGAGTTAATCCTCCCCTTTTGAATAGCCTCCTTCTGTAATACATTAAATTTGAACTTTAGAGTCTGATGCATAACTACAATTCCCCCCTCGTTTACCGATGTAATTTTGCCCATTAATTATCTTATTTTTATGTAAATAAAATTATATTTTTGTACATCTTTCTTTAAATAACCTTGAGCTTTGCCATTGCCCAAATTTTACCTGACCTCGTTACACTCTTATCTCGTTGTTTCGCGCGTCGAAACTCGTGGTGTTCCGTTCCTGTCAGCTCGCCTATAAGTTATTGGTCCCTCCCCCATAGATATAATATGGTATTGATGTAATGTAATGTCATACCACGACATGTGTTATGCTTTCATTATGTTGTGTTCTGTTTTCATTATGTTGTGTTATACTTTGATTATGTTCTGTTCTGTTTTCATTATGTTGTGTTATGCATCATTATGATATGTTTTGTTTCCATTATGTGGTATTAGGCATTCATTAAGTTATGATATGCTTTCATTATGTTTTGTTATGTTTTCATTATGTTGTGTTATGTTTTCATTATGTTGTGTTATTTTTTTCATTATGTTATGTTATGCATTCATTAAGTTGTTTTATGATTTCATTATGTTGGTTATGTTTTCATTATGTCGTGTTATGCTTTCATTATGTTGTTATGTTTACATTATGTTATGTTAAGTTTTCATTTTGTTGTGTTATGTTTTCATTATGTTGTGTTATGCTTTCATTATGTTGTGTAATGTTTTCATTATGTTGTGTTATACTTTCATTATGTTGTGTTCTGTTTTTATTATGTTGTGTTATGCAACATTATGTTGTTTTCAGTTTTATTATGTTGTGTTAGGCATTCTTTAAGTTGCGATATGCTTTCATTATGTTGTGTTATGTTTTCATTATGTTGTGTTATGTTTTCATTATGTTGTGTTATGCTTTCATTATGTTGTGTTATGTATTCATTATGTCGTGTTATACCTTCATTATGTTGTGTTATGTTTATATTATGTTGTATTATGCTTTCATTATGCTGTGTTATGTTTTCATTATGTTTTCATCATGTTGTGTTATGTCCTTCACTTTTTAGTTCAGATTCTTCGTTTTAGGGGTGAACCACGTTAATAGCATCTATCCTCTTAAAGATCAATGGACGTCGCAAAGGCCTCAATGATGAACAAAAGTGCTGAAGGCACCTCTGTTTATGTTATTGCGGATAAGTTATTTCGTCATGTGGACACGGACGATTTCTGAAGGACCCTTCGCTAAGGAAGCAGCAATCCGGTTGTGGGACCTCCAAGACTTATAGCTAAGGATTGGAGGAATATTGGTCGCCAGTTACCTGGGAAAGGAGCAAAGTCATTTTCACCGCCACTGGTCGTTCCCATGTACCGATAGCCACCATGAACGATATCCTAGGAATCATGGCTTCCGTGCTAGCTCCTCTGAAACTGCCTCTTTTAACTTCCCGTCACAAGACATTGAGGCTTCACTGGGCCCGGAAGTAAGTCATGTTGGACATGAGTTGCGTTCTCTTCACTGACGAGACCAGGGCGACACTTGACGGATCTGATGGTTGGACAAATGGTTGGGACTATTTCGAAGATGAGCGTCACCATCCTTTGCGACTTCAGCAGCAGAGACGATGAGTCATGTTGTTGTTACGTATAATTGAACGCAGTATTGTGGGCCGAGTCAAGGTGCCTGATGCGGTTAAAGTGACAGCTGCCGCCTTCCGCAATCTCTTGAAGGGAGTCTTGAATCTCTGGCTAGATGACATACCATTGTCACTTATAAGGACTCTATATTTCATGCATGTCAACGCTTCATCCCCCTTTGCCAGGGCCACCCAAGTGTTCCTAGGCTCTTACGGCATACCAGGTGACAAGTTGATGATGTGGCCACCGGCCTCTAGGGATCTCAGCCCAATCTACAATTTGTGGTCCATCATTAAACAAGAAGTTTATGCCGATGTACGTCAATTTCGTCCAAAGAAAACTTATGGACGACCATCAAAGCTGCAACAGTGACATTTCAACCTACGAGTACCACTATAAAGAAATTGACAGATTCGATCCAGGATAAAGGTTTTTGATGAAATCCGTCGAAATAACGTTCATGTGGGTAAATAATTTATTATGTCCATCAATCGTGTATTATAATTATGGTTTTCTGTTAAATATATACGCACCGTATGCTTAATGTATATAATTATCCTTCTTTTCCTCTAAAATATGTTTAGATGGTCTATTTTCTTTCAAAAGCTATTAGCGTTGTTCACCCCCCAAAAACAACTAATCTAAAATAAAAATTGAAAGACGTAACTCAACATAATGAAAACATAACATTAGTGTTGCCGTATTGTGCAGCCTAACTGGGAAAGGTTTCATCGAAATTGATTCACATAGAACCAAGAAATCCTAACTTACCCTACCAAGCTATTAGCGTGGTTCAGGATATAATCAGAAACCTGCTTGTACGCAATTGAGGAGAGAGGAGTCCTGATGTACCAATATTTATTCTTAAGAGCAGCGTAAAAACACAAATGTACGAAGGAAACATCTCTTTTTTTTCTCTCTCTCTCCATCCCTCCCTCTCCCAGGAATTTGCTAACGTTGAACATGAATCCTCCACGCAACCCCGGTTACAAGTTAGATTTACCCCCAATTTAGGACTAGCGTTTGCTAAAACTTTTTCTCGTACAAGATCTGCGAAGGTTGGAACCACCTTTGAGTGGAGGTGGTGGACAACAACAGTTCATCAGTTGAAAAGTTTAAGTCTCGGCTGGACAAAGAACTGCACAACATAGACTAGATACAACACCTGGACCTCATAGGAATGAATCGAAAGGTCTTTTGAGATATCTCAATTCCCTTTTGACTCTCTCTCTCTCTCTTTCTCTCTCTCTCTCTCTCTCTCTCTCTCTCTCTCTCTCTCTCTCTCTCTCTCTCTATATATATATATATATATATATATATATATATATATATATATATATATATATATATATATATGCGGTGAGGAAGGCAATGACGTAGCTAACTCAGCTTTTCATCAAGCCCTCGGAAGAAGCTCTTCTTACAGTCACGAGAGGAAATCGATTATGTAAGGATGATCTGTATTGTTTTGAATTATTATGTAGTTTGGTGCATATGGTTCAGTTTAGACTGTAATACGGTGGCAGGTATACGATCAGGTTTCAGTATTTTGCATTGTATCCATATTAGGTTTGGTCTACGTTCTTTTTATGGTTGTTGGTAGTGTAATGTTTGAGGAAAGTAGTAATTAACGTTTCAAGAACTTTAAATTAAGGTGTAATGGTCTGGTTTAATGTTTTTTTTTGCTAACACAATCACTGAAGTATATGCGGTGTGCTCGACATGGGATTTGGGTGTGTGTATGTGTGGGAGGGAGCATATTTATTGTCAGGATGTTGTCCTTCATCACAAAACTGTCTGATCTGTGGGGTTCTTGCACCAAATAGAGCTCCGTCGCTACTCTTTCACTTCTGCATTTGTACACAAGATCCACCTTCTCACTCTTGTATCAAATGAATAAAACAGTAGAAGTTTTGGTTCACACTCCCCTTACTTGAACGGGTGGCTTTCCCTCGAGCCACGAAAGGTCATTTAGTAATTTATTCGTCGGTTAGTATCTATGGACAGTACTAGTGTTCTTCCTTTCCCCTCACCCATACACAACCGAGGAGTAGCCCACGGTGCCCTTAAGCTTGTCAGTTATTGTCATTCTGATCTTTATGCTGGTTTCATTATCTGGTTGAAGTAGTCGCCAAAGGAAGTGGACGTGTAGTGCTAATAATAATAATGATAATAATAATAATACATAATAATAATAATATCGGTGGTAGGTAAAGGAGGTATAAGAGAATGCAATGTATACCGGCTTTCATTCACAAATCGAAAGTTGTTAGACGAGATTACTAGGAGCGCTTGGGATGAAGAGTGCACGCAACTCTCCTTAAAGTGCTCCGTACCTGGTTCTTTCGAGGGGAGCGAGGGAGAGAATTTGTTGGCAAAAAGAATACCCATAAAAAATAAAGTAAAAATGAAAACATTTATATGAACGGATTTGAAAACGCCCTTGCTATTATTTATCTATCTATCTATCTATCATAGGAAATAAGGAGAGATGATACACAAGCGATTTTCTCTTTTTATAAGATCAAAGATGGATCAAACATAGATTAAGAAAGCAGGAAGAGAGAGAGAGAAAGCGAGATAGAGAGAGAGAGATTGCAAACGAAATAGAATAATATAAACTCATTTTTTTTTTAGCCATTAAAGAAAGTGAAAGAATAGTTGAGGTTCGAACCTACAGAAATGCCATCGAGCGTGTTCGCTTTCCAGGCGACTGGGCCAACCGATCGGAAAGCAGCATCCGCATCCCCCCAAAGAAAGATGCCCCAAGGGAGCTCAGAAGCAACGCAGTGTATGTAGTAAAGTCCCCACATGGAAGAAGAAAGTGCTAGCAAGGGAGCATCACGGGCCTCGTAAGACAGAGTAAGAGTGAAAATTCGTGATGTCGACAAAAGGGGTGAAATGATGGGGGCGTGAAAATCTCATTCTAATCATTCGTTCTTCCATTAAGTGACGTCACTCCGTTCTTTTAGTGAAGAGAGGAAACATTTCGCCCCAGGTGATACGAAACTTCGTTTCTTTCTAGTGTCGGTCGCCATTTAGGTGGAGAGGGGAATAGAGAGAACACACACACTCTCTCCCTCTCTCCCCTCTCATTTATTTGCTTTTATGAGGGAGGAGCGTGGCACCCATGCCTGTTCTTGACGCGCCGTCCCGTTCCCTCGCGCAATTTTGGGCTGTCGGACGCACGCACGCGCCTAGGATTGCGTGCACCCGACCCGGCAACCTCTTTCCCCCTAATGAGCGGGGAACTGGTGAGCGTAGGGGTTTGGGTGAAGGAGGGGGGGGGGGTAACGCATACGGGATCACCTGACCGGCAAAAAAGTGTTTGTGAGTGTATGTGTGTGTGTGAGAGAGAGAGTAAGATAAAGCAAGAGTGAGAGAGAGAGAGAGAGAGAGAGAGAGAGAGAGAGTGTGTATGAGAGGTCACATACACACACATACAGATAAAGAAAGAGAATTACATTAAGATGTCTCTGTCTTCTTGTTACCCTACCCCCCGGAAGGGACCCACGTTTCTAATCACAAACTCGCAATTGTCGCATTTAAATTTTTATCCCCCGCCTTCTCAAATTACCCAATAAAGATAAGATTACCGAACAACTTCACACGACTGCTACACCTACTCTTACACCCGAACGATCGCGAGTGACCGTCTCATTTTTCCGGAATACATACATAGTGGCCCATACATATATGTGCAGAGTTTAGAAATGACCCAACGGAAGCAGAAAAGACACTTTTTGAAACATGGGTGGGAATAAACACAAGATTCCCTCATGTATTTTTCACCCCTTTTTCCCTTCATATTGAAACGAAGCCTTAAAAGTACATCTATTTACAGTACATTACTGTAATATTAGTACAAAACCCAAATCTACTGATATATTGGTTTAAAAGTAGGGAATTATTAAGATTAGCGGCCCCTGATTTTGCCCGCGAAGAATGCAATCTAAAACTTTAAACTTTTGTTTCGAAATAGGGTCTTCGCCCCTTCCACCCCCACGCCCCGCAACTTAAAAAAAAACTCGTAATATTCAGAATTCGAAAGCCAAACATGAGATTTGAATGCATTTTTTGCGCGCAAAATCAGGAGCCGCTAATCTTAACAATTACGAGTACCTATAAGTAAGTTTATCAAACCATTATTATTGTTGATATTCCTTATAATAGTAATATATTACTGTTAGTAATATTTAGTTAATATTAAAAAGACACTACTGTGGGCATTTCAGTTAGGAGAGATATAGCCCGGAAATGGCTTAATGGATAAGGCATTGACCTTCTAAGCCAGGGATTATGGGTTCGGATCTGACCTAGGGGTATTTATCTTTGTTTATATATATTTCATATATTTTCATATATATATATATATATTAGATTGTTATATCACATTTTAATAAGGTTGTTTACTCTGTCCCTCTATACCTTTTCCCACCCAACCATCTAACTACATCAAATTTCCAACCTGTCTTTTTCCTTTCTTACTTCTGCTGAAGTCGGTCTATCAAGGGGTGTGACCTGATTTATTCTTGCATTAATTATTTTTTCACTCTTTTTATTATTTAATTTTCTCAAAAATTTATAGTCAATTGTTTAATTATACTTTTACTCTCTATCTAGTTTCATATTTTCAGTTAGCTTATTTTTTTGTGTCCTTTTATTTGCGATTGATTTGTCACTGTTTTCAGTTAGTGAAAATGTCTCAAAATTGCAAACAAATTGGCGATAAAATCAAATAAGTATTCATATATAATTATATATAGTCTGTTGAATATGACTTTTGTAAGTAAATAGTATGCTGCTTATAAGAGACTGAAAGGTTTGTAGTTCTTCAATCATTTCATGTCCTCCTAATTAAAAAAAAATAAAACTAAAGCGTTGGACTGGCAATTTTAATCCCTCTTTTCATCAGACATTTTATAAATAGTTAACTAATGGGTCGGCGAGTAGGTCACCTACGACTTTTATAAGTACGATTATTACCTCATATCGGCTCTTTACCATTTTTCATACTCTTAAGTATGCGAAAATTTTTGTCCTTTACTGGTGGATGTTTCTCGCCATTTATTGAGCATCTGGCTTATTGGGTAAGGTGAGCATTGTTAACATATAATTCCTAGTAGAATTTTCAACTCTTTCATTGTTTTATCTTCTGTTGGGAGTTTGTTTCCCTGTTTGTCATTTAACCTTGGCATTTGCTGTGTTGTCGCATTTGTTTTAGTGATTTGTTGTTTTGAATTATTTTCATTATCAATAAACTTTTCTCTAATTGTTCGATGCTCTCTCATTTTTCACCATCTGATCTGGTGCGACCAAAATGAGCTACTACAAAAAGGACTTTACCAAAAACAGTTAGTCCAAAAGAGCTATTGGGAAAAAACAGCTCGTTCGAAAATATTAAGGCCAAAAAGAGCTAGTGAGATAAACAGGTTGGTGGACAAAACAGCTAGTAACTAAATAAATTGTATTGGTAGAACTAACCCGAGTGGAATTATAACTCGTTTAAATGAGAATTTGGGCGTGGGTGCGGGCGTAGAGCAGTGAAAAATTCTAAAGGGGCAGGATATTTTGTTATGAAGGGGCGTCGCCATCCTTTCTAAACAATCATTGGTTGATGCCTGATAAAACTCACGGTGTTCGTTTGTATGTTATAAATGAAGTAGGTGTTTCATTAAACATCTGGTGAGCTTAGGGACTTTAAAGGTGTGCCGTAGTCATTCTTTTAACAAATAAAAAATACGTATTCGTCTGCATATCGACTTTGCGTTAATGATCTGTAATGGCTGTGAAGCTTAGATGGGAATGTAAAATATCCGGTCATCATTAAGGAACGTCTGGAACGGAGATTTGTGGATTAACAGTCCAGCGTTTCAATAAAAACAATGGAAAATATAAGCATATATAAATGTGTGTGTGTGTGTGTGTGTGTGTGTGCGTAGAGTTCTACATTTTTATTTAACAACCTCCATTTAGTGACTGCTACCAAGAGCATAAGTCGCTGCAATTAAAATTTCTGCTTACTACTATGCTAATTTAAAATTCACAAAAACCAAGACAAACAAACAAACCATATAAATAACAGACAATAAACAAACCCCCTCAAAATACGAATCAGAACAAAGGCATAAAGAAGAAGGAAGCACCCTCCGGCGTCAGAGGTGGCTTGCCCCGGCGAAGGAGTCAAATAAAATGATAATAAAGAGAGTAAAATAAAAAAAGAGTAGGCCATACTCCTTCAAAAAATCCAATAGTCCACAAGTCAATGTGATCGAATCCGTCCTGAGTACAAGGAACAAGTGGTAGTGGCCCCGATCATCACGGTCCAGTAACGGGTAACGCACGCGAAGATCACATACTGGGACATTCAACAAGAATGTTCCGAACAGTCTGTGGGACAATGCAGTCGTCCATCAAATGGTGCTGCATCTCACGAGTCTGCTCAATTTGAAGACCACAGAAATCGCCCAAAGGCCTTCGCACCAATAGGGGATACGTCCATGGGAACAATCGCAGCGCAATGGCACGCAACATTAAATTTCTTTTGGCCGTCTCCCATCTTCTTTGCCAAGCAGCCTGGAAGGATACCCTTATTCCTAGCATGTAGTCAGTATGAGGGAGAGCGAAACGATGATCCGGTTGCCCAGTCCTCGCGCACTCTTTGGCGCGCTCATCGGCGCGCTCATTCCATGAAATTCATACATGTCCAGGAACCCAGCAGAAGATAATCTCGACATACAGCTAGGGACAACCGTGGCGTTACTGATACCGTGAACCAGAGAATCTGGAAATTCTAATGCCTCCATAGAACTCAAGGCATTTTCTGATTCGCTAAAGATCCCAATACGATCACCGAACTCGCCATTGGAGTTATCTACCATACCGAGCAGTGTATTGCAACTAATTCGGCCATGAAGACAGAAGCAGCGTTTGGTAGAGCTCCGCTGACGTCAAAGAGAGGGGATAAGGCGTGGAAGCCGCCCCATTCCTGGGACCTTTAGCTAACCGTGTACAATTGGCACGGATCGAGCGTGAAACGAGGTATGCTCCCAAAATATCGAACGCAATACGCCCGGCGCTATGGAAACTTTAAGATTAGAGGCATAACGCCAAATAGTCAAAAGCGGTAGCCATGGTACCAATCAGAGTGGCATCTTGGGCAGAACTAGCGGCGCAACTGGCCTGAGAGCATAGTGAGGACATATTCCAGTTGGACCGAGGTGATACAGTTGATGCCCAATGCAAAGTGTGTGATACTCAGGACACTTCCCTACGGGACACCCTCTTTCTACCCCATCTGTATGCCAAATCGACGATTTCACATAAATTCAGGGATAAAAATTGTAAGGCGTCCCATTGTGTGGAAGGTGTAATTGTTAAATATCGAAAAATAGCGTGACGTAGTGTTGTCTACGAAAGAAAGCCTCGCAGATAACATTTTTCAGCCTGAGCAGAGAATCCAACCTGGATTGAAACTTGCGGAAGTCGCACTGTGCAGAAAAAAGATGGCCTTCGCTGACCAGGAAAAAGACTAACCTAATATTAACCAATTTTTTCCATTAACTTGCACAAGCAGGAGGTTAGAGAAATTGGGCAGAAACAGGCCGATGTAGAGTGATCTCTTCCCGGTTTGCGAAAAGTGAACACAAGCAGTAGTCATTTGCCAGGAATCTGCAAGGATACCCTCTGTACTAATCCTGATAGAGACGTAGGAGCTGACGCTTCTTTTTGCTCTCCTCCTGTCGGGGGAAAGAGTTAGGAATCTCGGAAGACGGCCTCACGATCATCTTTTGTGGTGTTGGCCTCCGGTGAGTTTAACGACTCGTTGGAGGCACGCGGCTGTTTTTCTTTGTAGGAAACGGTCACGCTGGTGGAGGGGGAGGAGGGAACCCTGGTTTTAGTCGGGACTGTGTGTGAATCTTTTATGCCACTAACTCTACCAGGGTAGCACCGGTGTTTTTTTGGGGGGGAGGGTAGAATCCTTGGGAGGGTGCCGAATGGGCGCAGAAGTGGCCTTCTTAGTATGCCTGGATGGGCCAAGAGCAGAGGGTGTTATTTTAAGATTGAGGCATAAAACATCCCAAGCAGTGCTGAGCGCGCCAAGACCAAGTCCTTAGCCAAGTGGCACGCACCGACTATATTTCCAAATTCCTCGCCACTACAACTCTGAAGATGATGTTTCAATCATCCTTGAGACTACGAGTCTGAAAACAATGTTTTCATCTTCCTCGTCACTACGCTTCTGAAGATGATGTTCCCATCTCCCTCGTCATTACACTTAAGAATATTTCCATCTTTCTCGTCGCTACAGTTCTTAAGTCGATATTTCCATCTTCCACGTCACTACACCTCTAAAGACAATTTTTCCATTTTCCTCGTCACTAAATTTCTAAAGACGATATTTCCATCTTCCACGTCACTACACCTCTAAAGACAATTTTTCCATTTTCCTCATCACTAAACTTCTGAAGACGATATTTCAATCTTCCACGTCACTACACTTCTAAAGACAATTTTTCCATTTTTCTCGTCACTAAACTTCTGAAGACGATATTTCCATCTTCCTCGTTATTTTAGTTTTTAAGGCGATCTTTCGAACTTCCTTGTAAATACACTTTCAAAGACGAAGTTTCTATCTTCCTAATCACTAACTTGTAAAGAGGTCATATCCATCTTCCTCCTCACTACAGTTACAAAGAGGATATTTCCATCTTCCTCATCACTCCAACCCCGAAGACTATGTTTCATTTTCCTCGACACTACACTTCTAACCACGATGTTTCGATCTTCCACGTCACTGTATTTGTAAATATGACGTTTCGATCTTCCTCAGAACTACACTTCTGAAGACGAAATTCCCATCTTCTTCCTCACTCCAGTTCTGAAGACGATATTTTCATCTGCTTCATTAAATCCTTGAAGAAGATTTTCCATCTTCCTAGTCACTACATTCTGAAGACAATGTTTTATCTTCTCGTCACTAAAGTTATGAATACGATGTTTCCGTTTTTCTCTTCACTACTCCTCTGAAGACGTTATTTGGATCTTCAAAATGACTATACCTCTGAAGACGATAATATATCTTAATCGTAACTTATCTTCCGAAGACGATTTTTGCATAATCCTTGTCAATATAATTATGAAGACAATATTTTTATCTTCCACGTAACTATAATTCTGAAGGCGATGTTTCTATCTTCCTCGTTAATAGACTTCTGAAGAAGATATTTAGATCTTCTTCTAACAATTTCCGTGAAGGTGATGCTTCCATCTTCATCATCAGTACACTTCTGAAGACGATTTTTTATATTCCTCCTCTCTTCATTTCTAAATATGATATTTTCCATCTTCTACTCCACTACATTTATAAAACGATTTTTCCATCTTACACTACAGTGCAGTTCTAAAGAAGATATTTCCATCTTCCTGTTGAAATAAACTATGGAGACAATACTTCGAACTACTTCGCCAATACACCGATGAACACGATGTTTTCATCTTCATCGTCGTAAGACTTCCAACGTCGATTTTTCCGTTTTGTCATCTTCCTCGTCACTTCCTCTCTGCAGACGATAAATTAATCTTCATTGTAACGACACACGTAAAGATTATGTCTCCCTCTTCCTCGTAACGCAGGTTTAAAGAAGATGTTTCCATTTTCATTATCAACAAGATATGTCTGAAGACGATCTTGCAATTTTCATCGTCACGACACCTACGCAAAAGACAAATTAATCTTCATTATAACTACACACCTGAAGATTATGTCCCCCTCTTCCTCGTAATACAGGTTTCAAGACGATGTTTAAAGTTTCATTCACAACAAGTTCTTTCTGAAGAAGATGTTGCCATCTTCTCCGTCACGACAACTCTGCAAACGAGGAATTAATCATTATAATAACTACAAACCTGAAGATTATGTCCCACTCTTCCTCGCAATACAGGTTTAAAGACGATGTTTTCATTTTCATTGTTAACAAGTTATGTCTGAAGATGATGTTGCTATATTTCTCTTCACTTCATCTCTGCAAATGATGAATTAATTTTTAATAAACTACACAACTGAAGTTTATGTCCCCTTCTTCCTCGTAATAGACGTTTAAAGACGATGTTTCCATCTTTATTGTTAACAAGTTCTGTTTGATGACGATGTTGCCATCTTCTTCGACACGACACATCTGCAAACCATGAATTAATCTACATTATAAGTACACACATAAAGATTATGCCCCCCTCTGCCTCGTAATACAGGTTTAAAGAGGATGTTCCAGTTTTCAGTGGCAACGAGTTCTGTCTGAAGACGATGTTGCCATCTTCTTCACACGAAACCTCTGCAAACGATTAATAAATCTCCATTATAACTGGAACTCTGAAGATTATGTCCCCCTCTTCGTCGTAATACATGTTTAAAGAAGATGTTTCCATTTTCACTATCAACAAGATCTGTCTGAAGACAATGTTCCCATCTTTTCCTGACGACACCTCGGGAAACGAGGAATTAATCTATATTATAACTGCACACCTGAAGATTATGCCTCCATCTTCCTCGTAATGCAGGTTTAAGACGTGTTTCTATTTTCATTCTCAACAATTTCTGTCTAAAGACGATGTTGCCATCTTCTTCGTCATGGCACCTCTGCAAACGTTGAATGAATCTTCATTATAACTACACACCTGAAGATTATGTCCCCCTCTTCGTTGTAAATATAACTACACACCTGAATATTATGTTGCCCCCCCCCCGCCCTTCCTCGTAATACGGGTTTAAAAACGATGTTTCCATCTTACTCGTCAACAGGTTCTGTGAGAAGACGATGTTGCCACCTTCTTCGTTACGACACTTCTGCAACCGATGAATTACTCTTCATTATAACTACACATCTTAAGATTATGCCCCTTTGTTCCTCAAAATACAGTTTTAAAATCGATGTTTCAATTGACCTTGTCAAAGAGTTCTGCCTGAAGCCGATGTTACAATCTTCCTCGTCACAACACCTCTGCAAACGATGAATTGATCCTTATTATAGATACACACCTGAAGATTATGTACCCCTCTTACTCGTAATACAGTTTAAAGACAAGGTTTCCGTTTTTCCTTTCAACAGGTTCTGTCTAAAGACGATGATGCCATCTTCCTAGTCACTATATCTCTGCAAACGATGAATAACTCTTCATTAAAACTACAAACCTGAAGATTATGTCCCGCGCTTTCTCGTAATACTGGTTTACAGCCGATGTTTCCATGTTCCTCGTGAATAGGTTCTGACGTAAGACGATGTTGCCATCTTATTCGTCACGAGACCTCTGCAAACGATGAAGTAATCTTGATTATCACTTGCACACCTGAAGATTATGTCCCCCTCCTTCTTTTAATAGAAGTTTAAAGAGTATGTTTCCATTTTAATTGTCAACAAGTTCTGTCTGAAGACGATGTTGCCATATTCTTCGTCACGAAACCTCTGCAAATGATAGTAATCTTAATTATGACTACACACCTGGGGATTATGTCCCCCTCTTCCTCGTAATATAGGTTTAAAGAAGATGTTTCGATTTCACTCGCTAACAGGTTCTACCAGAAGAGGATGTTGCCATCTTATTGGTCACGAAATCTCTGCAAACGATGAATTAATCTTCATTATAACTACAGACCTGAAGTTTATGTCCCCCTCTTCCTCGTGATAGCGGTTTAAAGACGATATTTCTATCTTCATGTTCAACAAGTTCTGTTTGATGATGATGTTGCCATCCTCTTCGTCACGACACCTCTGAAAACGATGGAGTAATCTTCATTATAAGCAAACACCTAAAGGTTATGTCCCACTCTTCCTCATAATGCATATATAAGACGATGTTTCCATTTTCAATGTCAACAAGTTCTCTCTGAAGAGGGTTTTGCCATCTTTTTTGTCACGACACCTCATCAAACGATGAATTAATTTTAACTATAACTACACACCTAAAGATTATGTCCTCCTCTTCCTTGTAATACTGGTTTAAAGAAGATGTTTCCATCGTCCTCCTCAAAGGTTCTGTCTGAAGACGATGTTGCCATCTTCCTCGTTACGACACCTCTGCAAACGATCAATTAACCCTCATTATAACTACACACCTGAAGAATATGTCCCTCTCTTCCTCGTAATACAAGTTTAAAGACGATGTTTCAATTTTCATGCCACATGTTCTGTGTGAAGACGATGTTGTTATCTTCTTCGTCACGACTCCTCTGTAAACGATGAATTAATCTTCATTATAAATACACAAATGTAGATTATGTCCCCCCTCTTCCTCGTAATGCAGATTTAAAGATGTGCTTCCATTTTCAATATCATTAAGATATGCGTGAAGACAATGGTGCCTTCTTCTTCGTCACAACATATCTTAAAACGATAAGAATAATCTTTATTATAACTACACACCTGAAGGTTATGTCACCCCCATACCTCGAAATACAGGTTTAGCGACAATGTTTCCGATTTCATTGTCAACAGGTGCTGTCTGAAGACGATGTTTCCAGCTTCGTCCTTACGACACCTCTTCAACGACGAATCAATCTTCATTATAACTACCCACTTGAAGATTATTTCCCATCTTCCTTGTAATAGAAGTTTAAAGAAGATGTTTTCATCTTCCTCTTCAACAAGTTTTGTCTCAAGACGATGTTGCTCTCTTCTTCGTCACGGCATCCCTGCAAATGACGAATTAATTTTCATTATAACTGCACACTTGAAGGTTATGCCCCCCTCTCCCTCGTAATACTTGTTTAAAGACGATGTTTAAATTTTCATTTAACAAGTTCTTTCTGAAGACGATGTTGCTATCTTCTCCGTAACGACACCTATTCAAACGACGAATTAATCTTCATTATAACTGCTCACCTGAAGATTATTTCTCCTTCTTCGTCGTAAAACAGGGTTAGAGGCGATGTTTTCATTTTCATTGTCAACAAGTTCTGTCTGAAGACGATGTTGCCATCTTATTCATCACGACCCCTCTGGAAACGATGAATTTATCTACATTCTAACTACACAGCTGAAAATTATGGCCTCCTTTTCCTTGTAATGCAGGTTCAAAGACATGTTACCATTTTCTTTGTCAATTAGTTCTGTCTGAAGACAATGTTGCCATCTTATTCGTCATGAAACCTCTAGAAACAATGAAATAATCTTCATTATAACTAAACAACTGAAGATAAAGTCCCCCTCTTCCTCGCAATAGAGGTTTAAATAAGATGTTTCCATCTTCTTCTTCAACAGGTTCTGTCTCAAGACGATGTTGCCATCTTCCTCGTCACGACATCTCTGCAAACGACGAATTAATCTTCATTATAACTGCACACTTAAAGATTATATCCTCCTCTTCCCAGTGTTACTGGTGATGATGTTTCCATCTTTTCGTAAACAAGTTCTGTCTGAAGTCGATGTTGCCATCTTCATCCTTACGACACCTCCGTAAACGACGAATTAATCATCATTATAACTGCCCCCTTGATGATTATGTCCTCTTCTTCGTCGTAATGCAGGTTTAAAGATGATGTTTCCATTTTCATTATCATCAAGTTCTGTCTGAAGACGATATTGCATTCTTCTTCGTCACGACACCTCTGCAAACGAGAATTATTCTTCATTATAACTACTGACCTGATGATTATGTCCCACTTTTCCTCGTAATGCAAATTTAAAGAAGATCTTTCCTTTATAATTGCCAAAAGGTTTTGTTTTAAGACGATTTTGCTATTTTTTGTGTCACTACACCTCTTCAAACGATGAATTAATCTTTCTCATAACTACACACCTGAATATTATGTTCCCATCTTCCCTGTAATACTGGTTTAAAGACGATATTTCCATCTTCCTCGTCAACAAGTTCTGTTTGAAGATGATGTTGCTATCTTCGTCCTTACAAAACCTCTGTAAGCGACGAATTAATCTTCATTATAACTGCTCACCTGAAGATTATGTGTCCTTCTTCGTCGTAATGCAGGTTTAAAGACTATGTTTCCATTTTCAATGTCAGCAAGTTCTGTCTGAAGACGATGTTTCCATCTTCTTTGTCACGAAACCTCTGCAAATGATGAAGTAATCTTCATTATAACTACACACCTGAAGATTATGTCCAACTCTTCGTCGTAATAATGGTTTAAGGACAATTTTGCCATCTTCTTCATCACGACACTTAGGCAAACAACTGAATTAATCTTCATTATAACTACACACCTGAAAATTATGTTTCCCTTTTCCTCGTAATGCAGGTTTCAACACGTGTTTCCATTTTCTTTGTCAGCAAGTTCTGTCTGAAGACGATGTTGCCATCTTTTTCCTCATGACACCTCTGCAAACGATGAATTAATCTTCATTATAACTAAACACCTGAAGATTACGTCCTATTCTTGCTCGTAATACAGGTTTAAAGACGATTTTTCCCTTTTCATCGTCAATAATTTCTGTCTGAAGACGATGTTGTCATCTTCTTCCTCACGACACCTCTGAACACAATAGTTCCATCTTCTTTGTCCTTGCAGTTCTAAAAACGATATTTCCATCTTTCTCATCACTACACTTCTGAAGACGATATTTCCATCTGCCTCTTCACTACACCCTTGAAGTCGATTTTCCATCTTCCTTTTTTCTACATTCTGATTACTAGGTTTATCTTCCTCGTCACTACAGATTTGAATACGATTTTTCCATTTTCCTCTTAAATCTTTACTCTTCTGAAGACTATATTTGAATCTTCCTCGTCACTACACCACTGTAGACAATTTTTCTCTGTTCCTCGTCACTACAGTTCTGAATATGATAATTTATTCCAATTTCCTTATCATTATACATCTGAAGAGGCAGTTTCTATTTTCCTGCTCACGCCAGTTCTGAATACGAAATTTCCATCTTCCTCGTCATTATACATCTTAAAACTGTATTTCTATCATCCTCGTCACTACACCCTATGAAGATAATGTTTCTATTTTACTCTTATATACACTTCTGAAGACGATATTTCCATCTTCCTCGTAACTCAACTTCTAAAGACGATGTTTCGATCTTAATTTTTTCTACAGTTCCGGTGAGGAGGTTTCCATCTTTCTCGTAACTACACTTTCGAAGAACATCTTTCCATCTTCATCCTCACTAGAATATGGCAGGCCATATTTCTTATGTCTCTATCTTTATATGTCTGAAGTCGATGTTTTCATCTTACTCCGCAATAAGGTTGTGATGAGGATATTACTATCTCCCTAGTCACTACACACCAGTAGAGGATGTTTCCATCTTCCTATTTACAACACCTTTAAAGCCGATGTTTCAATCTTCGTCGTCATTCTGTTTAAAGATAAAGTAACCATCTTCCCCTTCACCTCACCCCTGAACGCGATGTCTCCATCTTCCTCCTCGTTGCAGTTCTGAATACGACTTTTCTAACTTGCTCCTCACTAGACTCCTGAAGACATGTTTCCATCTTCCTGGTCACTACACTTCTGAAGACAGTTTCCATCTTCCACCTTACTATACTACTAAGGATGATACTTCGATCTTCCTGGTCACTAGAATTATGAAGGCGTTATTTCCATTATCTTCTTCACTACAGTTCTGAAGAGAATGTTGTTATCTTCCTCAGTTCTCAAGACGAGATTTACATCTTCCTCATCACTACACCGCTAAAGACAATGTTTCCTCGTCAATACACTTCTGAAGACGATATTTGTATTTTCCTCCTCACTATACTTCTGACGAAGATGTTTCCCTCTTCCTCGTCGCTACACCACAGATGACGATGTTTCTATCTTCCACGTCAATAGAATTTTTAAGAAGATATTTAAACCGTCCACCTCAGTACATATCTGAGAAAGCTGATCTTCGACCAACGATTTGGACACCCATAAATTTGACTTGTGAGTAAACAGATTTTCGAACAATTCTTTTCGCAACACTTGATGTGTCTAATGAGCCAGATGACGATCTAATAACCCTATTGACAGTCATGGATCTGTCGGTAAATCAAGATGATCTGCGGCCAACGCTTTTGGCATAGATCGATATGTCTGTTGATCTAGTTGCTCTTCGCCCAACGATTTTGCCACTGATTGATTTGTCCATTAAGGCCAATGATCTTAGACCAACGCTTTTGGAAGACATCGATCTGTCTGTTGATCAGGTTTCTCTTTGCCCAAAGATTTTTCCCCCCATTTATTTGTCCATTGAGGCCAATGATCTTTGACAAACGCTTTTAGAACATATCGACGTGTCCGTTGATCAGGTTGCTCTACGCCCAACCATTTTGCCACCCATCGATCTGTCCATTGAGGCCAATGATCTCACACCAACGCTTTTGGAACATAGCGATCTGTCCATTCATCAAGTTGCTCTTCGCCCAAAGATTTTGCCACCCATCGATTTGTCCATTGAGGCCAATGATCTTAGACAAACGCTTCTGTGACACATCGATCTGTTTTTGAGCAAACTGATCTTTTTCGACAATTGCTTTTGGCGCCCATTGATCTCTCACTTGAGCAGGCTGATCTTCCACCAACGACTCCTCAACCACGCGATTTGTCGGCTGAACAAGATGATCTTTGACCTACACTATTGACACCCATCATTCTGTCCTGTTAGCAAGCTGATCTTCAACCAATGCTTTTTACACAAATCTATCGGTCCATTAGGCAAACAGATCTTCGAGTAAGGCCTTTCGCACTTATTGATGTGTCAGTTGAGGCAACTTATCTTCGGCTATCGCTTTTGAAACATCGATCTCTCCCTTGAGCAAGCTGATCCTCGACCTCTCTTATCGCATCTATCGATGTTTCCCTTGAGCCAACTGATCTTCGACGAACACTTTTGGAACCTAACGATCCGTCCGTTGAGCAAGATGATCTTAGACCAAATCTTTTGGCACCCATCGATCTATCCGTTGATCCAGCTCTTCTTCGACCAACTCTTTTGACGCCGTTCTATCTAATGAGACCTTTCGATCAGTTCCTCACTTTTAATTGAATTATCTTCAATGATCGCCATTTATAGCCTCCCTTCGCTCTCGCTTTCCTTCGGATGTTTTTCTGCCTTCCTTGATGCCATAAATTCACCTCAACACTCCCTTCCCATGGGGATAGAATCCCCATAAACTTGTTGCAAAGGTTCAGTTATATGGGATTACTTCCAATCGAAGGGTTTCTAAAATTTATTGACTACTCTGATATAATTTTCCCCCCATAGCTTTTGAGGAAGTATCTTTTTATGGTTTCTAATTGAACCATCACATAAGTAAACTATGGAAAGAACCCCGTAGAGCGCATACCTACATCAAATATCCGAAAAATACCATAACTCGTTATAGAAAGTCAATAAGTGAACCAGGTCCGGATTTGGATCCGCACCATCTATCCAACTTTTCATTTGCCCAAGACCTCCTCCCCTTCCTCCTTCCCCTTCCCCTCTCTCTCCCTGCATTTTTCAATAGGTGAACCAGGTCCGGATTTGGATCCAACCTTTCATTCGCCCAAGACCTCCCCCCATCTCCCCCCTCTCCCCTCCCCCTTCCCCTCCCCTCCCCCCAATTTTTCCTTAAAATTCGTGAATAGCCTTTTGACGTAGCTTGTACACAAACACACAGACATAAACTTATACGTGTAATCACATAACCTTCGCCAAATGTTGTAGCGGAGGTAGTAAGTAGTAGTAGTAGTAGCAGTGGTTCGCCAACCTGCCTTTATCCAGGAGGATCCCTGACCGGATAATGAAATAGACATAAAGGACAGTATGACAATTGCTGATGAGCCCGAGGGCACCAGGGGCCGCTCCTCTTTGTGGAAAGGCGCCAGGAAGTATTGTGTGTTTTGACACCAAACAGCGTTCAGGTGGAAGCCTTTCGTCACCTCGGGGGAGAGGGACCTATTCCGCGGCAGAGGTACGTGGGTATAGATACCCGTTGGCAGGTTTCTTTGGAACAGAAGATATGTGTGTGTGTGTTTTGCTGCAAAGACGGGAGAGGAGAGAAAGCAGTGTTGTGAGGTGAAAGGTGTAAGATCTACCCACCCGAATACAGGGCTGAGCACAGCGCCTCCACCAATTGTAGCCAGATCTTTTTACGTACCCTGATGTTTGTGTCCGCTCTAGCGGGGATCGAACCTGGTACCGCGACGTTGGGAGAGCAACGCCGTAGCCACTCGGCTAGCGAGAGCTCTTGTATCGAAAGTAATGAGAAGCAATTCCTGGAGGCTTCTAAATATCTCAATGCCAAGCCTTAACACGCTTGTGCATGGAAGAAAATCTCAAACTGGAAAGGAAACTCACACGAAAACTTTATGACTGTTGTACGCTCGCAATATGCCCTACGCGTACATAGCTGCTAATGGGTGTAAGCAGATGTAATTACGGTATAGTTCTGAGTGTAAATGGCCGAAATTTCGTAAGAAAGGTAACATGATTGCTGTATTAAATACATACATACATATATACATACAAGCGCACACCTGTTAAAGATGTAGTATCAAAGAAAACTGATATGCTGTCCAATATTTGATCGACCTGATCTCTCTCTCTCTCTCTCTCTCTCTCTCTCTCTCTCTCTCTTACACACACGCACACGAATACACATGCACGGTAATCCCCCTTTTCATATCCCTTCGGCCACCTATTTTGGGGCCAGATACAAAGGTTATGTACAGTTCCCTTAATAGGGTAAAAGGAGGAGGGGGGTCTCCAAGCTAGGGGAAGGGGGGTGGGGTAAGTGGAGGAAAGGTGGGATGGGGGGATCCTGCAAATGGGGCCTTCAAGTGCAGGTGTCTTATTAGAGGCTGGACGGGGTCCCTGATGAAGACGATCATTGCCAGGTGTCAGCCGAGAGTTTGTTTTGTTCCTTTGCCGCTGTCATGTTCAGGACGTACGCGCGATGAGGTCATCACAGGAGCCTGTAATCGCTGGGTTCCACTTTGTCTCCCTTTTAATCGTGTCATCCACTTTATTATTACTGTGATACAATCGCCGTTGTTCTTTTTATTCCTATATTGTTCTTAATGATCTTCTTCCAATTATTATTATTATTATTATCATTTGGGGTCCAATGACCATGAGAGAGGATATGGAGAAAGAAAGAAGAGAAGATATAAATTCAGAAGGAAGAGAGGGTAGGGATAAAAGATGGAACAGAATATATGGATAAAGAAGGAAGATTGGAGATGCATTGAGAATGAAGATAGGATAAGGATAATGAAGGCAGAGAAGAGATGGATAAAGAAGGAAGAGAGAGAGTAGGGATAAAGAAGGTAAAGAAAATATAGGGATAATAAAGGAATATTGTAGATGCAGAGAGAAGGAGAATAAGAAAAGAAGGAAGAGAGAGAGTAGGGATAAAGAAGGTAAAGAAAATATAGGGATAATAAAGGAATATTGTAGATGCAGAGAGAAGGAGAATAAGATAAGGATCATGAAGGCAGAGAAGATATTATGGATAAAGAAGGAAGAAAGGATAGGGATAAAGAAGGAAGATTGTAGATGCATAGAGAAGGAAAATAGGATATGAAACATGAAGGAGGAGGGATATAGAATAGAAGAAAGAGGGCTATAGATAAATAAGGAGAAGAGGGTATGGATAAAAAAGAAAGAAAATATATGGATAAAGAATCAAAAGAGGATTTGGATAATGAAAGAAGAGAAGATATGGATAAAGAAGGAAGTGAGGCTATGGATGAAGAAGGAAGAGAGAATATAAATAAAGAAAGAAGAGAGGGTATAGATAGAGAAAGAAGAGGAGATATGGAAAAAAAAGAAAGAGAAAATATAGGTAAAGAAGAAAGAGAGGTTATAGATAAAAAAGTATGAGAGATTATGAATAAAGTACGACGAGAGGATTTGAGTAAAGAAGGAAGTGAGGGGGATAGAGGTGCAATGGAGAGCAAAGAAAATGAGAAAGAAGTGTGAGGGGGGGGGGAGACGAAGAGAAGGCGAGATAAGTGTGAGGAAGAGATATAACGAGAAAGTGAGAGAAGTATATGAGAGAGAAAAGGCGAGAAAAGTGTATGAGAGACAAAGAGAAAGTGAGAGAAGTGTGAGGGATATATATAACGAGAAAGGGAAAGAAGTGTATGAGAGAGAAAAGACGAGAGAAGTGTGTGAGAGGAAAAGAGAAGGCGTGAAAAGTGTGAGAGAGAGAGATATAAATAGAAAGGGAGAGAAGTGTATGAGAAAGAAAAGAGGAGAGAAGAGTGTGAGAGAGAAAGAGAAGGTGAGAGAAGTGTGAGGGAGAGATATGACGGGAAAGGCAGATAAGTGTATGAGAAAGAAAAGACGAGAGAAGAGTGTGAGAGAGAATAAGAGAAGGGAGAGAAGTGTGAGGAAGAGATATAACGAGAAAGAGAGACAAGTGTATGAGAAAGAATAAACGAGAGAGAAGTGTGAGAGAAAAAGAGAAGGGGAGAGTTGTGTGAGGAAGAGTTATAACGAGAAAGAGAGAGAAGTATATGAGAGAGAAAAGGCGAGAGAAGTGTATGAGAGACAAAGAGAAAGCGAGAGGAGTGTGAGGGATATATATATATATATCACGAGAAAAGGAGAGAAGTGTATGAGAGAGAAAAGACGAGAGAAGTGTGTGAGAGAAAAAGAGAAGGCGGGAGAAGTGTGAAAGAAAGATATAACGAGAAAGGGAAAGAAGTGTATGAGAAAGAAAAAGGAAAGAAGAGTGTGAGAGAGAAAGAGAAGGTGAGAAAAGTGTTAGGGAGAGGTATAACAGGAAAGGCAAAGAAGTTTATGAGAAAGAAAAGACGAGAGAAGAGTGTGAGAGAGAAAGAGAAGACGAGAGAAGTGTGAGGGAGAGATATATCGAGAAAAGGCGAGAAGTGTATGAGAGAGAAAAGACGAGTGAAGAGTGTGAGAAAGAGAAAGAGAAGGTGAGAAAAGTGTGAGGGAGAGATATAACGAGAAAGTGAGAGAAGTGTATAAGAGAGAAAAGACGAGAGAATAATGTGAGAAAGAGAAAGAGAAGGTGAGAAAAGTGTGAGAGGGAGTTATAACGATAAAGGGAGAGAAACGTATGAGGAAGAAAAGACGAGAGAATTGTGTGAGAGAGAAAGAGAAGGCAAGAGAAGTGTAAGAGAGAGAGATAATGAGAAATGCAGAGAAGTGTATGAGAAAGAAAAGACGAGCGAAGAGTGTGAGAGAGAAAGAGAAGGCGAGAGAAGTGTGAGGGAGATATATATCGAGAAGATGGGAGAAGTGTATGAGAGAGAAAAGACGAGAGAAGTTTGTACGAGAGAAGTGTGAGGTAGAGATATAACCAGAAAGGCACAGAAGTGTATGAGAGAGAAAAGACGAGAGAAGAGTTTGAGAGAGAATAAGAGAAGGGCGAGAACTGTGAGGGGGGAGATATAACGAGAAAGAGATAGAAGTGTATGAGAAAGAAAAGACAAGAGAAGAGTGTGAGAGAGAAAGAGAAGGTGAGAAAAGTGTGACGGAGAGATATAACGAGAAATGGATATAAGTGCATGAGAGAGAAAAGACGAGAGAAGTGTGAGAGGAGAGATAAAACGAGAAAGGGAGAGAAGTGTATGAAAAAGAAAAGACGAGAGAAATGTGTGAGAGAGAAAGAGAAGTTGAGAGAAGTGTGAGGGAGAGATATAAGGAGAAAGTGAGAGAAGTGTATGAGAGAAAAGACGAGAGAAGAGTAACAACAAGGAGTAACAACAAGGAAAGAAGGTACCCTAGGAGACCTTACGGTCCATTCAAGGAGGGTACCTTTGGACTAGCAATCGAGTGGGCACATGGCTGCTCAATTGTTTTGCGTCCCTAAACGGCCACTTTTCAAGACCTTGTCTAGTCTTGACTTGAACTGGTCAACAGATTCACTGTTGACAACTTCCACTGGAAGTGTGTTCCACATACCGCAGATACTGTAAGTGAAAAAAAATCCACACAGATTGCGGTTGTAACGCTTCAGTTCAAGTTTGAAGCCGTGATTGCGCGTTCTGTTCTCACTCAGTGTGAAAATATCCCGGTAGTCAACATTGTTGAACCCTCGAAGTATTTTGAAAACTTCGATGAGCTGACCACGCAGTCTACGGGTTTCCAACAAGAACAGATCTAATTCCCTTAGTCTATCCTCATAACTTTTATGTCGGATAGAGGGAATCAGCTTGGTTGCCCTGGCTTGTACGCGTTCCAATCTCGCGATGTCCTTTTGCAATGAAGGACTCCAAAATTGTACGGCATACTCCAGGTGCGGTCGGACAAGTGAGTTGTAGAGGCATAGTACAATCTCCTGGTTCCGATAACCAAACTGGCGCTTAATATATCCTAGCATCCTCTGGGCCTTTTTCTCCGCCTCAATGCACTGTTTCGAGAACTTGAGGTCACTAGTGATTGTTACACCCAAGTCCTTCTCAGTGTCGGTGGATTCAATAGCAGTGCCCTTGAGGATATACTGAGATTGGGAGTTTCTGTGGCCGATATGCATCACTTTGCATTTCCCCACGTTAAAAGGCATTTGCCACATGTCCGACCACTCCCCAATCTTCTGAAGATCTTCCTGCAGGTTTGCAGTATTTCCATCCTTTGCAACGTTCATACCAAGCTTGGTATCGTCGGCAAATTTGGAAATCTTGACAACCATGTCACCGTCCATGTCGTTAACGTAGATGATCAATAGTAGTGGTCCCAGGAAAGAACCTTGAGGCACCCCGCTAGTAACGGGCACCCACTCAGAAGCCTGTTCATTCACAACTACCCGTTGCCGTCTGCAACTTAGCCAGTTCTCGATCCAGCCGGCTACTTTTCCGTCTATGCTCAGCGCTCGCACTTTCCGGAGAAGGCGGTGGTGTGGTACCTTATCAAAGGCTTTCTGAAAGTCTAAGTAGACCATATCCACCGCTTTGTCCCGATCGTGCTCACTGAACACGAAGTGGAAAAATTCCACAAGGTTCGTCATGCATGACCGTTGCCTTCGGAAGCCGTGCTGGGAACTCCTCAGTAGCAGGTTTGACTTTAAATGCGAAGTCATTTTGTCCACCATCATGCTTTCCATGAGTTTACCGACTATCAAAGTCAGACTGATAGGGCGGTAGTTCGACGGTTGGCTACGGTCTCCTTTCTTGAAGATAGGAGTCACCTCCGCTTCACGCCAGTCTCTAGGAACGCATTCGGTCCGGATTGACATGTTGAAGATTGCGCTCAGGTGTCGTGACACTTGATCGCGCACTTCTTTCAACACTTTACGTAGAAACCCATCCGGGCCAGGTGACTTATTCGTCATTAGGTCAGTGATCTTCTTTTTTATTTCTCCTTCGGTGAAGTCCATATCCTCAAGTTTTTCCCCCCGAGTAGGAACTCGTTGCCTGGCGGATGGGACCACACTCTTCAGTAAACACTGAAGAGAAGTAGTCGTTGAGGAGGTTAGCATTTTCTGCATCTGAGTGCTTTAATGTCCCCTCTTCTTTCATCAAAGGGCCAATCGTTCGACGGATTGGTTTACGGCTCTTCACATATCCAAAGATCTCTTTGGGATTCTCTTTACAAAGTTTCGCCACTCGGAGTTCCTCAGACCGCTTAACCGCCCTTATGCTGGACTTCACTCTCCTCGATAGCCTCCGGTATTCGTCATAGTCACCCGAGATCTTCGATTGCCGGTACACAATTCTCTTCTTCCTAAGCAGTTGGCTGATTTCTCGAAAAAACCACTTTGGTTGAACAGAAGACCGACGGGGGCATTTCAAAGGGATGAAATGCGATTGAAGACTCATGAATGTGGTTTTAAAACTGTTCCACCTTCAAATTCTGCTCTTCTCAAATCAAGTTTACTCGATTTACTAGTTGCAGGCCCTGCCTTTGGGACTTTGACTACAAATCTAATTAGTCGATGGTCACTGCCACCGAGCTCTTCGCCAACAGAGAGAACCTCAACGATGTTATCCTCAGAGGTGAAAACCAAGTCGAGGATATTGTCTCCTCTCGTTGGCTCTCGCACCCATTAAGTAAAGAACTCGTTGTTCGCGAACTCCAGGAGTAGTGCGTTCTCTCCACAGGGTTCTCTGGTTGCCCAGTCAACTTGTGTGTTGAAATCCCCCATGACGATACACACTCTGTCTTCGACAAGTTCTCCTAGTATCTGATTTTAGATCTCTGTCCTTTTCAACATGTTGGGCAGGAGGTCTATAAAGCACCAGGGTCCTGTATTTGGCAGGACCTATCTCTAGGTCAACACCTAGTAGTTCATGGTCGGATACGATGTTGCAATCCGTCGAGTTGAGAGTATCCTTGACACACAACATCACACCGCCACCCTCTCTGTCTGGCCTATCTTTCAGGAAGAGCTGGTAACCGGGAAACGTGAATTCTTCTTCAAAGTCTCAGCTTGAGGTTTTTATCCACGACTCCGTTATGGCTACCATCTTAGGTTCTTCTGTTGCTACTAGGCCACGAAGTTCAATAAAATTATTTCTGATAGACCTCGCATTAAATAGAAGAACATTGAGAGAGTCCCGACTGTAGGACTCCCTACGCTCTTCCGTTTCCCGCTTTATTTCTCTGTGGCGGGGTCATTCCCCTCTTTGTGACCTCAGAAAATGTCGTTCCTGGAGTAACACGGGTGTACTGGCGTACGTCCTCCTTTACTCGGGGCCTGACACTTCTTTGGGTCCGCTCCACAACATATTGGATCATGTTGGCGAGTACAGCGTTCCCTTTAAAGGAAAGATGCACTACGTCCCTTTTATACAGGTTGTTTCTCCCGTGAAAGGTGCGGTAGGGGTCTACAAAGAAGACTTCTTCTGCCGTGCAGAGATCTGCCAACCGTCGGTTTACTGCAACGTTTTTCTCGTGAGCGGTTCGGGATGGACTTCTTCGCGGAAGCATCCCAACTCCGACACGTTTTCGGGTTTTGAGCCCAATGTCATCCACGGCTCCCATCACCGTTTGGATGGTCTTGCCACTAAGGCCAACCTTACCCCCTCTGAGGTAGAGGTCGTTTCCACTCACCATCAGAGCGACAACTGAATTCTCAGGAATCTGAGCTTTCTCTGCATCTACTCTGATGCTGTGGTTACCCCGTCCTGGCAGGCAGCTTACCTCCACGCTAGTGCGAAGGCGGGCTGCTAGCAGCGGCTTCAGATCCCGTGTTTGCGAGTCACCAATGAGGGTGACCTTCGGACACTTGGTCTCTGAAGACAGGGTCTTCCCTTGTGATAGAGGCCTCTCCTTTTCCTCTTTACTCTCCCCATTCTTATCTTTATTTTTCTTATTCCCCTTTTTCTTCTTGTTTGTGGGTTTTTATTCTATTTTTGGCTCTTCTTCTTTTGTTTCAACTTTATTCCTTTTCTTATTTTTTTTTTTTTCTTTCTTCTTTTTCTCTCTTTCCCATGCCTCAGCTGTCTTAACGACGGATGATGCCGAAATCTCCGCTTGGGTAAGAACTATGGCACCAGAAGATTCCGACACATCAGTGGGCGATGCCTCTTCTAGGCATCGAATATGAGCTGCGTGAAAGGCTTCGAATTTTTCCACCTTTCTCTCAAGAATTTGAGCTCTCTCCTCTGAGGCTCTATATGTAGAGGTCTTTTAATTTCTCCACCTCTCGCATCAATATGCAAATAGTGCAGATACTCTCTGGGCTGTATTTTGAGTAGCAGCCCTCCGGAAAGTCAACGCACCACTTTTCTAACTGGCATGCTGCACAGTTATGTTTTAGACGAACGGGTCCTTTTTTGTTTGTCATTTTGAGCGCTTTCTCTCTCTCTAAAAACTCGTGACCAATCAATAATAAAAAAGGGGGTTGGTGAGTTCTCCCCGCGTGAGTCGCTCCCGCATATATATCGGAGAGGTTTCGAATCTTTCAGAAGGCACGCTCCATGTGCTGCTGTTCGTCCGATCGAGTCGTCAAACCTCGGCGTGCTGTGGCTCCCAACCAAGCAGCACTGACTGTCCCCGAAGGGGCCATCGATTTGTCACCAGGTGAACAACGGAGCACGCCCCGTACTAAACTCCTACTAGTTCCCTTCACGACGGCCAGGATCTCGGAGCAGCGTTCAATGGATATCCCGCTACACCAAGAACTCGACCCAAGGCTTTTTATTGGCCTGGCAACCAACCTGGGAACAAAGGGCCGTAACCTCGGACTGATGCTACCAGAGGCACCCGTCAACGGGTAAGATATAACGAGAAAGGGAGAGAAGTGTATGAGAAAGAAAAGATGAGAGAAGAGTGTGAGAGAGAAAGAGAAGTCAAGAGAAGTGTGAGGGAGAGATATAACGAGAAGGAAAGAGAAGTGTATAAGAGACAAAAGATGAGAGAAGAGTGTGAGAGAGAATAAGAGAAGGAGAAAGAAGTATAAGGGAGAGATATAACTAGAAGGGGAGAGAAGTGTATGAGAGAGAAGAGACGGGAGAAGTGTATGAGAGACAAAAAGAAGGCGATCAAAGTGTGAAGGAGAGATATAACGAGAAGGAGAGACAAGTGTATGAGAAAGAAAAGACGAGAGAAGAGAGTGAGTGAGAAAGAGAAGGCGAGAAAAGTGTGAGGGAAAGATATAACGAGAATGTGAGATAAGTGTATGAAAAAGAAAAGACGAAAAGAGTGTGGGAGAGAAAGAAAAGGTGAGAGAAGTGTGAGGGAAAGATATAACGAGAAATGGAGAGAAGTGTATAAGAGAGAAAGAGAAGGCGAGAGAAGTGTAGGAGAGAGAAAGAGAAGGCGGGAGAAGTGTGAGGGAGAGATATAACGAGAAAGGGCGAGGTGTATGAAAAAGAAAAGACAAGACAAGAGTGTGAGAAAGAGAAGGCGAGAGAAGTGTGAAGGAGAGATATAAGGAGAAAGGGAGAGTAGTGTTATGATAGAGAAAAGACGAGAGAAGAGTGTGAGAGAGAAAGAGAAGGCTAGAGAAGTATGAGGGAAAGATATAACGAGAATGGGAGATAAGTGTGTGAGAGATCAAAGACGAGAAAAGTGTGTGAGAGAAACTAATGCAGGGTAAATTTTTTAACACCAGTTGCAATAAATCCTAGTGAAAATTTGTCTGTCATCCTAATTTCACCAAACCACATTTTGGGGGGCCAAAGGTAATTAATGTCTGTAATTAATAATAATGGAGTTGCAATTTCAAATCCCCAAAATGACACATATAAATTGACACAACGCGCACACATGCGCTGTCACACGCATCTGCAGGTGATGGGATCAGTGGAGAACCCGCAAGATAATTCCGGTATTAATTTCCGAATTACCGGAAAGAATGACCAGGATCGATCCGCTACATTGCACTGCTCCTGGACCAAAATGGTCATTATATTTATTCAAAGTAGCTCGAGAGGGGAGGAGAGGGGGCAGGGGAGGGGGGGATTGAGTTTGAAAGATTGGCATTCGAGAAAATGACTCCTTCAAGGCTAAGCCTACTTTACTGACTTTGATTTTAAGAATTTCTGATGCCTCTCCAGAGGATTGGGGAGAGTTGCGAGCTTAGGTCATGTGTTTAGCGCGCCAAATAATATCCTCTTTAGACTATTCAGGCTATTTCATTTACGTACATTATCATTTCGCCTAACTTCACTTCCTTGACGAACTTCTTTTGAAGTTAGTTTTCGCTTTTAAAGAATAAATTAATATAAATCTGAGTGGGAAGGGGGGGAAGGGGGGATATGCAAGGGAGAGAGGTGTAGTATGTGGAGGAATAAGACGAAATAAGATGAGGATCAGAACGATAAATTGTGTGCGTGTGTACCGAGATGTGTGCAGTCGCCCATTTGGCAATGTCACCAAGGGCATAAGCTGCCATAATAAATTGTACCCTATAAATAGGATACATTAAAAAAAAAATGGGTAAAACAACACATACACACTAAACAAAAAGCGAACGAAAACAAAACAATCAAACAAAACCAGAAGCAGAACATAAGCAAGAAAAAGAAAGAGGCACGCTCCGGTCCGGGGGGAAGGTCTGCCTTCGACCGGCACTGGAGCATGAGTCCAACACAAAAGAGGGACAATTAAAATAAAGAAGGCCGGCCTCCTCAGAAAGTCCAAGAGTCCACAGGTCAGTGCGCACGAACTCGTCCCGAATACAAGGAACAATCGGTAACGACCCCGCTGGTCCCGGTACCGGGACAGGTAACGTGCATAAAGATCACCCAGACTGGGGCATTCGACAAGACTGTGCCGAACAGTCTGGGGGACAACGCAGTCGTCGCAATAAGGTGCCGAGGATAGCTCCATTCAATGGTTGTGCGTCCTGCGTGTCCCCAAGCTAACGGCGCCTTTGGGGTAGGTCCACGGGAACAGTTGCGGCGCGATGGCACGCAATTCTAAGTTCCCCTCGTCTGTCTACCATCTTCTACCATCTTTAGCAATAAAAAGCCATGCCTCGCTTACCTAGGTGTCGAAGCATGGGATGGCATACGAGACATCGTCCGCACAAGGGACAGTGCCCGTGCATGAAGCGAGTGTGGAACGCAACTCTCTCAGCGAAGATCTATCGTCGAAGGGTTCTCCGCTTCTGGAGGTATCATGACGTGCATTGAATGCTGGCGGACCGCGCCACAGAGGCGCAGTCGGAGTTGTGGTACCGTTCTCTTGGAGAACGAGATGGATAGGGGGGGGGGGGGCTGCGAGAACTTGTCCCGAATCCTTTGACTGAACCATACCTTTCCAATAGGGGTTTGCTCATTAAGGGAAGATACGAAGGGCAGTCAATAGGTTTTGCGAATCGGTAGGGCAAAACAGAGGAAGGGGGATGGATGTTTGTGGGGGTGTTAGGACAAGTTATGACAAGTCAGGACCTGCAGCCGCACGCTCCTGCCACGTCTATTTAAGAAGCAGTAGCTGGTCGCAGATCGTCAGTCACAAATTTTTCAACAATGGAGAAGGTTGAGCACCGCGCACTGATCAAATCTTTGACCAGAGAAGGCAAGAATGCAAAAGAGATCCATGAATGCATGGTTGCAGTGTACACCGACACCGTCCCTTCCTATGTAACCATTGCTCGCTGGAATAGGGAGTTTCGCTATGGTCGTGAGTCCCTTAAGAATGACCCCCGTCCAGGACGCCCGTCAGACGTGAGCAACGAGGACAATGTGGCCCATGTGGAGAGGATGATCCTCGAAAATCGACGGGTGAAGTTCGAAGAAATCGAGCGAGAACTTGGAATATCACATGGAAGTGTTATCAACATCATCCACAACAATTTGGCCATAACCAAGGTCTCTGCCTGTTGGGATCCTAGAAATCTGAGGCTCCATGATCGACTTCAACGTTCTCAAAGTCCACAAGGCCAGAGTTGCCCCAGCTGCCCTGCGCGAGTGCGGATTCGAGGAGCTCAACCATCCCCCCTACAGTCCAGATCTGGCCCCTAGCGACTACTTTTTATTCCGCCAGCTCAAGGCTGCACTGCGTAGACGCCGGTTTAGAGACGATTAAGATGTCCAGCTAGCCGTCCAGGAGTGGATTGAACAGCAGTCGGGAGATTTCTGGTTGTCGGGAATTCGAAGCCTCAGGGACAAGTGGCGCAAGTGCATTGAAGTCGAGGGTAGTTATATTAAAAATAATAAAACACTTTTTCTCATATCTTGTTTCCTTATATCCGAATTGCAAAACTTATTGCCTGCCCCTCATACATACCTAAGTACGCCAAGAAGAGCAGCGAGACTGCTTCCAAACAAACATACCGGAACCTAGCCCTAGTTCGACGAAATTCACCGACGTTGAAATCATTCGGGCGGCACTTATAGCTCATGTAGGCGTATCATTTCTGTCGAAGGGGCGGGGGGGGGGCGTCTCATACACAGCCGACCACAAAGAAAACGGATGGCATGCAAAACGACCATACATTCTAGGGATAATAGATAGGCCCATGTCGATGAAGTTGCCAGAGAAGAACTAAACAGCCTCATCAACCGCCCTAAACCTTTTGCATCAGTCATTTTCTGAAATTTAGACCACTGCGCTTGCTCCATGCACCATCAGGGTTGGTTTGTGGGGAAAGTGGTGACTACCATGAAGGTCATCAAACACATCATACACAAAATCAGGCTCTGCATCGGGAGAGCAAAGTTAAAAATCGAGGCAAGCAAATGAAGCGGTTCTATGGCTGTGTTGCGTAAACTCACCTACATTTAGGACACCTATCTCCAGCTCATTAATTAGACCGGCAAGGACATTTAGTACCCCTTCCCCCAAGAGGAATGCCTAACGTTCAAATCTCAGAGCGAGAAGGCCTCGTCAACCGTGCCACGACGCGGCCAAAGATACTCCCGTGAAGAAAAACAGAGACATCATGTTCAGCCCCCATCCCGTGGTAGTGGGGTCGGAAAACTCTTATACCTAGATAGGGTGGGTAGAGGGCACCTGCCAAGTATAGGCTCTAGCAAAAAGGATGGTCAATGGACGAGCCTTCGAGGATCCTCCCAGTTGGCTCGGAGTTCACTGGCATTCCATTGAAGGAATTTTCCCTCTTGACCTAGCTTAGAAGAGATGAGTGGTCATTTTCTAAGAGAAGATCCTCACCTGATTGGCCATACATTTCCCGGAGGCAGAAGTCTGGGGGCTATTAAAATTAAAAAGCGCTAAAGGTGCTATCGTCTTCGAGGACTTATCGATGGAGTTTGGTCTCGTTATGCGAGTCTTTTCCTCTCTCAACCTTGAAAGCTTTGGCGGGCAGGGCACCTTTGGAGTCGGGTACCCTATTTTGGAGTGTTCCGCTTCTCCGAAGGTCGCCTGGTACAGCTTTGGGTGGGTTCATGGGAACCAAAGATTCCCTTTCGCTGTCCTCCTTTCGGGGGGGGAGGGGGGGCAGCTTTAGAAACTCCTGTTTCACGATCACCTTCGTGGGATTTGCTTACTGTAAGTCTAACAAATCCGTGGATGTATATGGCCATTTCGCCTTACGGTAAACGGTCACACGGGGGAGTGGGGGGTAGCTCTGGCTTTAGCCGATGCTGCTTGTGAACCCTTTGATGCACCAACTCTAACTGGAAAACCCCCGGGGGAGGGGGTAGAACCCACAGAAGGATTCCTAATGAGCACGGAAGCGATCGTACTTGAAGACCAGGGTGGGCCAGGAGCAGAGGGCGCTTGCTTAACTAATGAAGGATATGACATTCCATGTTGCATTGGACGCGACAGGACCAAATCCTTATACTCGCGAAAATGAAAGAGTCGGTCTGTGGCCTAAAGGGCGATGACCAAAATTCTCCAAGAGATACGCACCACATCATTTCGAGGAAACAGGGTATGTATCTTCGCATTTTACATACTTTGCCATAGAAGATAAGACCTTAAAAGATAACGTTCGACGGGAAGTGTGGGATTACTCTTAATTCCACTGGAAGAGCAAACTTCTTTTCCTTAAAGGTATTCGATCGGTATTTTCTTCGGTTTGATTAAACGAAGGGAGACTGTTGCGCAAATTCGAAGGTTTGCCGTTCACAGAAGCTACCAATTGACTGGGGTAGAATCACAGCGGAGAAAGTCGTGCTGTCTGATGAACGTTCACGGGACTTACTTAGACTTGAGACGATGAGGACGGCCTTGAGGTGCGGGCTGGACTCCTCGAACTACAGAATATCCCAAGTATTTGTATGCCCGATTCTGAGGGGGAAGGGGGACTTTGGAAAAAGTATTCACAAGCTCTAGACATCTTAATCCGGAGGCGGAGTCGATTCATCATTTAGCAGCAAGGGGCGAGACAGTGCGGCTCTTTCACGCCTCGTCAACAGGGGAAAGGAGGTTTGGAATGAGTTCGCAGGGTTGGGGAATATTTCCCCAATGTGCTCAAGAGTCGAAAATTTGTAAATGTTCGAACAGCCAGTGACGTTGTCCATGGCGGGGTACCATAGCATTTGATCTCCGATAAAGGGGGAGGGAGGTCAGGGGTTGTTCTTTTATACTTATCATGCATATAATGTCATTTTTCTTAATAGTAGCAGTTTGAAATGCCTCTACTGCAGCTTTGATGATCGCCCATAAGACTTCTTTAGACGAAATGACGCCCATCGGCATCAACATCTTGTTTAATGATGGAATACAATTTTTTTAATGGGTTGAAATCTGGATATGCTGGCGGTCACACCATCAACTTGTCACCTTGTATGTCGTAAGAGCATAGAAACGCGTGGGTGGCCCTGGGAGAATGGGATGGAGTGGTGTAACATGCGAGTGACAACGGTATTTTATTTAGCCTGGGATCCAAGACTTCCTTCAAGAGATTGCAGAAGGCGGCAGCTGTCACTTTAACCGCATCAGGCACCTTGACTGGGCCCACAACCCTTCGTCCAATTATACCTACCAAAAACATGACTCTTCTTCTCTGCTGTTGATGTCGCAAACGATGGGGACGCTCATCTTCGAAATAGTCTTAACCATTTGCCCAACCATCAGGTCCGTCGAGCGTCACCTTGGTTTCGTCAGTAAAACAACGCAACTCATGTCCACCGTGATGTACTTCCGGGCCCAGTCAAGCCTCAAAGTCCTGTGAGGGTGTGTTAAAGAAGGCAGTTTTAGGATATATGGCACCGAAGTTATGATCCCTAGGATACGGTTTCTGGTGGTCCTCGGTACATGAGGACGACCAGTGACGGTGAAAATGACTTTGATTGATTCTCCGGTTTTTCCACGTAACTGGGGACCAAAATTCTTAAATCCCTAGCAGTCACAGTCTTGGAGTCCCTACAATCGAAACACTTCTTCCTTAGCGAAGGGTCCTTTAGAAATCGTTTATGTGTGTTCACCTTTTGACCTAACTTCTCTGCAATAACAGAGATGCTCTCAGCACTTTTCTTGATGATGGAAGACTTTTCTTCATCGTTGAGGCCTCTGCAACGTCCCATTGTTCTTAAAGAAGAACATAACGGCATAATGAAAACATAACATTAGTGTTGTCATATTGTGCAGACGAGCTTGAAAATTTTTCATCAAATTTGATTCACAGAGAACCGAGAAATCCTAACCTTTCCTCCCAAGCTATTGGCGTGCTTCAGGGCGTACAAACTTAAATGCATGATAGTGTCGCCGAAGAGGTGACAGTAGTAGCACCTTTGCGTAGTGTCACGAATGCCTTGACGTGGTGCCAATACCAACCAGTAAGCACTCACTCGAAGAATCTGACACGATCCTCCCCATTTGTTCAATGATGTCTTCCAAGAAGTATTTCACAAGTTCACTCATACAAACCACCCCTTTCACGAAAATTCATGTTAGAGTGCGATGTCACCTGTACGGGCGAACCATTGAGTTTTCGAAGAGCACTAATAATGGTCGCCTAGGAATGGTCTGCCGTATATGCAAGAAGGCTTCCATCCGAGAAACTATGAGTTTTGGCGCTCTGCCAGTCAACTTAGCTCACGCAATCAGCTGATGAAACATGTGGCCTTTGGCTAACATGCTACCATCAGTGGAGCGAATCACAAAAAGAATCGCTCTCTTGGACTTGTTCTGGTCTCCTCACCCGAGGACGGTAGCTGACCAGTTCATTCCCAGAGCCCCGTAGGATGGTGGGATTAAGGATATATTAATAGAGAATAAAATAGAGTAATGCTGATAGGAAGCAAGGTGAAAGCGCCCCACAAATCCCCCATGCTCCGTTAGAAAATTCAACTCAATACAGTGAAAGTTCTGCCTTAATTTGCACTAAGCTCGGGAGGGTGCGCAGCTCATCTAGTTACCAAGTGCAATAGGGTACCTTGGGTCAGCCCCTGCAGTGGGAGGGAGAGAAAGAAAGAGAGAGTGAAAGAGAGAAATGGAGAGAGAAAAAGAGATATAGCGAAACAGAGTGTGTGTTGCAAGGAGTTATAAGGAATGGTTCCCTTTGATAGAAGAAAGTTAACTATTCTGATTTATATTCTTTTATATCAAGAGTATAAGACAAAAATAGAGAGTAAAGGCGAAAGCTCCCCGCACCCACTTCCCTCCCGCCACAGCGGATATGAAAATTTGAAAAGATACTTAGTCAAGTTGAAATAAGGACTACAACTAGGAATTTTGGTAGTATAGGGATAATTTTGTACCTTCTTTTGAATTAAAATTTCATTACTTTAAGTTTCAGATAAATTTCTCCATAAACTTTTTCTAAATAGCTTAAGAACAAGTTTCACTCTATTTTTATGTGTAGAATTCTTTATTAATTTAAACAGATTGAATGGTTCACATTATCGATTGCTCTCAAAATTTAAAATAAAACTTCAATTAATTCTCCTCTCATACGTCTAGTTTCTAAGCTCATAAGGTTTAACCTTTCTAGCTGCATTTTATAATTGTCGTTTCGTAGATATGGGGTTAGTTTTGTGGCCCTGGCTTGAACTTTTTCTAACCCTTCATTATCTTTTCTCAAATATGGTGACCAAACTTGTTCACCGTATTCTATCTGAGGTTTTATCAATGCGTTATAGGTGTTTAAAATTAGTGTCTCTTTTTGAAACTAAATCGCCTTTTAAAAATTAGTGTCTCTTTTTAAAACTAAATCGCCTTTTAATGTAATCCAGTATTTTTACAGCCTGATCGATATCATTTTGGAAATCTTTGATATTTTCTTTACTAATTATATATAACCTTACCCAACTTACAGTTATCAGCAAATTTTAAATTTTGGACACCAAACCAAAGTCTATAGCGTTTACATAAATGATAAAAAGCAAGTAGCACAGGACCGAACTCTGTTGAATTCCGCTAATAACAGATGCCCAGTCGGATGCTATTTCATTAATTACTACTCTCTGTCTACTGTCAGCCAGCCAGTTTTCGATCCAATTTGGTACTTTTTCGACAATTCATAACACTGGTCTGCGCTGTTTTCAAGGTCTAGCACATATCTGATTTTAGGCCAGTTTTTCGCGCTGAATCCGAAAATCATGTTCATTTTATCTAATCAGATCAAGTTTTTGAGATATAAGCACATGCTCGAAATTCCTATATTCCGATTTATTAGTAGGCGAATGTGCACATAATAGTAAATTTTGAACTGATTATACACATAAAGTCTATAGAATGTTCTAATCAATACCAAGAAGAGTACAGCATACAAAAATGCTACTCATGGATAAATGGTCTCTTCAGGGACTTTCTATTGTGCCTATTAGACACCAAATCCCTTTTCAGGCATCAACAGTAGTCAGCCAGAAAGTTGACCCCCCCAACACCCTTGGTAGCGTTCCTCCATCACACGGATATCTTGGTGAAAGCGCTCACTCTGTTCTTCACTGAAGTCTCCACAATTCTCAGGGAAATAGTCCAGGTGGGACCGAAGGAAGTGCATTTTCACTGACATGCGTACACCAAGTTTGCGGAAATTCTCCATTAACTCATCTCAACCGCCTTCTCATACTGAGGACTTCTGTGGTTGCCAAGGAAGTTTGCAATTGCTGACTTAAGGGACAACTAAGCAGAGAGTCCAGCAGGATTCAGTGCTTCATCAAAACTGGTGTCCTTGATGAACTCCCTTATTTCAGGACCATCAAATACACTTGCCTTCAATTTTTCCATGCTGACTCGTGGAAACTTCTGGCAGAGGAAAGCAAATCTTCTACCTTCCCTGTCCATTGCCTTGAAAAAGTTCTTCATCAAACCGAGCTTGATGTGCAGGGGTTGAAGCAATATCTTGCTCGTTTCAACCAGAGAGTGGGACAGTACGTTGTGTTAATCGGGCTCTAATGATTTTTGTGATGGTCATTCTTGTCTGACATAATGTTGGTCGTCAGCCCGACTGTTTCACAAGCACATAAAGCATGGATACTTTGTGTACCTACCTTAAAGGTCTAGGATGAGTCCAACAATTTTAAGATCTCCACAGATCAGCCCTTTGTGTTCCTGGTAGTTGAGAGCAGACAACAGACGGTCCATGCTGTTGCAGTTTTCTTTCATTGCAGCTGGGTGTCCAACAGGGATCGATGAGAACTTATTGCAGTTATTAAGAAGAACTGCTTTGAAGCTTCTGTTAAATGAGTCAATGGTCGCTCTCCTCTGGCTTCTATGCATCAAACTCAGCTGTATTGGTAGTAATAATAGCCTCGGAATCAAAGTTAGAACAAGGTGAAATCAGGCTCAGGAACAAGAAGATTGGTGCCAGGTGGGACTGGTTTTATAGCAAAAGGAACATTGAGGTATCGAACATGGTGCTTGTTCTTGCGATTGATGCCTTTCAAATTTGCATTGCAGAAGTAGCAGTCAGTGACCTGATCTTTGCCTTCCCTCCACACCATTGGGACATACACTTTATTTTCTTATTACCCCAATCTCATAAATTTTCTAAGCATGTTTTACAGCAAATATGAGGAGGAAATGGCTTATCCTGGTCCCCTAGTTTCACTACAAAGTAAGCATGCTAGGCCTTTTAAACAAAGTCCGTGATTTTTGCTTAACGGTCTGGAAGAGCGACAAGTCAGCAAATGTAACAAAATCTATTCGGATGATTCTTATACGTACAATCCATTGTAATGCAAATATAGACCTGAAAAAGATGAATAAAAGAGGTTATGTATGGTCACTCATCACTAAATGTGACAAAACAGAAGTAATAAAAGGTTGAATGATTGCGCTATTTTGGAATATACGTTCTAATTTAAATCGAGCATATCTCAGAAACCAGACCTGTACAAAGAAAACTAATTATATTCTAAAATTCAATATGCAAAAATGATTTTAAATCAGTTGGAAAACCTATGTATGACGTTTGAAAAAAAAAAATAATGAAGGCAGGCCAGAGTTGAAATACAAAAATTAACTGACCTTGCGTTATCGTAAATTCAATTTATATAATGGAAAAATTCTAAGAGATTAGATAGACATGATCTATGTTTCTTGCAGCCATGCTGCGAGTTACGCAAAAATCCGTTCAGTTCTACGTGTTCAACTTTTTCTCTGCAATGAGGCTTTTGAGAATTTTCCCTCCAACGAATGACAAGCTTATGGGCCGGTAATTGCTGGCTATCTCTTAGCAATTGTTTTTATATATTGCGGTTACATTAGCTCGCTTCCTATCTTGAAGGACAAGTCCAGTTTCGAGAGAGGAATTAAAGATTTTCGTTAGTATTTCAACTATTGAACTACTTTATAACCCTTGGGGTGATTCTGTCGAGGGGCAAGTAATGTTAAGTCATTTTATCGATAAGCCCCTCAACATTCGTAATTAAGCATTCTATGGATTCCAAAAGATTATTATCCGAATAACTGGTATTGGCTTCAGAGCTAATACTCCCATTTTCCTTAGTGAAGACTTGCAAATTACGACTTTAATGTTTGGGCTATATCTTTATTCTTGAATTATAAAACATCTTTCTTGTCTTTAATTGGTCTAATACTACCTTTTATTGGTTTCCTACTGTTTACTACTCCCCAAAAAATTAATTTCTTCATTGCACTTAGGTCTTTTAATTTTAGATTTAATTTTTCTCTTTAACTGAAAATATTCTTTTTTATTGCTTTCACACTTGTTATATCTGGATAATTTGTAAGCTTTTTCTCATTTTTCTTAACCATTTAGGGCGTTTAATAATACTAATTTCACATAATTTTGACGGAATGAATTGAAACTTATTAAAAACATTTTTTTGTTTAATTAATCTAAGTTAAATTTGAGCAACAATCCCTTAGTCTTTTCTTACCCAAGCCTTCTTTTAACCCCCATTAAGTTAGCTTTTATTAAAATTCAATTTAGGTAAGCTTACTTTAGGTTTGTCGTATGGCATGTTAACATTAAAATGAATCACATTATGGTACTATTACCAAATAGATTTCCTACATTCAAACTTGAAATTAAATCAACGTCTGTAGGATATTTTCCCTTCTTGTAGGTTCTCTCACTCATTGGATTAAAAGGTTTTCATCTATAAAATTGAGTAATCTGTACCCTTCAGAGTCAGTGGTTTTCGTAGACCATTTTACTCGTCCACAATTAAAATTACCAATAATAAGAGATAGTTGATCATTAATCGTATATGATATACAATCATGAAACCGTTAATCTGTATCTAAAGTTTGGTGGGGCCTTCTGTAAGTTAAATATACATACATGTTTATCTCAAGATTTAGCTTAACTTCAATTAACTCGAATTCCGAACATATATTACAGTGTTTAGGGAGGAGATTCTCTCGTACATATAAAACAACTCCTCCACCCTTTTTTCCAATGCGGTCTTTATGAAACATTTTATACCGTTGCGAAGGAAATCCTCGACTAAAATCTATTGAGTGGCAATAGATCGATGTCTCTTTGATGCCTACTATGTCATATGTTTTTAATGCTAAAGAGGCTCTTAGATGGGAAACTTTATTTCTAATAGACCTGGCATTAAGCAAAATAGATTTTAGATTAGTTACCTGATTACCTGTGACTCTGGGCTTGTATCGTTTCCCGCAGGCGGAGGAGAAGTATCTTTAGAGTAGTTCTTCTCTAGTATATAGTACACGCTCGAGTTTATTCGATCTCCGTATTTTAGCTTGCCATTCTGCTAAATGTAGGTCCCATCTTGCTCTTTCTAATGTTCTTAGCACCGAAATAATCAATTTGATTTCTAATTATAGAATCTCCAATGTGTCCTCTTTTTCAGATAGAGCTGAGAATCTGTTTTCCGTCTTCACTTCTCGAGCTTCGCCGCGATATGGTCGAGATGATCGTTTGATACTGACTGTAATAAAATAACTATCATTCTTAATTTTCCGGTCTAATTTATTTTCCAGTAATAAAACAAACTGTTCTAATCTGATACCTTTCCATCAATATTTGTGTGTATGTTTCTTAATTTATGTATGATCCTTGTTTGTTCTTATAAAAAGACGTGTTATTCTGATTTCACGTTCATACACACACACACACACACACATATATATATATATATATATATATATATATATATATATATATATATATATATATATATATATATATATATATATATATATATATATATCAATTTAACATCTAAAGGTCATTGCGTGAAACAAGTGTGATTTTAATAATTGTTTGGAAGATACAGCAACTGTGAAGAAGTTTATGATTGCGAATGTGCGCGCAGCGCAATAGCAAGGCTCGTTGGGGTTGAAGAACTGAAGCAGAGATGTTGGGGTGAAGATTAAGTAGTGAGAAAGCGTGGGTTGTTTGGGGGAGATAAGCGAAGTGGGGAATGTGCAAAAGAGGGCGTGGGGGAAATTGGGAAGAAGCCGGTGTTGGCCATTTCGTGTTGGGGGAACAACCCTCACACACACACACACTCTCTCTAGTTTCCATGGAAAAATGTTCTCTCTCCGTCGCACACACACACACACACACACACACATATATATACTCACGCATATATACATCCACACACTCACTCTTCTCCGAACCACTTCAGTCCGAAAAAAAACTGGCGTATTTTAAGATGTAATGGGAGAATGCGAATATTATGTGATTCAGATGACTATTCACTCAGTGTTCTGACAGTAAACATTTTTCTTTCTCTCTCTTCCATGTGACGAAAAAGATGGAGTTTCGATGTTTTGGGAGAATGTGAATATTGTGCGATTTTCGACCTCTCTCGCTCTTCGTCGGTGCGCGCGCGCTGAGGTAAATAAAAAGGATAACTTGCTGTAATTTATAAATGGCTGTGCACATAAATATTTTCTCTTTGACCATCAACGCTGTTACTTCGAACATTCTTGACTGGTGATTTTTTTTTTTCTTAGCAAATTTAAGAGCGAATTCGGTAGTAAATATAGTGATATATTGAGTGGCAAATTCGGAGTTGAACTTGCTGGGAAATTGGATTGTAACTTTATGGCGAAATTACCGAACTTTTGCCACTTTTAATCAAGGGAGGAAAGCATTATATCGGACTAAGTGGTAAATTAATGTTAAATATAGTGGCAATTTTCGGATCACTAAATTTCTCTTGTGAGATTCATGTACTTAAATAGGTATTTCAGACTGCAGGAGTAAACTAGCTTTCTTTTAATACCTAGTACTAGCAGTATCAAGTAATAAGTACCTGGTGAGTCAATAGTAACAAGTAAAATTATATCATAAAGTAGCAAAAATATACTCTGTAGCAAAAATAAAGGTATTCTAATACATGCTGAACTTTCACAACCTTTGCTAGTTTTATTCAATTTCTGATATACTTTAAATATCTCAGAATTCCTGACATTTTTTTACAATTTCTAAGTTCTCCAAATGAGTTGCCTTTTGCGCCATTTTTATTTGTCTGAAAATTTCCCGCCATTTCTCTTAATAACTCCCAATTCTTCACAATTGAGCCCACTATCTCATGTCCTTTATTCTATGACGTTAACGCTCCGCCTCCTATATTTTCTTCCTAATCCCCACCATCCTTATTAATCCTTGTAGCACTCATGCCTTAATTAGTGGGCGTCAGTTTCTTTCCGAGGGCTTTGTCTTCGTTATAGAAGAAGAAAACCTCGCGAAATTCTCTCTCATAATTCCCCTCCCCCTTTATTTCCCCTCATACACCCCAACCACTCCAGGGGGCGCAAGGGGGAGTGGTTTGGACGAGGGGATTCATTCCAAGAGAAGAGAGGGGAAATTAAACGGAAGAATCGTTTTTAGAGAATAAGGGTAAACAAACAGATCCAAAATTGCGCGGGAAAAATTGGCGCGCAGTGAAAATGGATGAGACACGTCACATGCATCTTCAGAATGCTCCTCTGTGTAGGGATATATCTGCGTGCACACGCGCTTCTCGCAATAGGTTTGTACGCATATATACATTTACTCCTTGGAATAGGGTTGTATATTTGAAAGTTTCAAGGTATATCCTGGATTCTATACGCGCCTGTGCTTAGTTACAGTATTTTTTTTAATGCCAGTTTGAGCGCGAAAATGTAGTCATGCGCAAAGGTTATGGGACTATTATATTTATTCCTATAAAAAAATTAATAAAACCAATCAAACGTTGTATTTTTTTATGTTTGTATTATAATTTGAAGGTGAAATATAAAACAAAATTGAACCCTAAATCCATTTTATTAATAACTACAGCCAATAGATACGCACAGTCATTATTTACAACGCTGTCCCTTCTTCTTCAGGACTGGTTTAATTCGTTTTGGCATACTGGAGACCAAATTTGTGATGGTATCTTGACTGATATGGTTCCTTTTTTGTTTAATAAGTATCCGCAACTGATCGCAAACAATCGCCAGTTTGATTATCGCCCCCAAATTCTCTAATGGGTTTAAATGTTGCGAATTCCAGGGACAATGTCTCAAAGGTTCTGTTATTTTCAGCCAAGAACTTTGTTATTGATTTTGCTTTGTGGTGAGGTTCGCCATAGTGTTGTAAAACACAGTTGACATTTTTCTCTTGAACTGTTTGGAAAAGGTGCTGAAGAATCACGTTTTGGTATCATTTTGACTTCATGACATTGTCCTTGGGTAAAATTGTTAGTGTTCCAGTTCACTTAGATGAGAAGCAACCCCAACTATGGAGAGTGTTTGGATAATTCCCTGTGGGTAAGACACATGTCTCCTGTCATACCCTAAACCTTTTGTGTTAAGAGTTAGGGAACTCCTTCAAGAGTTAGGTGTAGCTCTCGTGCCGGTGGCAGCTCTGGTTCTGCCTAGGACACCAGCATGTCTCCACGCCTCTGCTCCCAACGCTTCCGCAGTGCCGGGAGTATTGCGTTCGGCCTTTTGGGAGCACACTTCGTGTCACGCTGGAACCATGCCAGTGTATACGGATGGCTCCACGTCCCAAGAGGGGGTCGGCTTCCACGCCGTATCTCCTCTGTTTGAAGTCAGCGGGGCTCTGCTAGGCTCTACGTCTGTCTTCATGGCCGAGCTGGTTGCAATACACCGCTCGGTACGGAGATTACGCGACGTGCCCAGTTCAGAGACCGGATTGTGATTTATAGCGACTTACAAAGCGCCCTGAGTGCTCTCGAGGCATTGGAATCTCCACATTTCCTGGTTCGCGGTAGCCGTGATGCCACAGTTGCCGAGAGCTGGTTGGATGTCGAGATTATCTTATGCTGGGTTACTGGACATGTTAGGATTGCAGGGAATTGCAACGCCACAGTTGCTGAGAGCTGGTTAAAAGTGGAGTATATCTTCTGCTGGGTTGCTGGACATGTTGGGATTGCTGAGAATTGCGACGCCACAGGTGCTGAGAGCTGATTAGATGTAGATATTATCTTCTGCTGGGTTAATGGACATGTTAGGATTGCGGGGAATTCTACCTCTTCCCCTTCAAATGTAGCCTTCAATCCTCCAATCGATAGCATTTTACCAATTACCGGTTCTCTCTTCCCTTATCCTCCTGCATCAGACCTGTAACCTCCTAGAATAATACCCCCATATGCCTACCTCACAAACTGTAACCCCATCCCGATACTCACAACCTCTTTCTCTCTTCCTCTAAACTACTCCCTGTGCCAGTTATCTCCTACTTCAGACCACTGCATCCTAATCCCATCTAAATCCTCTCCATATATACGTGTAATTTACTCTCCCTTACCTGTAGCTTGCTATCCTCCCTATCTGCCCGTCCCAACCCTGGGTTATGGTCGCGCTAGAAGTCACACGTCACTTTGCGGGGGCACTGGCGCCCGATGGGCAGATAGTAGTCACACACCCTGTTCCTTAAAGACACTCCAAAACACCTTAATCCCTTGCTTCCCATTACCCACAGCTTAAAGGCAAGGGAGAGGGGAGATTGGAGCAAGTTGTCTTTGTTGTTATTGTTGTTGTTCTTCTTCTTTTACTTTTCTTCTTCCTCCTCCATTCTTCAGGGGGGAGGGGGCGTCTTATTATTTATGTTATTAAATGCCTACCCCCGTCAATTGAGCCCCCTCCCCTCTCTCTTCCTCTCCCATACTCACTGTATATCTCTCTCTTTCTCTCATTTTATTATAATAATTTGGGAACAAAGTTCTTGCACAACTTTTATTGACAATGATTTACAACGAAACAATACAGCCAAAAAATCATGTCAATGAACAATTCAATCATCGTTGTTTTCGAGCATCTGCTTCCATCGATGATAGATCATGGATGGCTTTGTTGTAAAATTTAACTGGTTTGCTGATTAATTATCAAGGAAGTCTCCAACTGCAGTTTTTAGTTCGTCATCATTTGCGAACGTTTTGTCATTCAAGAAGTTCTGCAGTGTCCGGAATAGATGGTAGTATGTTGGCGCCAGGTCTGACGAGTACGGTGGGTGAAGAAAAACTTCTTACCCCAGGTTCAGGAGTTTTTCACGAGTATGATTTGCAACGTGTTTTGGGTCGTTATCATAATTGAGCGTCGATAGACTGATTGCATTTCAGCATTTTCCAGTAAATCGCTCGCTTGACATCCTACCAGACACCAAAACATAAGATTTTTTTGGTGTCGGTCGACCTTTGCCTGAAGTTGTGCAGGTGCACCTTTAGCTGTCCAACTTCTTTTGCGTGCCACATTCGAGTGGTGACACCATTTTTCATCTGCAGTAACCACTTTGTTCAGCCAATCAAAACGACGTTTCTTGGACCGTGTCATGCAGGCGTCTATGCGGCGCTGACGGTCAAAGTCGGTCAGTTTACGTGGAATCTATGCGTCCAGTTTGCTTACTTTGCCTATTTCCTCTAAATGATGCAAAATGGCTGTATGGCTGACACTAAACTTTTCAGTCAGCTCGCGTGATGTCAGATGTAGATCAGCTTCGACCCAGGCGCAAAAACGATCATTGTCAATAAGTGAGGGTCGACCACTTCTTGGCTGATCTTGGAGATCGAATCGGTCACGCTGAAACTTCTTAAACTAATCGTAGGTTGTGGAACGAGTTAGTCCGTCTTCTCAAAGTACTTCATTAATATGACCTTGCGACTTGTAATCATACAGTAAAAGATTACGTTGTTGTTCACGAGAAAGAGTCATTTGATGGGTAATTTTTTAAACTTTAAATATCATTTTGGGTGTCCGACTAAATACTGTGCAGTGGCCTAGGCTTTCCTAGGCCTCGCTCGAAAGTGCATAGTGACCTAGTTTAGCTAGATTCCTTGTCACTGTACACTTGCAAGCGAGGATTAGGTAAAAAAAACTAGACCACCACACATATAAATAAATAAACTTTTAAATAAAACTATAAATATAAATCTTATATATAAATAAGAATAAAAAAGATTGTGTGGGAACTTTGTTTCCAACCTAATAATTGTTATTGTTTCTCGAAACAATTACAATTATTAAGATATTTATTAGTATTGTTTCAATATTTTTTAATATTATTATAATTTTTAAAACTATTATTTGAATTGTTATTATTATCCATAATTAATTAATATTTATTTGCTATTATCACTATAGGTGCCCTCTTCTTGTGTGTAGAAAGGTAAACGGACCAACGCGAAGTCGATTCTTCAGTGTGTCTGTGGGTCGGTTGGGAGCTATTTGGATTCCTAATCCCTGGGCGGGAATGGGGAAAGGGCGTCTGGGTGGACCGGAACAGCGGGGAACCGGTTTCGTAGTCCGGCCTTTTGTCCATTTCCACGAGATCTGGGAAACCGGAGACCAAACAGATAAATTCACGATTAATGAGACAAACCTGTAATTAAAAATACATAAATTATTAATGAGTACAAAACACACACACACACACACACACATATATATATATATATATATATATATATATATATATATATATATAAAGAGAGAGAGAGAGAGAGAGAGAGAGAGAGAGAGAGATTGAGAAAGAGAGAAAAAGAAATAAATATAGACAGAGAGAGAGCAAAAGAGAGCGTGTGTGAGAGAAAGAATAAAGAAGGAAGAGAAAAAGACAAAACAAAGAGAGAGAGAGAGAGAGAGAGAATGGATGATAAAAGAAAGAGGAAACGAGAAGAGAAAGAGAGAAAGCGAGAGAGAGAAGAGAAGAGAGAGAGAGAGAAAGAGCGAGAGAGAGAAGAGAGAGAAGAGAGAGAGAGAGAGAGAGAGAGAGAGAGAGAGAGAGAGAGAGAGAGAGAGAGAGAGAGAGAGAGAGAGAGAGAGAGAGAGAGAGAGAGAGAGAGAGAGAGAGAGAGAGAGAGAGAGAGAGACATCTTGATTATTCGAGCCATCTTCCGTCGGATCTTATCAGCGCCCCGATCAGACCAACCTGGTTCGAGTCAAACTTTCCCCTCCCCCCTCCCTCCCTCCCCCCACCTCCTGTCATTTTATAGGGCAACTCAGTACATTGGGTCACTCCCCTTACACGCGAGTAGCGCCCATAAATAAGGTCATGCGCACGGCTCCTATCGACGGAGTCATGTAAGGCTTGGTCCCGAACCCACCTGAGGACGATAGGTCCTTGGTTGAGTCCACTGTAATCCAGTGACCGTCTGAATAATTGACCTCGAAATTGTCCTTAAGCGTTAATCCTGGATTTCATTAAAATGAATAGTGTGTGTGTTGGGGGGGGGGGGGTATGTAATCGCACTACCCCTCCCCCGAAACCTTTTCCCCGGTTGGGGTTGGGGGATAGTATTTATTTTAAATCACCATAGCAACGAGGCCGGATGGCGCAGAACGAGAGATCTGTAAAGAATGGCAGATGAAGTAAGTAAGGATGTGCGGAAGATATAGACTCAAAGATTCTCTTCTAGGCGTTCGGGCAGGTAAGGTGTGGTGTTCCTCCACGTTTTGGTTGTACCGGGGGCTTTATGCACCTACTAGGCCATGCCTGCCCCCCCCCCCCCTTATGAGTTGTGGGGATAGGAATAAAGGGGTAGAAGGAGGATGGAGATCCTATGCGAGGAATTTCGATTAAAGATAATTAAATAAAGAAACGAATATTTGAGAGAGAGACTTCCGGAGAAGCAGGTGGGCAAGAGGTAGTAGTGTAGGAGGATTAATAACGTGTAAGAGGAATAATCGAAGCGTAGTCACGCTGCTATGGGATTGTCGGAAGTGTAAAAGCGTGTACGAGGCGAAAGGTGGTTGAGGTGTAGGTAGTGTAGGAGGGTATAATGTTGTTTAGAAGGTTGAGCTAATGTAGGAGGTAAAAGGGGAGTTTCGAATGTGTAGAGCGTGTATGAGATATATTTAAGGGTGTGCAGGAGGTATAAGGAGGCGTAAGAAATGAAGAGGTATAAGTGGTTGTAAGATGTAAGCAGATTGTAGGTGTAGGGGGTGCGAGGTAAGTGTAGGAGCAAAATGGTCAGACTGTCTAGAAGTGGTGCGGGGCGGGGTGAGTTGCAAACGCGTGTTGCTGGTATAGGGGGGGTGTAAGAGGTGAAAACGGGTGAATGTGTTGGAAGGGGGCGGGGCGCAAATAGGGGGTGTAGAAGATGGTTGGTGAGGGGTGGAGGTATGAGTGCTGCAGGAGGAGTACGCTTGAGAATGTTATGGGAGAAGGTGTATGGCAGTAAAAAGGCAAGAGTGTATGGGTGTAGGTGGATGTAGGTGCTGGTAGAGTTGCTAAACGATGGTGGTGTGACGACCCCCCCCCCTCTTGAAGAAGCACAGAGCAGAAGAGAATTGAGTGCCTCAGCGGAGTTCGAGCGGCGGCCTGCCCCGACGACGCGGTTCGAATCCCGACCCAGGCGATCGATGCTCAGCCGGAGTTCGAACCCCCGTCGAGGCTCGATTGCCTCCCGCCTCGACCATAAATTAAGCCCGGCTCCGAGCTCGATCTAACCCCGTTAAACACCCCCCATGAAACCAGTCTCATAAGTGTCGGGGACCGGGGAAAGCGCACCCTGTAGGAGAACCAATCCCCTTTTTGGTCATGGTCTTACTCTTGCCCTAGTGGGACTGGTGGGGCCTCCAAGGAAGGGGAGGTTCACTGCAGCGGGGTCGTACTTCCGGATGGAACTTGGACGGGAATCATTCGGGGCGCGACGGGGCGTCCTGGGGCGCGTGGAGCCTCCCTCTGGCCGCTCCCGACGGCGCTGCCCATTTGAGCGTCATCTCCCCCTATCCTCAACCCCGCGACGCCCACCCCCTCCTCGGGCGAGGCGGGCGGAGAAGGACCCGCGCCCTCAGTCACTGCGGCGGCCTTGGGCGAACGACCTCCTCCTCCTCCCCGCTCCACCACCAACCTCACCACCTTCTCACTCCTTCACTCCTCTTCACCACCATTTTCTCTCTCCATCACCACCACCTTCACTCATCCTCAATTCCACCTTCACTCACCTTAACCATCTTCTCCCTTCCTTACCACCTTCCCTCATCCTTATCACCCTAACACATTCACCCATCTTCACTCACCTTAATTCATCTTTACCCACCTTCATCCCCTCTTCATTCACCTTCACTACCACCTTCATTCATCTCCACTCACTTTCTCCACCAGCTTCATCCATCCTTACTCACCCTAACACTTTACACCTACCTTTACATCCAGCCACACCCGCCTTCGCCATATATACCGAACGTCACCCACCGCCATCACCTTCAATCAAATTTCCCTACTCGGACCCATTCATCGTCTCTTCCCCCCCGTTACCTATCCCCTTGGAGCCCAGAGGTCTGCCACCCCCACCCCCTCTCTCCCATTCGCCCTGGTACCAGACCAGACCAGATCCGAACCTTGTCCGGTGTTAAGTCGACCCCAGTTGGATCCTGGTTCGACAGGAGAAGTCCAGTTTGATGAAGCGGCCGCTCGCGTCAAAGCCGTGTTCGGTGAAAACAAAGAAGCATTTCGTCGTCGAATGCCTTTCATAATTTTAAAAACAAATCAGTGAAAACAAAGAAAAATTAATGCGTCTTTATTCTTAAAACAGTGATCAACAAAAACAAAGAATTTTAATGCGCCTTTATTCTTAAAACAGTGATTAGTTAAGAAAAAGAAACGATTTGTCGCTTAGTGCGTCTTATTCTCAAAACAGTGATCGGTGAAAACAAAGAAACATTTGTTTCTTCATGCCTCTTTATTCTTAAAATAGTAATTGTTTAAAACAAAGAAATGTTTTGTCGCCTAATGCTGTTCGTTATCTTAGAAGCAATGATCGGAGAAAACAGGAAACATTTTTTTAGGCCTCTTTATTCTTAAAATAGTGATTGGTTCAAACAAAGAAGCGTATTGTCTCTAAATGCCTATCTTTATTCTTAAAACAGTGCTAAAACAAAGAATAATCTTGTTTCCTAGGACAGATTAAAATTGAGTGATGTCTGCTTTATTCTTAAAATAGTCATTAGTGAAAATAAAGAAGTGTTGTTTTTAATACGTCTACATTCATAAAACAGTGAGTGGAGAAAACAAAGAAAAGTACCATTTCGTAATGCAGATTAGATTTTATCAACAACTGTGAATTTAGTTTCAAAACAATGACTATTGAAGACGAAGAAAACCTCTTATTTTAAGTATAAACTTAGTATTAATTAACACGTCTTTATTTTGAAAATAGTGATTTAAAAAGACAAAAAAATCTTTATAGTGAGTCCATCCTTGAATCAATTAATGACCCCGCCCTTATTTTCATAATAGTGACTTTTGAATACAGAGAAAATTCGCATTTAGACTTTAATAATAAAGAAAAGGCATAATTGTAACTACAAACAAGAATAATTTAATGATCGAGTTTTTTCTTAAAACAAAGAAGTTCAAAACATTTAATAAGTCTTCATTTTCCAAAAAGTAAAATTTTAAGTAAAGGGAAAGTCGCATTTCCATGTTAATTCTAGAATTAACAAATACATCTTTATTCTGCAAATACTAGTTTTTCTAAACAAAGAAATGAATTATAACTTACAGTCTCGATTCAATTATAAACTATCATTATTGCGAAGCAGTAATTCTCTTAAAACAAAAAAATGTATTACTAAAGAAAGAACCGCGAAACATTAGTCTTTATATTTAAAACCAGTAACTGAGTATAATTTGAACACGAGTCTTCATTTTTAAGGCTTTAAAAGAGAAAGAATTGTTTTCTTAATACAATCTCGAAACAATTACTTTCTTGTTTCTTAAAATAATCATTTTATAACAATGAAAATTTAAATAATAATCTCAAAACAACCGATAAAAATATGACTTTATTCTGTGAACAAAAGAAACAATATAAATATATATATATATATATATATATATATATATATATATATATATATATATATATATATATATATATATATATATATATATATATATATATATATATCATGAGCGCGAGAAATGGTGAAATAAATCTAATTTCACCGCAGGAAAGAGAAAATGGGAATCATTTTTCTTCAGAAATATTTTATTTTTTACTTCGTAAAGACGAGCTGCGACGGGATTCGAACCGTGCACATTGAGGCAGCGAGCAACCGCTTTGATCTCAATTAAACCATCCCTTAGACCACTCGGTTACCTGGAAGATTAAAATCTTCCGAATAAACAAGCTTTTAAGCTACGCTTCGCAGGGTCGATTGGGAAACGAGTGGTCTAAGGGACGGTTTAATTGAGATCAAAGAGGTTGCTCGATGAAGAATCTTAATTTGAGACCTGATGCACAATGTTATTAATGGGAGTTAACGAAAATAACCCTCGATTCAAAATAAATTGGGGGATGTCTCAATAGATATACCTTCTAAAATATTTCTGGAAACATAATTAATGTATTTGAAGATAGAATAGGCGCTATACCACTTGATTGCGTGATTGCAATTGTACATATTCAAAAATAAGCAGATTACTTACTATGGTTGCGTACATTGACCTGATGTTTTAAATGAACCTCGACTTCTTTCCCGGTTTGTCCATAATAACATTCAATACAATCATTACACCAGATAGAATAAACCGGATCAACTACAGATCTGGGTGATTTAAATTATTGAACTTCCTCAAGCTATAATCTGAAAGTTATATTTAATAATAACACCCCCCCCCCCTCCACACACACACACAAATTTAAGAGAGTGAAGCTTTTGAATACAAACTCAAAAAATCCGTATTTTTCAACTTAAACTACAGGGACGCGTCCCTGAGATTGGATAGCTCAATTTGCTTGGTTGGATGAGGAGTTTCCCTCAGGCGCGAGCGATGCAGTGTCAATTGGCTCGGCAAGTGCCCTCCTGCTTTCGGTTCCTCGCACTCGTCTCTACCTCAGGGGCAATCGTGCCTTCTCTGCACTTGCACCGAAGCTGTGGAATGATCTGCCTCCTGCCATACGCCCCTCTTCTTCACCCGGCGCTTTCAAGCAAGCTGGCTCGGAAACACTCACCTCTTCTGTCAGGTCTTTTTCTACTCGATGGACGGCCGCCCTGCGAAGGCTTCAAGGGCTTCAAGGCCACCATATAAAACCTCTATTATTATTATTATCGTTGTTAGATCGGTCTATTACACCCTCTTGCGTTCGATGAGGAGCGCCCCTAAGCCGTGCCCGATGCGGTGTCGAGGAGCCAAACTATTATTTTTTTTATCCTCATCCAAATTCGTAATTTAGACCGAATAATTTGGGTAATTTCGTGTTGGTCAGATACCCGGAATTACCTTATAAATCACCAATTACCATTTATTGGGTGAAACTCATTCTTCGAGATTTAAGACAAAATTAACAGGTGCCTGAATAAGCTCGGGTTTTTTTTTTATATAATTTTAATTTAATATTTGTAATTACACTTAACCCGTTGAATGAGAACAAATTGGTTAATCATTTGTACCATTATCTACCAGACAACTGCCACAAGATGGCGTTGAGAGTGGAAAGGCACGAAAGAAGGATGGCCACACAAATGTCTGCGGGGAAGGCGTCTTCTTTAGGAGTTTAAACCCGGGATCACAGCGGCACGAGCGGTCGACCAGCGGACGACCGCTCGTGACGATGTCAGTGACCGCAGTATTCTAAAGGGGGCTAGAGGAGGGTTTTAAGGTGAATCTGGCCCACTTGAAGAGTCACAACCTACAGGACTACGGAAAAGTTTTAATGAGACGAATTAGGTTTTGTATTGAATAAAATCCACTTCTAAAGATTTAAATGGATAAATTAGAGGTTTCGACAAGGGGCGAAACTGCCCCTGATGCAGTCAATTAAAAGTTAACGCAAGGGCAAAACTGCTCCTGTCCACAGTGACCTAAAGTTTAACATAAGTGGCAAAACTTCGACCTGCTGCACTGAATTAAAGTTTAACAACACAAGAGAAAAAACTGCCCCCGTCTACAGTGAACTAAATATTAGCACAAAGAGCAAAAGTGCTTCGTCTAAAGCGAATTAAGGGCTAAGACAAGGGACAAAACTTCCCCCGTCTACATTGGACAAAATTTTAACCTAAAAGGCAAAACTCCCTCGTCTACAGTTAATTAAAGATTAACACATGGCGCACAGTTCCCCCGCTGCAGTGAATTAAAAGTTAATGCAAGAGAAAAAATTACCCCCGTGTACAGTGAACTAAAAATTAACACAAGGGGCAAAATACCCCCTGGTGTAGTGAATTAAAAGTTAACACAAGAGATAAAATGCTCTCGTCTGCAGTGAACTATGTAAATATTAACACAAGAGGCAAAACTGTACCCCTGCTGCAATGAAATAAAGTTTACCACGTCACAAAACTGCTCTTGTCTGTTATGCAACCGAAAAGAAATACGCGTCTTAGCTCTCATTTAGATAGAGGGGCAAAACCGCGCGAACATTTTGGAACGTCTGATATAACAACGTCAACAAAGGTTAAAATCAAAATGATTTTTTATTCCAACTACGCACACAAACACATATATTTTCCTGCCATATTTGATTCTATTTGCTCCCATGAACTTAATCTGTTCAAGCTTCCACCATAGGATTTGTCTCCCAGGTCAAGCAGTAATTTGGTGCGTGGCGGCGAAATACAACCTTCCGTCCACTCAACCCGCACTTGACTGTATAAAGCGAAGACGAACCAGAAATTTATTACACTCAATTTAGAAGGGGTGGTTAGTATGAGGGTTGATAATTACATGGTGGTTATAATTACTGAATTACGAACCAGCAAAAACAATTTAAAGCCACTCGGGGCTTGCTAGAACAAGAGAGGAAGGATGGAATTCAGAGGTGAAGGATAGGTAACGGAAGAAGATAGGATATGGGGAAAGAATCAATTCCATAACTTCTATTTGTGCAATCATATTTTAAAGTAATATTTATCGATTCTATTCTTAAAAAATATTCACTGGAGTGATTCCAATGAGATTCCTAGGCAAGCTGTTCCAAATCTATGTTATTTTATAATAAAAGAAATTTTCTTCTATCGGAGTATTAAATCTTTTGTTTACTGGGTTGAAATCGTTATATCAGGTGGCCGCTTTGTTATCTAGCCCAAATCTTAGGTTATAATTTATATTGCTAAACCCATGTGGTATTTTAAAGAATTCAATAAGTTGGTTGCGCAGATGCTGATCTTGTAGTGAAAGTAAATTAAGGCACCTCAGCTTCTCTTCGTACGATTCATTTCTAAGTGCAGGAATTAATTTCGTTGCTTGACGCTGGACGCGATCCAATATTACAATGTTCTTTTGCATGTATGGAAACCAAGAATTGTACCGCAAATGTACTCCAAATGGGGTACTTACAAGTGCTTTATTTCAGCCGTGTTGTGTGTCATTTATTAAGAGATTTTCCTCCAGATGCTCCGCCATCCTATCTTTAATAATGAACTCCAATAGTTTACCAACGGCTGAAGTAAGGGAGATAGAGCGATAATTTTCAGGATCAGTCTTTGTCTTTTGGGGAAAAAATCGGTGTTACATTTTCCTCTTCGAACTATTTAGGAACTATCCCCTCGATGATATATTTAAAAAAAATTCTACACAGGGGTTTTAAAAGTTTATTTTCTAATTCTTTAAGGTGAATTAAATATATTTTATTGGGACCCAGCGCTTTGGAAATTTTCATTTTCTTAGTAAAAAAAACTAATTTATTTTTTTTTAATATTTGATTCCATAGTGTATTTGCCAAAATTTATTACGGTTTTTATTGAATTAAGTAATTTGTATCTTGGACGATAAAAACATTTACAAAATATTCAATTAATATCTTCACCACGTGGTCCAGAACCTCACTTAGAACACGCCTGTCATCCTGAAAGAGTCCAAGGACTCTGGCTTATGATTATTTACACATCTAAATACAAGAACGCTTCGGCTCATGTTTTCCGATGACGTTAGTTCTTTTTAATTGTTCCTTTTATTTGTTCTTATTTTGTGTTTGCTAGAGCGACGATAATAAAGATATCGGTGTTTCTATTCTCAACACTATTGCTGGTTTTCGAAATTTTATATCGATAAATAGTTGTGTTCCCTTTACACATTTTAATTTCATTATTTATCTACGCCACCTAGTTTGATCTATTAGAACTTCTAGCTTTATAGCGCACTATTTCGTTATAGTAAAAGGAATGCTCAAAATCATGATGTGTATATTAGGTGAGCATTTTCACCATTTAAAATTTCACCTCAATTTAAAGTTCGGGATAAAATGAGAGCTCTTGTGAAATTTTTAAGGGATATTTAGATTGACTTGAATTATAGTATGATCACTCTTCACAAGTGTCTTGCCAACGTGTATACTGTCAACTAATTTCTCTTCATTTATCAAAATTAAAGCTAAGATATTCTGTTGGCTCGTCTACTTTTTGATGCAGGAACTTATCATTTATAAATTGTTGAAATCGATTTCCTTCATTGCCCGCCGTTTCATTTTGATAATCTACATTCTGGAAATGTTTAATTAAGGCCGAAAGCGTTTCAAAACGAATAATATCGTACTCATCTATTTGCCTTGGTCCCCTAGATACTACAATGAAATTATTTGATCACTCTTTATCACAAGCTTAATAGCTACAATTTCGGACGTAATATCTATATTGAGGTCTTTCCTTATATAGACTATTTCATTTTTTTTTTATGTATAAAATAACGTTTCCACCTCTTCTTATAGATCTATCCTTATTTAGATTTTTATAGCCAGAAGGGTTAAATTCCCCAATATAGCGTCATTTATCAAAGGCTTTTGTTGCACCCAAGCCCTTCGATTGATTATCTTGTTTCTCAAACTGCGCACGTTTGTGTAAAAATATGACAAATGTTGTGTTAGATTTTTGGAACTTTGTGTGCAGGATTTTTACGCTTTGCGAAAAACCACTCCCCCATGTGATGCCCATTTCTTGCAATTCTATCGTAAAATCCCTCACAAAATGATTGTAAACTCTGAAAAATTGTATGGTGATTTAGTGTGGTTATTGTGAAGGATATCAATTTCGAGGGTGCTTCGTATCAGGGTGGTCAATTTGATGGTAGCATATTTGGGAGTGGTCAAGCTAAGTGTATCTTTGAGAGTGGCTAACTTGAAGGTGGTGTTGGTCATTCTGATAGTCAAATAGAAGGTGATCAACCTGAGAATGGTGACTCGGGGGTGCTAATTCTTAGTATAGTCAATCTAAGGGTGGTTAGTTTGAGGATTGTCAACATGATGGTGATGCATCTGAAGGTTGTCAGTAAGAGGATCATCAAGCTGAATATGGTTATTACGAGAGTAGCTCGTCTGAAGGTGGTGTTCATTCTGTAATTTTGAAGGGTGGTCATTCATACTGTAGTTAATCTGAACATTGCGAATCTTGAGTGTTGTCAATCATATTGTAGGTAATCTGAGAGTGTTCGTATGAGCGCTCTTAATATGAAATTTGTCAATCCGAAAGTAGTCAACCTGAGGGCGGTAAACTTGAGGAATGTCAATATGAACGTGATCAATCAGAAAGTTGTCAACTAGAGGTTGTTTAATTCTTGAGAAATCACTTTGAACATGGTTAGTTTGAGAGATGTCAATATGAACATTGTCATTCTGAAGTTTGTCAATCTGAAGTTAGGCAATCGGGAGGTATTCAGTCTGAGGGTGTTTAGTATAAGGATTGTTAATATAAACGTAGTCAATCCTAAATATGGCGATTTGGGGTTGGTCAATCAGAACGAAGTCATTTTGAGGGTAGTAAATATGAGTTTTTAATATGAACTTGGTCAAAAGTAAACGTCGTCAATCTTAGGTTAGTCTATACGAAAGGGTGGTTAGTATAAGTGTTGATGATGGTCAACCTGAAACTTGTCAAGCTAAGGGTTTTCAATTTAAGATAATTAATCGGGGGATAGTTATTATAAATTGTTAATATTAACGCTGTTAATATGAACGTCGTCAATCTGAGGCTGGTCAATTGAAAATAGTCAATCTGAGGGTGGTCAATTGAAAGTAGTCAATTTGAGGCTGGTCATTTGAAAGGAATCAACTTGAGGCTGGTCAATTGAAATTAGTCAATCTGAGGGACGTCAATTGAAAGTAGCCAACCTGAGACTGGTCAATTAAAAGTAGTCAATCTGAGAATGGTCAATTGAAAGTAGTCAATCTGAGGCTGCCTAATCGAAAGTAGTCAATCTGAGGCTGATCAATTGAAAGTATTCAATCTGAGACTTCAATTGAATGTAGTCAATTTGAGGCTGGACAATTAAGAGTAGTCAATCTGAAGGTTGTCATTCTGAAATTGGTCATTCGGAGAGTGCGGTCAGCATGATGTCTGTTATTCTGTTAATCTGAAATTAATCAGCCTGAATGTTGTCAATCTGAGGTTGATCAATCCTCTGTTAGTCACTATGAGGGTTGTTAATATGGATGTCGTTAATCTGAAGGTTTTCAATCTGAGTTTCTTCAACTGAAAGTAGTCAATCAAAGGGTGGTTATTATAAAGATTGTTAATATGAACATATGCAATCTAAACGCTGACATTCTGAGGTTGGTCAATTGAAGTGTGTGGTTAGCACGCTGATTATTAATATATCGTAGTTAACCTGAATGTTGTCAATCTAAAGTTGGTCAATATGCAAAAATCAAACATACTCGTATGATAGTTAGTATGAACTTGTTAATATAAACGTAGTCAATCTGATCATTGCCATTCTGAGGTTGGTCAATCGGAGATGGCGGTTAGTATGCTGACTGCTAATATGAACGTAGTCAACGCTGATTTCAATCTGAAATTAGTCACTCTGAGGCTTGTTAGGATGAAGGTTGTCAATATAGCCGTGGCCAATCTGAAAACGTTGCCTTTTTTTCTGATGGGTTTTAATTTGTTTTTAGGTGACTTTTTAAAATTTTATGATTATTTCACGGTTTTATTCTATTTTTTTTACTAATTTGTGTATGTTTTTGGTTTTTATTTTGTTTCTAGATTTCTCTTTTATTTCTGATGTGTTTAATTATATTTTTATATAGTTTTTATTCACTTTCTAGATGAGTGTTGAGATGAGGGGTTTTACTGTTTTAAAACCAGTTCTTAGATAGGTTTTAGTTTTGTTTTAGAGGTGTTTTGGATGGTTATACTCGATTACTAGATGCAGGGTAGTCTGGTTTTAGAGTTGTATTTGATGGTTTTAGTCTTACTACATCTTCGTTTTTACAATTCTGACTTGAATCCGTTCAGGAAAATCGATTAAATCCGCACAAAAACAAAGAATCAATAAATACAAAGATAACTTCATGTTTTTGTCATTTTTCCTTCTTAATTGTTCAGGCACTCCCCCTTTTTTTGACACTACTTCGTTATCTTGGCCCTCGCCATGCGTTCGATGACTGGGCACTGAATTCTTTGTTTTGGTACTGTTTCTTCGTTGTTTTGGCACTCTTGTGCATTGCCAAGGCACCCACTTCTTTGTGGTAGCGACACTCATTCATTGCTTTCACACTCGCCTTCTTTGTTATGACACTACACTGTCATTGTTTTAGCACTACTCATACAGTAATTTGACACTCCACCTTCCTCTTTTTGACACCCTACTTTCATTGTTAAGGTCACTACACCTTCCTTGTTAGAGCACTACTCATTCATTCTTTTGGCACTTCATTTTCCTTTCTTGAAGCCCTACTTTCATTGTTAAGGTCACTACACCTTCTTTGTTAGAGCACTACTCATTCATTCTTTTAGCACTCCATCTTCCTTTCTTGAAGCCCTACTTTCACTGTTAAGGTGACTACACCTTCCTTGTTAGAGCACTACTCATTCATTCTTTTAGCACTCCATCTTCCTTTTTTGAAGCCCTACTTTCACTGTTAAGGTCATTACACCTTCCTTGTTAGAGCACTACTCATTCATTCTTTTGGCACTCCATCTTCCTTTCTTGAAGCCCTACTTTCACTGTTAAGGTTACTACACCTTCCTTGTTAGAGCACTACTCATTCATTCTTTTAGCACTCCATCTTCCTTTCTTGAAGCCCTACTTTCACTGTTAAGGTGACTACACCTTCCTTGTTAGAGCACTACTCATTCATTCTTTTGGCACTCCATTTTCCTTTCTTGAAGCCCTACTTTCACTGTTAAGGTCACTACACCTTCCTTGTTAGAGCACTACTCATTCATTCTTTTAGCACTCCATCTTCCTTTCTTGAAGCCCTACTTTCACTGTTAAGGTCACTTCACCTTCCTTGTTAGAGCACTACTCATTCATTCTTTTGGCACTCCATTTTCCTTTCCTGAAGCCCTTCTTTCACTGTTAAGGTCACTACACCTTCCTTGTTAGAGCATTACTCATTCATTCTTTTAGCACTCCATCTTTCTTTCTTGAAGCCCTACTTTCACTGTTAAGGTCACTTCACCTTCCTTGTTAGAGCATTACTCATTCATTCTTTTAGCACTCCATCTTCCTTTCTTGAAGCCCTACTTTCACTGTTAAGGTCACTACACCTTCCTTGTTAGAGCACTACTCATTCATTCTTTTAGCACTCCATTTTCCTTTCTTGAAGCCCTACTTTCACTGTTAAGGTCACTACACCTTCCTTGTTAGAGCACTACTCATTCATTCTTTTAGCACTCCATCTTCCTTTCTTGAAGCCCTACTTTCACTGTTAAGGTCACCAAACCTTCCTTGTTAGAGCACTACTCATTTATTCTTTTGGCACTCCATCTTCCTTTCTTGAAGCCCTACTTTCACTGTTAAGGTCACTACACTTTCCTTGTTAGAGCACTACTCATTCATTCTTTTAGCACTCCATTTTCCTTTCTTGAAGCCCTACTTTCACTGTTAAGTTCACTACACCTTCCTTGTTAGAGCACTACTCATTCATTCTTTTAGCACTCCATCTTCCTTTCTTGAAGCCCTACTTTCACTGTTAAGGTCACTACACCTTCCTTGTTAGAGCACTACTCATTCATTCTTTTAGCACTCCATCTTCCTTTCTTGAAGCCCTACTTTCACTGTTAAGGTCACCAAACCTTCCTTGTTAGAGCACTACTCATTTATTCTTTTGGCACTCCATCTTCCTTTCTTGAAGCCCTACTTTCACTGTTAAGGTCATTACACCTTCCTTGTTAGAGCACTACTCATTCATTCTTTTGGCACTCCATCTTCCTTTCTTGAAGCCCTAATTTCACTGTTAAGGTTACTACACCTTCCTGTTAGAGCACTACTCATTCATTCTTTTAGCACTCCATCTTCCTTTCTTGAAGCCCTACTTTCACTGTTAAGGTCACTACACCTTCCTTGTTAGAGCACTACTCATTCATTCTTTTGGCACTCCATTTTCCTTTCTTGAAGCCCTACTTTCACTGTTAAGGTCACTACACCTTCCTTGTTAGAGCACTACTCATTCATTCTTTTAGCACTCCATCTTCCTTTCTTGAAGCCCTACTTTCACTGTTAAGGTCACTTCACCTTCCTTGTTAGAGCACTACTCATTCATTCTTTTGGCACTCCATTTTCCTTTCCTGAAGCCCTTCTTTCACTGTTAAGGTCACTACACCTTCCTTGTTAGAGCATTACTCATTCATTCTTTTAGCACTCCATCTTTCTTTCTTGAAGCCCTACTTTCACTGTTAAGGTCACTTCACCTTCCTTGTTAGAGCATTACTCATTCATTCTTTTAGCACTCCATCTTCCTTTCTTGAAGCCCTACTTTCACTGTTAAGGTCACTACACCTTCCTTGTTAGAGCACTACTCATTCATTCTTTTAGCACTCCATTTTCCTTTCTTGAAGCCCTACTTTCACTGTTAAGGTCACTACACCTTCCTTGTTAGAGCACTACTCATTCATTCTTTTAGCACTCCATCTTCCTTTCTTGAAGCCCTACTTTCACTGTTAAGGTCACCAAGGAGATTGTACTGTGCCTGTACAACTCACTTGTCCGACCGCACCTGGAGTATGCCGTACAATTTTGGAGTCCTTCATTGCGAAAGGACATCGCGAGATTGGAACGCGTACAAGCCAGGGCAACCAAGCTGATTCCCTCTATCCGACATAAAAGTTATGAGGATAGACTAAGGGAGTTAGATATGTTCTCGCTGGAAACCCGTAGACTGCGTGGTCAGCTCATCGAAGTCTTCAAAATACTTCGAGGGTTCGACAATGTTGACTACCGGGATATTTTCACACTGAGTGAGAACAGAACGCGCAATCACGGCTTCAAACTTGAACTGAAGCGTTACAACCGCAATCTGTGTGGAAACTTTTTCACCTACAGTATCTGCGGTAAGTGGAACGCACTTCCAGTGGAAGTTGTCAACAGTGAATCTGTTGACCAGTTCAAGTCAAGACTAGACAAAGTCTTGAAAAGTGGCCGTTTATGGACGCAAAACAATTGAGCAGCCATGTGCCCGCTCAATTGCTAGTCCAAAGGTACCCTCTTTGAATGGACCGTAAGGTCTCCTAGGGTACTTACTTTCCTTGTTGTTACTCCTCCTTGTTGTTACTCATTTATTCTTTTGGCACTCCATCTTCCTTTCTTGAAGCCCTACTTTCACTGTTAAGGTCACTACACTTTCCTTGTTAGAGCACTACTCATTCATTCTTTTAGCACTCCATTTTCCTTTCTTGAAGCCCTACTTTCACTGTTAAGTTCACTACACCTTCCTTGTTAGAGCACTACTCATTCATTCTTTTGGCACTTCACCTTCCCTGTGTTGGTACTGTTAGTGATGAGTGGCAGGTTTTAGCTAAAAATTCCTACCCCCCCCCACCTAAATAAATGCTTTCGAAGGTCTTAAATAATGTCCAAAGTATTTAAATACTATCCAGATATATTAATTTCTTAAGAAATATTTAAATAACCCATTTAAATATTACAGAAGTATTCCGATACTTCAAATTATTTAAATAGTTAAAGTACTTAAATTACAAATTATTTAACTAATTCAAAGGCACTTAATTATATTTTAAAGAATTTAAGTAATCCAAATATTTAAATACTCCCAAAGCATTGGAATTCTCCAAAATGTAGAAATACTCCCAAGGTATTTAGATACACTAAAATATCTAAACATTTCTGAGTCTTTTAAAACCTTTAAAACAACCTAAATGCTCATCAAGGTATTTAAATACCCCCAAAGTATCTATATACCCCGGAAGTGTATAAATAATTTAAATTATTGGAATACTTTGAATTATTTAATCCTTTCGACGTATTTAAATACTTTTAAGGTATTTAAATAACCAAAGTATTATATATAATTATAATTGTGAAATTGAAGGCGTCATATATGCGAATTTTCAGCGGAATTACTTTGTATTCCAGGCATGGGATCTTTGGCCCTGCCAGTGCCAAACGGTCATGCCCAGGAGGCACGGCCCTGTTGTTTTTAAAAAAACACCCTAGTAGCCACACAAAAGAGAAAAGAGTGGTCAGTCATTCCCAAGTGGGTATGACACCACGACTCCCACTTAGATACAATCCTGGAGTGGGACAAAACCACTTGGATGAATTCTATGCGGTTAAATTGCAATAGAACTTCCACTTCATAGTTGTCGCATGGATCACTAACAGAGGCGGGTGCTGTCAAGATTCCCACTCTCTCCTCCTCCCCCAGGACAGCCTCACAGAAGGTGGAGCCCCAATTCAATGGATAATGTTGACGGGTGTCTACAGCTCGGGCTGGAGGAGGATCAAAGCTGTCTCCCTCAAACTCCTAAGCGGTCGGAGGGTGCAGAGATGCCATCTGGTCCTGGGGAGCTATAAGCAACAAAAACAGCAACCAAAACAATTGCAACATACAAAACAACAAAAAAGACAACAACAAAAACAATAGCAACAAACAAAACAACAAAAAACAATAGCAACAAACAAAACAACACCAACAAAAACAAACAACACCAACAACAACAATAGCAACAAAACAAACAAAAACAATAGCAACCACAAAGACAACAACAAAACAAACACAACAATATAGCCAAACCATAAAAAAAACACCGAAAGAAAATTGATTGAACCAACGAGGGAATTTGTTCGCTGGAAAATACGGTGTGGGACAAACAAGTAAAAGGAAAACCCAATGAAATAAAGGAATATTGAAAATAAGGAAAACAAAGAATACAAAAATAACCCTACACATAAATGTTGGGGTAGGAAGGGCATAAGAGTAGCAACCAAACATGGTCATATCGGACAGAGGGCGAATACAAACAGAAGAAGAAATAGCAAATTCAAAATAGGTGCAATTGTAATATTGAGGAGACAAAGGATTATGTGGTAATTCCAAGTAATCCACAATCCTGGTATATCGATGACGTCATGTTAATCAAACGGATTAACACCGTGAGGCCGCAAGTCCAGATCCCATGCGTTCGTATCAAAGGGGACACGGACTAAATTATACAAATAAAAAAGCGTAGAATGGAAAAAAAATCCCAATTATTAATAATTTTGAAGATTATTTATTATTTAATTAAGCCCCATTTAAATAACTACTTATTAAATAAATAAATAAAACGACAGGAAATTGACCAATAAATAAATATATACGCAATAAAATAAATAAATTAAACAATAAAGTAAGTAACAAATATCTAACGCAAAATTAATTAATTCCTAATTAACTAAACGTATAATAAATCATTCCTACCCAACTAAACAAACAAAAAAAATTATGTTTCCCTCTTTTTTATTTATTATTTGTTTGGTTATTTATTTATTTTCATTTTCTTCTATTGTCTGTTTTCAGTCATGTTTTAGCTTTCCCTATGTGTTCCTTTTTTTTATCACTATTATTTTTAGACTGAAACAAATAATTTATAACGCCAAAGTTTGTTTGTCAATAAAAAAGTAGTAATGTTTTCAAGTCATTTTCTTTTCTTTTGTGCGAAGTTTTGATTGATGCGTTTTGCAAACGTGTAAGTAAACACCAGAGATTAGATCTTATGGCAAATTGTTTTTGTTTGTCTTCTAGACGTGTGTTCGTATGCATGTGGTCTTATTGTGCTCATTATAGAAGGTTTAAGTCAATTCCAAAGTTTATTTTAAGTGGGTTTTTTTTTATAATCCGTGTTTGGGTCTATGTACACATGTTTGGGGACGTCGGTAGGAATGACTCAAACAGTTCATTCCCTTTAAAAAGATTCGCTATTATAACATTTACTATATCGCCACCAGAGGCTTTATATTTAAATTCTCTCTTACCCATACCGTTTAGAAAAAAAAATGTGGTTAAAATAACCACATTTTTTTCCTATTCAAAATTCTCCATTTATGAAAATGATCCCTATTTAATCATCAATTTTAAATGAATTTCGCGGAAAAAACTATTTGTTTATCTCCAGCGAAATTGTCTTCCTTTCGATCGATGCCGAAGATAGGCCTAAAAATATCCTTAGTCAAGCGGGCCTAGCGAGGCTGAATAGATGGTCTAGAGGGCTTAAGGTATAGAACAAGGGGTGGTCTTTCGAGCCTACCAGGCCTATACCTGGTCTAAGAAACCTACCATTCTCCTAACAGAGCAAAATAAAAGCACCATTTTGTCGGAAATAATGCATTCTTACATGCCTGAAGTGTGCGCTAGGTCAGTTCCCACTGACCCAGCGCCATCTATTGACAGAAAAATGGACTATTTCGGTTGCAACTGAAATTGTTTAAATTGCTCGTTCTATACAGCGGCTGTAGATGGCGTTAGGAATGGGAAGTGTGGGGTTATAATTATGACTCTTCAGCGTTATTTTACGCAAACATACGAAATTATTGACGGATTTGACAGAATTGAAGGGGACTTTTTTTTATCTTATCTTCGTGTTTTTCCATTTTCAAGTATTTGTCATATTAGGATCATAGGATTGGATCGAAGAGACGTGGCAATTACGTTTTCTTAATAAGTTAAAGGCTGCTGTTGACGTCATTGAAAGATAAGCTATTTTCACAGAGAAGTTGGTAGAGCGGAGATTTCCGCCCAGGAATCACTTTCTTCTCCTTAGTCCAAAGATTTCTATTATTCCAATTATCATCATTATTATAAATATTTATTATTATTTACGTAAAATAAAAGGGATACATACTGACTAATCGATTGGAGCCCAGTTTCGATTTGACTTTTGGCGTCATGTAATTCGGATTCCACTTTAAAAAAGGGACACTGAGATAAGTGCGAAACAGTGCCTTTAAGGGGCCAACTAGAACCTGACTGAGATAAGCGCCATACGGTCCGATGAATTCAATTGAAGAAAGCCAAACATAATTCTTCATATTGTTATATATAAATGGATCGAATCACGCTGCCATATACAATACATAGGATACGCATAGATACCACATAACCTACGCATCGCGCTAAATAAATCAAGCGAATTTCGATTGTTATAGTCACCACATAGCCTATGCATAACGATAAATAAATTAACCGAATTCCGTTACCATAGAAACCACATAGCCTATGACTAGCGTTAAATAAATTAACTTAATTTCCGTTGCCATATACACCATATAACCCACGTATAGTGTTAAATAAAAACCGAAAGATCCGTTGCCATAAAGACCATATACTCTGCGACTAGCGTTAAATAATTTAACTTAATTTACGTTGCCATAGATACCATATAACCCACGTATAGCGTCAAATAAATCAGCCCAATTTCGTTGTCATAGGCACCACATAACCTACGCATATCGGTAAATAAATCAACCGAAAGCACTGTTGCCATGGACAGCACATAAACTATGCATATCGGTAAATAAATCAACCGAATTTCCGTTGCCATAGAGACCACATAACCTACGTATATCAGTAAATAAATCAACCGAAAGCACTGTTGCCATAGACAGCACATAACCTACGCATATCGGTAAATAAATCAACCGAATTTCCGTTGCCATAGACAGCACATAACCTACGCATATCGGTAAATAAGTCAACCGAATTTCCGTTGCCATAGAGACCACATAACCTACGCATATCGGTATATAAATCAACCGAAAGCTCTGTTGCCATAGATAGCACATCACCTACGCATATCGGTAAATAAATCAAATGAATTTCCGTTGCCAGAGAGACCACATAACCTACGCAAATCAGTAAATAAATCAACCGATTTATGTTGCCATACACACAACATAGCGTTAAATAGATGCTATAGCGACCTCATAATTACAAACAAATCTTTATTTAATCATTGACCAAAACTTTGTATACATTCCTGGACATTCTTATGTTTTCTTTTTCCTGCTGGTAATTCACATACATACACACGTATGTACACACAGAACATATACACCAGGAAATCCTTAGGACATTAAATCAATGCAGGGTCGTAAAGTTTTATTTGGATATCAATATGAATATAACAGTGAAATAAAGAGGAATAAAGAGTAATAAGTTATATATTCCATATACAATCAAGAATAAAAAAAAAACAACAAAATTATCCCAAACATGTAACATAAAAACATATTACAGATAAACAGATTTTCTCTGTTTAATTTATAGCAACACTAAACTGATACAAGAAGCTCAGTAGCGTGTCGAGAGTCCCTTGTCAGTGATGAGAGCATTTATTCTTCGAACGATGCTCTTCACGAGGGCACGACACACGAAGAGTGTGATGCTGACCCATTACTCGGTGATGACTGCCTTTAGCTGCTCATTGGAGGCTGGTTAACCACGTCTTACGACCTCTTTAAGGTCCTGTCAGAGGGTTTCCAGTGGATCCATATTGGGAGACTGCGGTGCCCAGTCCATCACCGTGATATTGTTGTCCCGGAACCACTGTATGGTGGATACAGACTTGTAACGTGAGACATTGTGCTGCTGAAAAATCACATTCCGGTAATTTCTAGAGAGGTCTCGGGCTTAGGGCAACATGTAATATCTCCGGACAGCTTGGTACTTCTCTGAATTCATGGTGCAATTACAAACTGTGAGACGACCCACCCATTAACTTAACCTGCAGTATCGAAGTTGGAACTATGCATTTTCGATTTCATTGCACCCTTCCCCATTCCTGCGGACTCTAACCTAATTTGGGGTCGAGAACACTGGAACGTGGACTCTTGAGACACGCGCATAAACCAATCAACGTCGCTTTTGCCGAAAGTTATTCAGCGACTTCTAGCGGGTTTAAAATGACTTCAGGCCTTGTGCAAGCAGTTTGTGACCAACTTGTGACGGATGCATTAACCTGGCCGCCATCTGTCCATTGATGTTGCAGCTGGACTACAATTTTCTTACGATCCCGTAAGCTCATGTGGCATAGCTCTATCGTTACAGTGTATACTGCCCCTGGGTCGTCAAGAACGCAGTCGGTCTTGGATATTCCGACTTTTACGGAGCCTATTCAACCCCGGAATGTGATCCTTCGACTTTTTGGCCGATTTCTCGACAGGCGAGACCCTCCTCGTGTAACGTGCGAAGCAGGGTACAGTTAGGTGTTTTCCCCATTATTACATCCTGTCGACAGGGAATATCATATTAATCAACAAATATGAAGACATTTTGTCTGCAACATATCACATACTGAGACCAGGATTTTATACATACATTTCATTAGCATCGTCATTATACATTTAAAAAAAAATTATAAGGAAGATTGTACTTTTATTTTGTTTTGCATATGTATTGGACGCATGCACACACACACACACACACACACACACACACACATATATATATATATATATATATATATATATATATATATATATATATATATATATATATATATATATATATATATATACATATATATATATATATATATATATATATATATATATATATATATATATATATATATATATATATATATATATATATATATATATATATATATATATATAGGGTGCGGACGGAAATCGTTTTACGCATATCTTTGTTACCTAAGTTAGTTGTCGTTTTTTCCTCTTAAAAACAATAACTATTTTTATTTCATTTTTCGGGTAGAATAATTTACTATGGAAAACTTTGTCCCATGGAGTCCTCTTGGAATCCGCGTCGGTAGGACAAACAAATAGATTTTAGAATTTCAGACTTCCTCAACGTCAGCAGAAGGATGGTAGAAGAGGTTAGAAAAGAGAAAGGATCTAGATGATTCAAGATTCGACTACGAGGTGACATCATAGAGGACGCCATCAGAAAGCCAGAATTCGTCGCTGAAATCCAGGTGACCATAATAAATTATTCCAGAAAGTTGGTGTGTGCTATTGCAAGGAAGAAATGTGTGGACGAAAAGCTAATCTTGCTGGTGGTGCATGAAGGCATTCGCTATTTTTCCTACAAGATAAGGAAGAAAAAATTTCTGTCAAAGGCGATGCAAGAAGAGCGATTCAAGCACACCAAGAAGCTAATCAACAAGTTGAAGCACCCGTTGGAGCCGAACATATTGCGGTTCTTCTCCGACGAGAAGAATTTCTGACAAAACCAGCAGATCAATGCTAAGAGCAACAGTTGGTTTGCTGTTGTAGCCAAGGACGTACCCAGAATCATGAATAGAAAGTTACAGAGATAATAATAGTCTTTGGTATCACTAGCAGTAAAGGTTGTGTCATGCCACCACACTTCTTACCTGATTCCATCTGGATATGTCTCTTGATGGATTCATCCTGTTGGTGAGCGGTAACACTCCTATGCTTGGAATTGAGGTGTTCGCAGCGACCGACATTGCACGCATGTTCGTACACGACCTTCGTCTTCTGTAGTATGCTCGTCGGAAGGAGACAACTGTTCTTCATAATGAGATCGCTGGCTTTATTCGCACTGTAGTAAAGGATGACATTTATTTTCGAGGTTGGATCTGTAGGTGTAACATTCTGATTTACGACGGGTTTTTGCGGGTTTTTTCATTTCCATTGTGCCCTGTGTACTTCGTAGGCACTTTTGATGGGTTTTCGCACAGCAAGCGATCAGTCTGCCGGTTCATCTTCCTGCTCTGCACGAAATTGTTCTCGTCGAAGAAGAAACAAAGAAGGCAGGTACCATCGTGCTTGAGTATCTGTGCTTTCAGTTTACGGCTTTCCTTGTTAGCCTTCGTGAGAACCTGGCGCATATTCACTGCGTATAAGTGGTAGCCCAGGTCCTGGTACACTGTTTTTCTTGATGAATACCTTGCTCACACCATCTTCCTGGCAAGTTTGCCCATGAACTGACCAGGGTCCTCGAAGATTTTCTGCCTGTTACTGGTGACGAACTTTTGTTTCTGGTAGTATCTGGTAGTATCATTGTCGTTTAGGCAGTAACTTCGTCCTTATTCTCAGACTTGTCATACGTTCGTTTCACTTGATAAACGAGGTTCATAAACGGGTAGTACAAAAAAAAAACACAACCACCCTCACGTTTCTCCCTGTGCGGAGTGCCGCGATTATGGAGTACCGTTTTTCAATTTCAGCTGCCATTCTCAGAAGAAGCCGTGCATGCTGTTAACCGCTGGACATGTATAGTCGATTATTTATTTATTTTCATTATTTTGTAAGTGTAACCGAGATACAAAGTTTTGCTCCATATAAAATAATTTACTAGATAATTACATTTCGATTCTGCAATGGCCGGTTCCAAACCCTGCTGAGAAAGAAGGTCGATTAGCTGAGGGGCTCAGATACCTCAGCCATAACACCAAATACGATCAGAAGACAAATAAGTACAGAAATAATGCAAGGGATTAGTTACTCCGCCTAAACAACTATACTCGCCAAACCCTTGAACAAATATTTCTCTTTTTCTTACCATCCCCATACTCAATTCCCATCTTATATCACTTATTATTAAATTTATTTTTAATTACTGAATATAAAAGCAACTAAATATACTCCCTGAAAAGACTCCTTCGACCATGCCATCAACAAAAGAAAAAAATATATTCGTAGTCACACACGGGATGAATAAAAGCACGAAAAAGGTCCAAGATACGTTTGGACTTTGTTATCTACAGTAGATAGGTAGTATCCAACTAAATCCACCCTTTGGAACAATGTTCATCAATACAAAACGGAGGAGCATTAGCCTAAATTTAAAAAAAATTATGGATTGTTTTGAAAAACTTCTTTTGAAAATCCAAATAATTACTTGATCGCATTGTTAAACCCGATTTGAAATGAAGTCCTTTATTAGATGCATCTCCTTTATTAGGCCTTTCGAGACTGATTTTCATCGCCGAATAAGATTTATCGAATGGCTTATCTAGAAAAAGTGAATAACATAATGTTCGACACTATGTACCTTTAAACAACTACCATGAATTCAAGGTGGGAACCGAGAAAGGTACTTTAACAAAGAAAAACCTCCCGGAGGGGGGAGACACAGGGACACAAAATACAAGGGGGGCAAGACGAAGAAACAGACACAGGGCGGGAAGGAAAGGGAAGCAAAGTGCCAGCCACGAAGACGGAAAACGACCATCCGGCTCCAGCGAAGACGACCTCTATATATACCCAGAGGAGGAGGTCGGTGTAAGCCAAGCTAAACTAGGAGATACATCGAAGAGTCTGGAGGTGGTGTGGGCCCGGTTGTTTGCGGAGCGGACGAAGGAGAGATTCTTTGTAAATCGGGGTATCCGCAAATGGTAGTCCTATTGGTCCGTTGTCTTACGACAATACCATGAATGGAGCTCTCTATCTGAAAATGATTAACGCGAAAATAATTCCGGAACTACAAGCGTCAATTATTAAAATAGATTCAATATACTTTGATGGTAGAAGGATGGTGTTCCAGCGCAGAAGAAGATTGACGTGAGAAAAAGATTGACAAATATTTTCATGAATCGCTTAGTTGCACTGAATTATTTAATTTACTGGCCTTCAAGATCATCAGATTTAACACCTGGCTATTTTTTTCAGGGGAAAACATAAAAAAAAGTTTATTCCACCATACTTGCAAATATAAAAAAAAAGGAAAAAAAAAACGAACTCAACTTCTCAATGAAAATCCACAAATAATCCGCAAAGTATTTTGAGCAGTGAGATCTAAAGCTCAGCTGTGATTCCAAACAAATGGAGGAGATACGAATGGAAGAGGTTTTTAGGAAATCCATTTTTTCGCACGTGCACTGGAATTTCGTTATTTTTTTAAATTTTAATAGATTTATTATTCGATTCACGTTGCGCAAAGGTAATTTGGTTACCTTTACTAACTTCAATTCAGCTTCATTACTATTAAAGCAAACTTGATGAAAATTTTACCATTTAGAGAAATTTTCATTACACAAAATCGTGTCGAGACAATGATGGATCACGTATACCTTTTTAGAATTATTCTAATTTAAATTTAGGTTCGCTTTTTGCTAATACAATTTTTAAACTAGATATTTTTGGGGTTTAATTGCGGTTTTCTCAAAATATAATATGGGGTTACCAGGCGATGGCTTCGCCACTTCCTCCTACGGGGGAGCTTGCGCTTCGCTACTAAGATTAAAATCTACAAAAAAGCAGCCATGGTTAAATTTTTATAAATTTTCTGAACTTCTCCAATTACAATAATTTTAAAAAGGAACTTTAAACTAAATTTCACCCCTTTCAAAATATCACGTTGCTAAAATATATAGTTATAGAAGATATAGAAAAATAAATTTTCTGAACTTCGCCATTTGTAATCTTTGGGTTTTAAAATTTCACAAAATTTCGATACCTATATTTATTTCTGAACTTTCATAAAAGAAAACATAAGTCATAACCAAACTAAGATGAAATTATTATTCAGATACTCAAAATAATTCCCCTCTTAAATTATAGAGTTAGTGATGATGATGATGATGATGATGATGATGATCAGGAAATCTCCTCCTTTTCCTATATTAGGTTGTTTAGGTGTATTGGTTATATTTGATGTTCATGAGCTGTCTGACGGTGTGACTAAAAATAGGCTAGGTTACTTATGTACATTGGTTTTATTTGATGATTGTGAGGTGTTTTATTTGACGTGTAACGAAGGTTAGGTTGCTTATATGTGTTGGTTTTATTTGATGATCGTGAGGTAATTGTTGTTTGATCAAGGGTTTGTGAGGTTGTTTGGGAGTGTTAGTTAATTTGATGATATTGAGCTATTTGTTTTGTGACGAAAATTAGGTGAGGTTGTTTAGGTGTTTTTGTTGTATTTAATAATAGTCAGCTTTGTTGTGTGATGAAGGTTAGGTAAGGTGGTTTGGGTTGGCTTTATTAGACTATTACGAGTTGGTTTTCCTGCGATAATTCTTAGGTTAGATTATTTAGGTTTGCTGGATGTGATTCTTTTGGTTTTTTTTCACTAACTTAACCTACGAGGGGCAGTCAATAAGTTTTGCGAATTGGTAGGGCAAAACAGAGGAAGGGGGATGGCTGTTTGTGGGGATGTTAGGACAAGTTATGACAAGTCAGGACCTGCAGCCGCACACTCCTGCCTCGTCTATTTAAGAAGCAGTAGCTTATCGCAGAACGTCATTCACAAATTTTTCAACAATGGAAAAGGTTGAGCACCGCGCAGTGATCAAACTTTTGACCAAGGAAGGCAAAAATGCAAAAGAGATCCATGAACGCATGGTTGCAGTGTACACCAACACCTCCCCATCCTATGCAACCATTGCTCACTAGAATAGGAAGTTCCACCATGGTCGTGGGGCCCTTGAAGATGACCCCCGTCCAGGACGCCCGTCAGACGTGACCAACAAAGACAATGTGGCCCGTGTGGAGAGGAGGATCCTCGAAATCGACGGGTGAAGGTCGAAGAAATCGAGCGAGAACTTGGAATATCACATGGAAGTGTTATTAACATCATCCACGACAATTTGGCCATGACTAAGGTCTCTGCCCGTTGGGTCCCTAGAAATCTCACGCCCCATGATCAACTTCAACGTCGTCAAAGTCCACAAGGCCAGAGTTGCACAAGCTGCCTTGCGCGAGTGCTGATTCGAGGAACTCAACTATCCTCCCCTACAGTCCAGATCTGGCCCCTAGGTACTACTTTTTATTCCGCAAGCTCAAGGCTGCACTGCGTGGACGCCGGTTTGGGGACGATGAAGATGTCCATCTCGCCGTCGAGGAGTGGATTGAACAGCAGTCTGGAGATTTCTGGTTGTAGGGAATTCGAAGCCTCAGGGACAAGTGGCGCAAGTGCATTGAAGTCGAGGGTAGTTATATTGAAAAATAATAAAACACTTTTCCTCATATCTCGTTTCCTTATATTCGAATTGCAAAACTTATTGAACGCCCTTGGTAACTTCTACCATTAACTCCCTTCCGAAAAAAAATAAATGCATTTCTTTTATCACCCACGTTTTCGCGCCTGACGCGGTGAAATGAAAAAATAAATCGAGATTTCTTTTTAGAACAAAGTGTATTTTGGGGTGCTAACTTTTTATCCTTAGGTCTCCCCAGGTGAAAATATGCCCCAGTCCCTCCGTCGTCCCCCCTCAAAGGGGTGGATAGTGCAGGAGGATCAATACCCATGCTACAACTGAAACCTGAAGTAGCGTGTCTTGCAGACCCCGTGCCCCAAAAGAAAGTGGTGCTCTCTCTCTCTCTCTCTCTCTTGGGTCATCTTTTTCTCCTCTTTTAAATCTCCCACTATCTCTCCCGTGCCTCTTTAGACCCAGCAAAGGGTGAAAGAGACCGTTAACCGTTCTAAAAGTTCCCTCCGCGATCCTCCAGGCGATCCCATTTTCAAGGCTAGACCGGACACACACACATACATACACACATATACACACATACCTTGAATTTGAAATATGTGCACAAGAAAAGTTTTGTTCCTTTGTTCGTAAGTTTTCAGTTTATTTGCTTTCCTGTTTATTTCCTCGTTTGCATTTTCCGTGCATTTGGTCCTCACTTTGTTAATGTTTGCGTAATATTTGTTATTTTTTTTCATTGAGAGTTTGTTCGCTTATTTGTTGTTGTTTTCTTTTGATTGTCCGTTCTTTTGTTTATTTTGTAATGCTGGTTTGTTCCTTTTTTGTTTGTTTTTATCGCGTATTATGTTCTTTCAATAGTATGTCGGTATGTTCATTCGTTTGTCGGCCATTGTGTTTGTATACGGGTTTGTTAGTTCGTTGGTTGTTGTAAAGTTGTGTTTTTTTCATGTTTATTGGTTCGTTTGTTGATCATTTTGCATCTTAGGGTTGTTCTTTGATGTTTGTTACGTTCTTAGTTGATTGGTCTTTTTGTTAGTTCACATGTTTCTTTGTTCGTTTGTGTGTTGAAATGTTATTTTGTTTGTGTGCTCGTTTATTTTATTGTTCGATTATTACGTGGTTCTTTTGTATGTTCATTAGCTTGTTCGAATGCTTTGGAGGAGTGGTTCTATTGCTTATTTGTTTGAATGACTGTTTGTGGAGTCACGAATTCTACATTCGAACAAACTCGATGCTCCAAAGTATGAACGCGATGCTTAAAATGACTATAAACAGAACTCAATCGTGCACCTCACCACCAATACGAATATAGTACTCCAAGAACGAACTCGGTCGTCTAAATTACGAAGGCAATGCCTCGGTAATTATATTTACGAACAATTACCTTTCATCTCCCATTCATATTATTATTCTTTTCTTCCATTATTTTTCTTCTTTTGAAGGGTTCCCAATGACCCCCAAACGCAGGGGCGCCTAATCCTACACTTTTGCGTCAATTTGGCGCCATCAATTCTAAGGGGATTTAAGCCACAATTTGAATTCTCAAATCAACGTTCATTAATCTATGTCCATTATTTAAATAGTTCATTATTCCTTTATTTTATTATCTTATTAATCCTTTTAGTCGTTAATCCATTATTTGATTAATTAATTACTCCATTAATCACTTATTTTATTAATCTTTTATTTAATCGAATAAACTAATATTCGATAGTTTATTATTTCTTTGATCCAGTGTTTATAATACTTTAAATTGTTAATCAATTGTGCTATGAATCCTTTATATTGTTAATCTATTATGCCATTAATGACATTAATCAAATATATTAATCCATTATACCATTAATTTTTTATATTATTAATCCATTATGCCATTAATCCTTTAGGTTACTAATCCATTATGCCATTAATCCTTTATATTGTTAATCAATTAGGTCATTAATTTTTTATATTGCTAATCCATTATGCTATTAATGTCATTAATCCTTTATATTGTTAAACCATTATGACAATAATACTTTATATTGTTAATCAATTAGTTCATGAATCTTTTATATTGTTAATCCATTATGCTATTAATGTCATTAATCCTTTATATTGTTAAGCCATTATGCCATTAATCCTTTATATTGTTAATTAATTAGGTCATTAATCTTTTATATTGTTAATCCATTATGCTATTAATGTCATTAATCCTTTATATTGTTAAATCATTATGCCATTAATCCTTTATATTGTTAATCATTTAGGTCATTAATCTTTTATATTGTTAATCCATTATGCTATTAATGTCATTAATCCTTCATATTGTTAAACCATTATGCCATTAATCCTTTATATTGTTAATCAATTAGGTCATTAATCTTTTATACTGTCAATCCATTATGCCATTAATCCTTTGTATTGTTAATAAATTATGTCATTAATCTATTATTCAATTAATCCATCAATCACTTGTTTCTTCCTCCTATTCCCCCACCTCCCACTTCCACCCCTCTGGCTGGTAAAAAAATGGAGAATACTGCTTTCATTACGAGAGTTATTCTTACTTTCGGTCAGGAGAAATAATGAACATTTTTATTTACCCATTTGATCGTTTCTACGGTGCTATTAAACTGAGATTCTGATTAATTTTTGTGGAAAAAATGATCAATTCAGTGTTGAAATTTAATTAACTTTAAGTCTCTCAAGGTGAGTTTGATTTTTCCTATTGTACACTTATAGGTACGAGGGGCGGTCAATAAGTTTTGCAATTTGGATATAAGGAAACGAGATATGAGGAAAAGTGTTTTATTATTTTTTAATATAACTACCCTCGACTTTAATGCACTTGCGCCACTTGTCCCTGAGGCTTCGAATTTCCGACAACCAGAAATCTGCCGACTGCTGTTTAATCCACTCCTGGACAGTGAGGTGGACATCTTCATCGTCCCCAAACCAGCGTCTCGGAGTGCAGCCTTGAGCTGTCGGAATAAAAAGTAGTCGTTTGGGGCTAGATCTAGACTGTAGGAGGGATGCTTGAGCTCCTAGACTCCGCACTTGCGCAGGGCAGCTTGTGCAACTCTGGCCTTGTGGACTTTGACGACGTTGAAGTCGATCATGGGGCGTGTGGTTTTTAGAGACCCAATGGGCAGAGACCTTGGTCATGGCCAAATTGTCGTGGATAATGTTGATAACACTTCCATGGGATATTTCAAGTTCTCGCCCGATTTCTTTGACCTTCACCCGTCGATTTTCGAGGATCCTCCTCTCCATACGGGCCACATTGTCTTCGTTGGTCACGTCTGACGGGCGTCCTGGATGAGGGTCATCTTCAAGGGACTCACGACCATGGCAGAACTCCCTATTCCAGCGAGCAATGGTTGCATAGGAAGGGGCGGTGTCGGTGTACACTGCAACCATGCATTCATGGATCTCTTTTGCATTCTTGCCTTCCTTGGTAAAAAATTTGATCACTGCGCGGTGCTCAACCTTCTCCATTGTTGAAAAATTTGTGACTGACGATCTGCGATCAGCTACTGCTTCTTAAATAGACGAGGCAGGAGCGTGCGGCTGCAGGTCCTGACTTGTCATAACTTGTCATAACACCCCCACAAAGAGCCATCCCCCTTCCTCTGGTCTGCCCTACCGATTCGCAAAACTTATTGACCGCCCCTCGTATATTGGACTCTGATTCTTTTTCTCTTAAGTTATGTGGGTACTCTTACTTACATGTATGCTTTTTGTTTTTTCTTTTATTATTTATTTTAATTTTTATTTTATTTTAAATGGCTATTTTCATATTAGATGCTTATTTTCTTAAAAGGGCAACTGGTCTTGGGTTGTATGGTAAGTTTAATTTTCAAATATAAACTTTACAAATGCTTATTTGACGTTACAAATTTCTTTTAAAAGGAAGTAATTCTCAAACTTTTTTAGACCCAGTAGAATTTAATGTTCACACAGAGGGTTTTTAATATAAAAGATACATTCAAAATATTTTGATCAATATAAAACTTAATTTTGACTTTTCAAATTTATCGTGTGACGTAAAAAAAGGTTTCAAAATTTGAACTTTAATAACTCAATTAATTTGAATGATTATTATCATTCATTCTTAAGTTCACAAAATTTTATTATTTTTTACCAAATATTCGGGCTACAAGTAATAGTTAAAATATTTTTATTAATACTGAAAATAAAAATATCTTATATGAAAATGATAAACAACTGTTTATCATTTTCAGATCCTGTTTTCTTTACCCATCGTTATGGCTACTAGAAAAATAAAATTGGATGCTGAGTGTCGCCTTTTCAATAAATAATGGGAAAAAAAGTACTTCTTTGTGGAAACAAACAACCAGAAGGTTAGTTGCGTTTATGCAACGAAAGTGTTGCCATTTTGAAGGAGTACAATCTTCGGCGTCACTATGAAACAAAACATCTGTCAACATATTTGATGTTTTCTGGAAAGGTGCGTTCTGAGAAATTTGAGTTCAGGAAACGTAGTTTGGAATCTCAAAAATCCATCTTCACAAGAGTGTTTGCTCAAGAATGAATCTGTCACTCGAACAAGTTACAAAAAAATGCATAAGATGGCAGAGCGAGGAAAACCTTTCACTGACGACAACTTCATCAAAGAGTGTATGATGGAAGCAGCAAGAGACTCGTGTCCTGAGAAAGCCAATATGTTTGCAAGTATCTGCCTTTCAGCAAATGCTGTTATGCGGAGAACATAAAAACTTAGAGAGAACATAGTGCGACAGATGCGCGAGAAGGCTAAGAACTTCTTATGGTATTCTCTGGCGCTGGATGAGTCTACTGATCTCTAGAGTACGTCACAACTTCTCGTGTTCATTCGCGGTGTTAATTTGGACTTTCAGATCACTGAAAAGTTGGCATCTGTTTGCAGCATGCCCGGAACAACTGGAGAAGACATTTTCACGGAAGTGGAGAAAAATTTGTAAAACTTTAACTTCAGTAGAATGTGTTACAGTTGATGGAGGAAAAAACGGCTGGTGTGAGGAAGGGTCTGGTGCGGCAGATTAGGACTAATTTGGAAGATTTACAACTCACATGTGCTCTGTTTATACACTGCATTATACATCAGCAAGCACTATGTGGGAAAGTCTTAGATATTTCTTGCGTACTGAAACCAGTCGTTTCTGCAGTGAACTTCATTCGAGGTCACGCACTTCATTACCGGCAGTTCCAAAGCTTTTCTTCAGGAAATTGATTCTGAATTCTGTAACTTGCCTTATCACAGAGCAGTGAGGTGGCTTAGCTGCGGTAAAGTCCGGTTTCGTTTTTCTAAGCTCCAAAGGAAATTATATATTTTTATCACCAAAAAAGATAGAGGTGATCCACTTCTGTCAGATCGTAGCTCGCTGTCACAGTTAACATTTTTGGTGGAAATCACATCACACATGAATGAATTGAACTTGAAACTTCATGGAAAGGATAACCTTATATGTGATCACTACAGAATCATCAAAGGATTTCGGAGAAACCTATCATTGTTTGAAGCACAACTGGAAGCAGGAAACTTCTTTTATTTTCAGTGTTTCAAAGACTTTCGAGGTGAAATCGCAGAATCTGTCAACCTTGAGCTTCCGAAGAAGATTATTCATGATTTAAATAAGCATTTGTGGAGAGATTTTCAGATCTCGACACAATTGAAAGTGACATTCTTATTTTCCAGACTCCATTTGATTGCAACCTTGATCACGTGCCAGTCGAACTACAATTGGCGCTCATCCATTTGCAAGCAAATGACTTGTTGAAAGAGAAACACAGGAAAGGACCTTTTCCCCTCCGGTGGAAAAGGAACCCTGGGTGACGTCCTGCTGCCATCATATAGGCATGCCTATATAAGGAGGGCCGCAGGCCGGGAGACCTCATTCGGTCTTCTGCTATCGGAGCGCACACACCTCTTCTACGTTTTGGTCCCCCGCCCATGCCCACCCGGACTCTCCATTTATTATACTTTGTATTTCCTTTATTTTACAACTTTACTTTGTAAACCTGTTTTTATACCTTATAATTGTCTTTTTTTCTTATTTTTATATTACCTTACCTTTAACTTTCTTGTAATCCCCTCACTTTGTATTTTCAATAAAAAGAGAGTATCTTACCTTCCAGTTACGGACAGAGAATTTTATCGTTGTTTAACTGATGATGAATTTTCAAAGTTGAAGAAATTTGCCTCTAGTACGGCATCAACTTATGTCTGTGAGCAAACTTTTTCAAACATGAACTATGTGAACTCAACACACATCGAACGAGGCTGACTGATGAACATTTGAAAGCAATTCTCTTAATTGGATGCATCAATTACAAAGCAAATATTGATAATATCTTAAAAGCTAAACGCCAATTTCACAAATCTCACTAACCTTTTTTGCTGCTCAGTTTGCGAGACTCGGATATGTCGCTCTGCCTGTGATAATACTATTTTATTGCTAACGATGCCTTCTTTGGTAACCTTTTGGTAAATAAATATGTTGGTTGTCTTTATTCTTTGTATATTTTGTGTATTGGTAAATAAATATGTTGGTTGTCTTTATTCCTTGTATATTTTGTGTATTGGTAAATAAATGTGTTGGTTGTCTTTATTTTTTGTGTATTCAATATATTGTATTGAACAAAATGGTTATGCGGCCCGCGCTCGTCATCCTCTCAGTTATCTGGACCGCTGTGAAAAAGGTTGGGACCCCCTCACATAGAGGATTTAACTTATAGACCTACTTTCATTGGTGAATGTAAATATGTTTAGGAGAGTTACTCTCCCCCCCACCAGCCCCGGTTCACATATTTTCCATTACCCTAAACTAACCATTATCTTTTCAGTCCGTTTTGTATCTCCCCCCCCCCCCCCGCCTGATGCCCCGGTAAGTTTTTTTTCATCACGATTAAAGTAATTCAAATATAAAATCAAAACTCATTGGTAAAATGAGAGGGTGGGTGTAAGGTGGTCAGGGTGCTAAGTAGGGAAAGTAGTTGGGGTACCACCCACTTTCCAATGTGCCCTACGGGCCTCAACACCCGAAAGTGGATCTGAGGCTATATACCACTTTTCACCCTTTCTTTACAGATATCTCTTTATAAACCGGAGATACTCTCGATGGTTTTCGTTTTTTAGATTATTATTATCTGCTAAAAATGGCGAAGTTAGGAAAATGGAAAACAAGCAGCATGTGGACCTACTTATTTCGTGGGCTCCGAATCACAGTCATCTAGAGAGAATGGCAGCCTCCGAAAAGGCGAGCTGAATAGGAACCTCATCCAGTAAGTTACCACACCTCATGTAGCTTAACCTCACTGTAATCGTAAGTGGAGTTTCCACTAGATTAGGGCGTGGCAAGAAGAGTGGGCATATGTTTAGGAGCAAACGTCCTTTTAGGAATTTTATAACAAACAAACAGAAAATCGGTGTTTTTTTAATGAAATTCTAAGAATTAATGGGCAAAAGCTGTTGTCCACTCTCTGGCGAGTCCCTGCTAGCCCAATCCTTTAAATATTTCGTTTCTTTAACTATTTATTCTCACGATTTCTGTGTAAACATTGTTAAGCTGACAATATCCTGAATTTATTATACCGAGAACTGATTTTATTTATATCATTTGTTTTATATTATTTTATTTTTTCCTATTATATAATTATTTTATTATGTATTTATTATTCATCGTTTTAGCGAATTAGTCGCAAAATTCATTTTACTTAAAGAATTAAGTATTTTGGTAACTGGCAATCCCCCTTTTGTTCCAATAATGCAGAAGTTTTTTTTTTGTTCTTCGTTCGGGATAATATGTTTTCAGTTATTTATTCTTGTTTCACGAGTGTGTTTTCTATTTTTCTTATCTCACTGAACGTTAATGTGTAATAAGTTTTGTTTTTATCATTAAGTCGAGGGTGTGTTAAAAGCCGAAATGTTTTCGACCTGTATGACGTCAGATGACATCAAACTTCGCCTCTGTGGATAAATTAGGGGATGGGGTACAGACGAGAACAATAGTAAATCTACGAACGAGAATAATGAGGCAGATAAATATGCTAAAAGCCTCATCCGGAATTAGGAAAACAAACTAGGGCTAATCATAATAGGAAGCTCTAGCTTGTTTAAAGAAATCATATTAATATATACTAAATAAACTAATTAATCCATTAGAACACACATTCTAGAGATCAAAAGGCAGGTTTCATTAGATCCATTTCATCTAAGAGGCTGGGAAAGGCTGCTCCCACAAAACCCATTAATTTGCCTCAGTCTCTGGAGTTGATAAAAGACTAGACTCCCCTTTGATGACGTCACGCAGTCACAATATCCAATCAAAATTAAAGCCGTATTCTGCTTTGGAGACTGTTTATTATTAAATGAGGGCCGCATCTTTACATTTTCAGATCTGTGCAACTTTTAAAATATTAAATCGGCTTTCATAATTACTTCCCTTTATAGACACAGACATTAATTTAGTATATTTTTTAAATGATGATGTCTCATAATTACATTTTACCCGCTCGAAAGGTTGTCTCAGTTGTGGAGGGTCGGTACTTTCGGAAGATATACAGGCCTTGCTCCCAAATTAATCTCCTCTTTAAACTACTCGGGGCTGTGTACTTTTCGCACATTATCACTTCCCCTAATTTTAGCACTTTTTATTAGAAACTTATCTAGACAAACTATCGTCGATTTTGCTTCTCGGTTTCGACAATAATAAATTCTAATCAATGGATTTCTCCCAAGGTTATCTTGGCATCAATGCCGGAACAAAACAATAATGAATATAATGAAAATATTAGTAGTAATAATAATAATGAAACAAATAATAGGAATAACAATAATAGGAGTAATAATATAATAGGTGATGATCAGGAAAATTGCCCTCCGTTGGAATCATTGACAGATTATTCATTACCTTCCTCCCCATAATTTGTCTTGCCATTGATCCTTATTAGAATTCCCGAGCCCTAAGAATTTTCCTTTGAAATGCTCCTATCGTGGATCTTTCCAACTCAGTGCGATGGATCCCACCACCCAAGGAGATCCACTCGATCCATCAGTGATTCCTGCACAATGGACGATTGTGGCTAGTAGTCTGCCCAAGGTAAATTGTGATCCTTCTTTGATCCTACCCGGCGTCGGTCATATTTGAACGCTTTTATGCAGCGTCATTTGACGATCTCTCAATGAGCCAATTTGTCAGATTAAACGCCATAAAATGTGAAGGGGGTAAATTGGGATTAAATGGATAAAGTCAATTCAATGGGGTCAAATATGAAGGGGCAAATTGGGATTACAGGGATAAAGTCAATTCAATGGGATCAAATATGAAGAGACAAATTGGGATTAAATGGCTAAAGTCAATTCAATGCGATCAAATAGGGGCAAATTGGGATTGCATGGAGAAAATCGATTCAATGGGATAAAAGTTATAAATGTGATAAATAATTTAAATAATTAAAGAGATCAAAGATTAATTAAAGACATTATAAACAATAGTGATGACTGTTATTAAATGTGATTAAATTAAAAATTCTCGTAAATGTGATAAAGGAAGTCCGATAAAAATGCGTTTAAATCGAACAAAATAATTAATAGATTATTTTTGAGATAATAATACATAAATAGGAATTGTGTGTGGGGGGGGGGGGATTTATTCCTTTTAAAGTCGTCATTTTGGCTTAGAAACAAAATAAATAAGGTGTCTTTTACCACCGATCTTCAATTTTGGTCAGGTTTTACTACCGATGTCTACTTTTGGACAATGGGGTTTAGTACCAATCTTAACCTTTTGGTAAGAGCGTTTACCACTGATTTTCACTTTGGGTCAGGGATTTCCCTTCGATCTCCACTCTTGGTCAGGAGTTTACCACCTATCTCTACCTGTGGTAAGGCGTTTACCCCCGACCTCCACTTTGGACCAATCTTCACTTCTTTGGCAAGAGGGTTTTACCACCGATATGTACAATATGAAAGGAGTTTACCACTGCTCTCTACTTTGGGTCAGTGGTTTTACCTCAACCTTTACCACAAATATTCACTTTTAGGAAGGTATTTGCCACCAATCTACACTTTTGGTATGGTATTTTACCACAGATCTCCACTATTGGTAATGAGTTTTACTATCGATCTCCACTTTTGGTAAGGAGTTTTACCAACAAACTTCACTTTTGGTAAAGGTATTATCACTCATCTTCACTTTTGACAAAATATTTTATCACCGAACTCCACTTTTGATAAGGGATTTTACTACTTATTTCTACTTTTGGTAATGGGGTTTACCACCAATCTCCACTTTGGCCCTGTTTTTTTTTTACCATCGATCTGAACCTTTGGTAAGGGTTATTACGACCGAGCTCTACTTTAGGTAAGGGTTTTTATCACTTATTTACCCTCATGGTAAAAAACCTTACCACCATAATCCACTTTTTTAAGAAGTTTTACCACTGTATCCACTTTGGGTAAAGAGTTTTACCCCAATCTGCACTTATTTAAGATGACTTTTATTTCTCGCTCGATATGATTGAGACATACTGATTAACGTGGGATCCGAACCAAGAGGATCTAAAGCTACTGATAAGTCTACTCGAATATTGACTCCATCCGGCCACTTACCACACTCAGTGTAGCTTAATTTCACTGTAATCGAGAGCGGCGTTTCCACTCGGCTAAGCCGTAAAGCAAACATACCAAATTGCCCATGGGTACTTAATTGGCATAAGGGTTTGCAGTGGACTACATACCACTGGATGACCCCTAAATGTAAAAATACATGTTTCTTTGTCACATTCTGCTCCTCAAGGAGGACCTCAAAATCTTAAACCCTCTGCTGCCTTTGCATCCGGCGACCTTTTACTCTACACCTATAGCTCCCTTGGTGTCGCCGCTGAGAATGCCCCAGGGTATAACGACGTTGCAATGTTATGGTTCTGACGCTTTATTTCAAGGGTGGGGCAGATTCGGGAGACTATCAGGGATATAGCTGGGCATGCCCCTCTCCCCCGAATTGATCACGTCTGACGGGCGTCCTGGACGGGGATCATCTTCAAGGGACTCACGACCATGGCGGAACTTCTTATTCCAGCGAGCAATGGTTGCATAGGAAGGGGTGATGTCGGTAAACACTGCAAACATGTGTTTATGGATCTCTTTTGCATTCTTACCTTCCTTGGTCAAAAATTTGATCACTGCGCGGTGCTCAACCTTCCCCATTGTTGAGAAAATTGTGACTGACGATCTGCGATCTGCTACTGCTTCTTAAATAGACGAGGCAGGAGCGTGCCGCTGCAGGTCCTGAATTGTCATAACTTGTCCTAACACCCCCACAAACAGCCATCCCCCTTCCTCTGTTTTGACCTACCGATTCGCCAAACTTATTAACCGACCCTCGTAAAGTGAGGTTGCGTTTTATGGTGTTCTGATTCAGCGAGGTTGTTGGTAGGTTATCTAGCAATTGGTTGTATAGAGTGGTTGAGGTGATTTCGAAGGTAGGGTTATGAGTGGAGATGGCGTGTATTGGGGGCAAAGGGCATATCGGCTTACTGAAGAAGTCTGTGCCCATAATGTTTAGGTAGCTCTCAATTAGAAGGCCCTTCGTTTAGGGAAGGGGGTATTGGGGTGATTTTTCTGCAGCCTGATGCGATTCGTTGGCTACTATTTTGTACTTCTTTGTATCTTGTGTAGGTGTGTGTTATTTTTTTGTTTTTTTTAAGGGGCTATCTGGCGACTGCCCACTTGGGCATAAGTCGCCGTAAACAAACAGCCTAGTTCTAGGCTACTTTAAAAAATTTGAACAGAAAACAACAATAAAAAGAAATAACAATTAGGAAGCGAAAACAATAATAATTTCAATAACAAAAACAACAACAAAACTTAGTTAAATGAAAGGGAGAAGGCCGGCCTCCCCCTAGGTGTGTGTTAGATATGGGTGGGCCCAGGCTGGTGGGTGCATAGTTCAGTGTCTGCGTATGAACTGTCTAAATAGGATTGTCAGTTTCTTTGTGTTGTCCAAAATTGGTGTTTGTTAGTGTTGTGAGGGGGCTGAGTTTGTGACATGGGTTACGAGGTGATGTTTTGTAAGTGTTGAGCGAAACGATGCGTGTGTAGGGTGACAACCAGTAGTGCGAGGTTACAGTTAAGTGGGAGAGGTTAGCCATGGAGCAAGATGGTTGGGTATTAGTTTGATTGTTTTGGGTCAGGGGTAAAGAAGGTGAATTAATATTAGGGGACAAGTGGGGGCGGTGGACATTATGTTTAAAGTGAACCAATTTTAGAGGTGGTGTAGGTAGATGTTTAGGTTTCTGGATCGAAATGTCATCTGCGTCGATTTTTAGATGGATTGGTTAGCTTCTGGGGGAGGTGCGTCCAACATAAAGAGGTTGGGGCGAGTGTGGCACCTTGGAGGACCTCGTTGGGGAGAGTAGGGCATCTTGGAGGAACCCATTGGGGAGAGGATGACACATTGAAAGACCCTGTTGGAGAGAGGATGGCACCTTAGAGGATCCCGTTGAGGAGAGGATGGCACTTTGGAGGAACACATTGGATAGGGGATGACACCTTAAAGGACCCCGTTAAGGAGAGGATGGGACTTTGGAGGAACCCGTTGTGAGAAAATGGTACTTGGAGGAACCCGTTGAGAGAGAATGGCACTTGGAGCACGCCATTGGGAGGATGGCAAGGCACCTTGGAGAAACCCATTAAGGAAAGGATGGCACCTTGGAAGAACTTGTTGGGGATAGGATGGTACCTTGAAAGAACCCGTTGGGGAAAGCATGACAGTTTGGAGGAACCCGTGGGGGGAGAGGATGGTACCTTGGAGGAACCCGTTGGGGAAAGCATGGCAGCTTGTAGCACCCAATTGGGGATAAGATGGCACCCACGAGGAACCCGTTGGTGAGAGGATTTCCCTTTGGAGGAACCCATTGGGGATATATCACGGTAGCTTGGAGGACGCCGTTGGGAAAGGATGGCAAATTGGAGGAACCTGTTCCGGAGAGGAGGACCCATTTATGGACCCCGTTGTGGATAGGATGGCACTTTGGAAGAACCTATTGGAGAGAGGATGTAAACTTGGAGGACCCTGTTGGGGCAAGTATGGACTCTAAGAGGAAACCGTTGTGGAGAGGATGGTATCCTGGAGGACCGCGTTGGAGAGAGGATGGCACCCTGGAGGAACCCGTTGTTTGAGGATGATACCTTGAAGAAACCCGTTGAGGAGATGATGGCACCTTGGAGGCCCCCGTTTGGGAGAGGATGACCCATTGGAGGACCCCTTTGTGGAGTGGATCGCACCTTAGAGAACCTGTTGGAGAGAGGATGGCACCTTGGAGGAACCCATTAGGGAGATATCACGGTAGCTTGGAGGACTCTGTTGAAGAAAGGATAGCAAATTGGTGGAACCCATTGGCGAGGGAATGGCACCTTGGAGGAGCCCATTGGGAGATATTACGGTACTTTGGAGGACCCCGTTGGGTAAAGGATAACACTTTAGAGGACCGTGTTGGGGAGACGATGGTACGTTTAAGGAACCCGTTGGTGAGAATATCGTGCCTTTGAGGACCCCGTTGTGGAGAGGATATCACTTTGGAGGAACCCGTTCAAGATAGGATGTCAAATTGGATGAAGCGGTTGGAGAGAGTGTGGGACTTTGGAAGACCCCGTTGTTGAGAGGATAGTACCTTGAAGGGCCGCGTTGGGGAAAGGATGGCTTCCTAAGAGGAAACCGTTGAGGAGAGGATGGCATCTTGGAGGAACCCACTGGGGAGAGGATGGTACCATGGAAGACAGCTTTGGTGAAAGGATGGCCTCCTAAGAGGAAACCGTTGGGGAGAGGATAGTACCTTGAAGGAACTAGTTGGGGAAAGCATGGCAGCTTGGAGGATCCAATTGGATATAGGAGGCACCCGCGGGGAACCCGTTGGTGAGAAGATTTCACCTTGGAGAAACCCATTGGGAGATATTATGGTACCTTGGAAGACCCCGTTGGGTATAGGATGGCACCGGCAAGGAACCAGTTGGGGAAAGGATGGCACCTTGGAGAAAAATATTGGTAGAACTTACGGTACCTTGGAGGACCCCGTTCAGGAAAGAATGGTACGTTGAAGGAACCCGTTGGGAAGAAGACCGTGCCTATGGGACTCCGTTGTGGATAGGAGGTATATTTGGAGTAACCCGTTAGGGATATGATGGAAAATTGGAGGAACCGGTTGGAGAGAGTGTGGCACTTTGGAAGACCCCGTTGTGGAGAGGATAGTACCTTGAAGGACCGCGTTGGGGAACGGATAGCCTCCTAAGAGGAAACCGTTGGGGATAGGATGGCACCTTGGAGGAACCCACTGGGGAGAGGATTGTACCATAGAAGACATCTTTGGTGAAAGGATGGCCCCTCAGAGGACACCCTTGTTTAGAGGATGACCCCATGTAGTACACCGATGTGGAGAGGATGGCACCTTGGAGGACCCAGTTATGGATACGATGGCACCCTGGAGTACGGCACCTTGGAGTAACCCGTTAGGTTGAGGATGGTACCTTAAAGGAACTTGTTGTGGAGAGGATTGCACCTTGGAGGACCCCTAGGATGATGACCCACTGGAGGCCCTGTTGGGGAAAGTATGACACCTTGAAGGAACCCAATGTGTAGAGGATGGCACCCTCGAGGACACCGTTGGCGAGATGGTACCTTGAAATACCCGGTTTAGGAGAGTATGGCATTTTGGAGGAACCCGTTGGGTTGAAGATGGTACCTTGAAGGAACCCGTTGTGGAGAGGATGGCATCCTGGATGACCTCGTTGGACAGAGGATGATACATTGTCAGACACCGTTGTGTAGAGGATGACACCTTGGAGGACCCAGTTGGAGAGAGAATGGTACCTTGGAGTACTCCGTTATGGAGAGGATGGCACTCTGAAGGCTCCCTTGGGGAGAGGATGGCACCTTAGAGGAACCCGTTGGGTTGAGGATGGTACCTTGAAGGAACCCGTTAGGAGATGATAGCACATTGGAGGACCCCGTTATGCAGAGTATGGCACTCTGGAGGAAGCATTTGGGTTGAGGATGTTACCTTGAAGGAACCCGTTGTGGAAATAATGGCACCTTGGAGGACCCCGTTTAGAAAGGATGACCCATTGCAGGACCCCGTTGTGGAGAGGATGGTTCCTTGCAGAAATCTGTTGGAGAGAGGATGGTACCTTGGCGGACCCCGTTGTGAAGAGGGTGGTACCTTGGAGGACCTCGTTAGGGAGAGGATGGCATCTTGTAGGAACTCGTTATAGAGAGGATGGTAGCTTGAAGAACTCCGTTGGAGAAATTATGGAACCTTAGAGGACCCCGTTAGGCAGATGATGGTACCTTGGAGGATTTTGTTGGGGAAATGATGGCACCTTAGAGGACCCATTTGAGGACCACGTTGTGGAAAGGATGGCACTTTGGAGGAACCGATTGGAGAGAGGATGTAACCTTAGAGGACCCTGTGTGGGCAGGGATGGCCACGAAGACGAACCCGTTGTTGGAGAGGATGGCACCCTGGAGGAACCCGTTGGGTTGAGGATGATACCTTGAAGGAACTCGTTGAGGAGGTGATGACACCTTGCAGGATCCCGTTTGGGAGAGGATGACCCATTGGAGGATCCCATTGTGGAGAGGATCGTACCTTAGAGGAACCTGTTGGAGAGATGATGGTACCTTGGAGGGGCCCCATTGTGGAATGGATGGTACCTTGGAAGACCCCGTTGGGGAAAGGATGACCCCTAAGAGGAACCCTTTGTGGACAGGATAGTACCTTTGAAGACCTCGTTGGGGAGAGGATGGCACATTGGAGGAACCCATTGTGGAAAGGATGGTACCTTGGAGGACCCCGTTGTGGAAAGGATGACACCCTGGAAGACCCCGTTGGGAGGGGATGGTACTTTGGAGGACGCTTTTTTTTGGAGAGCATGGCACCTTGGAAGGTCTTAGAGTATGGCACCTTAGAGGGCCTCGTTGGGGAGAGGATAGTACCTTCGAGGACGGCATTGGGAAAGGATGGTCACTAAGAGAAACGCGTTGTGGAGAGGATGGTACCTTTAAGAACCCCTTTTTGGATAGGATGGCACCTTGGAGGAACCAGTTGTGGAGAAGATGGTACCTTGACGAGCCCGTTGCGGAAAGGATGGTCCCTTGGAGTACCCCGTTGGGATAGGATGGCACTTTGGAGGAACCTATTGTGGAAAGGATGTTACCTTGGAGGACCCTGTTTGGGACAGGATGGCACCTTGAAGGGTTTTGAGAGGATGGTACCTTGGAGGACCTCGATGGGAAGACGATGGCAGCGTGGAGGCTTTTAAGAGGATAGCACCTTGGAGGCTTTTGAGAGGACGGCACCTTGGAGGGCCTCGTTGGGGACATGATGGCACCTTGGAGGACCACGTTTGGGAGAGGATATCCCATTTGAGTAATCCGTTTTGGAGAGGATGGCGCCTTAGAGCAACCTTTTGGAGAGGATGGCGCCTTAGAGCAACCTTTTGGAGAGAGGATGGTACATTGGAGGACCTCGTTGTGGAAAGGATGACCCTTTGGGGAGAGGGCAGTACCTTGGAGTAACCAGTTGTGGAGAGTATGGTACCTTCGAGGATCCCGTTGGGGAAAGGATGCCACCTTGGACTACTCCGTTAGGGAAAGGATGGCACCTTGGAGGGACCCGTTGTGGAGAGGATGGTACCTTGGAGGACCCCGTTGCGGGAATAAAGGCACCTAGGAAGATTTTGAGGGGATTGTACCTTGGAGGCCCCTTTTTGGTTAGAGGTTCGCACCTTGGAGTGTTTTGAGAGGATGGTACCTTGGAGGACCCCGTTGCGGGAATAAAGGCACCTAGGAAGATTTTTGAGGGGATTGTACCTTGGATGCCCCTTTTTGGTTAGAGGTTCGCACCTTGGAGTGTTTTGAGAGGATGGTACCTTGGAGGACCCCGTTGCGGGAATAAAGGCACCTAGGAAGATTTTGAGGGGATTGTACCTTGGAGGCCCCTTTTTGGTTAGAGGTTCGCACCTTGGAGTGTTTTGAGAGGATGGTACCTTGGAGGACCCCGTTGCGGGAATAAAGGCACCTAGGAAGATTTTTGAGGGGATTGTACCTTGGAGGCCCCTTTTTGGTTAGAGGTTCGCACCTTTGAGTGTTTTGAGAGGAGGGTACCTTGGAGGACCCCGTTGCGGGAATAAAGGCCCCTAGGAAGATTTTTGAGGGGATTGTACCTTGGAGGCCCCTTTTTGGTTAGAGGTTCGCACCTTGGAGTGTTTTGAGAGGATGGTACCTTGGAGGACCCCGTTGCGGGAATAAAGGCACCTAGGAAGATTTTTGAGGGGATTGTACCTTGGAGGCCCCTTTTTGGTTAGAGGTTCGCACCTTTGAGTGTTTTGAGAGGATGGTACCTTGGAGGACCCCGTTGCGGGAATAAAGGCACCTAGGAAGATTTTGAGGGGATTGTACCTTGGAGGCCCCTTTTTGGTTAGAGGTTCGCACCTTGGAGTGTTTTGAGAGGATGGTACCTTGGAGGACCCCGTTGCGGGAATAAAGGCACCTAGGAAGATTTTGAGGGGATTGTACCTTGGAGGCCTCTTTTTGGTTAGAGGTTCGCACCTTGGAGGGTTTTGAGAGGATGGTACGTTGGAGGACCCCGTTGCGGGAATAAAGGCACCTAGGAAGATTTTGGAGGGGATTGTACCTTGGAGGCCCCTTTTTGGTTAGAGGTTCGCACCTTGGAGTGTTTTGAGAGGATGGTACCTTGAAGGACCCCATTGCGGGAATAAAGGCACCTAGAAAGATTTTGAGGGGATTGTACCTTGGAGGCCCCTTTTTGGTTAGAGGTTCGTACCTTGGAGTGTTTTGAGAGGATGGTACCTTGGAGGACCCCGTTGCGGGAATAAAGGCACCTAGGAAGATTTTTGAGGGGATTGTACCTTGGAGGCCCCTTTTTGGTTAGAGGTTCGCACCTTGGAGTGTTTTAAGAGGATGGTATATTGGAGGACCTCGTTGCGGGAATAAAGGCACCTAGGAAGATTTTTGAGGGGATTGTACCTTGGAGGCCCCTTTTTGGTTAGAGGTTCGCACCTTGGAGTGTTTTGAGAGGATGGTACCTTGGAGGACCCCGTTGCGGGAATAAAGGCACCTAGGAAGATTTTGAGGGGATTGTACCTTGGAGGCCCTTTTTGGTTAGAGGTTCGCACCTTGGAGTGTTTTGAGAGGATGGTACCTTGGAGCACCCCGTTGCGGGAATAAAGGCACCTAGGAAGATTTTAAGGGGATTGTACCTTGGAGGCCCCTTTTTGGTTAGAGGTTCGCACCTTGGAGTGTTTTGAGAGGATGGTACCTTGGAGGACCCCGTTGCGGGAATAAAGGCACCTAGGAAGATTTTTGAGGGGATTGTACCTTGGAGGCCCCTTTTTGTTTAGAGGTTCGCACCTTGGAGTGTTTTGAGAGGAGGGTACCTTGGAGGACCCCGTTGCGGGAATAAAGGCACCTAGGAAGATTTTTGAGGGGATTGTACCTTGGAGGCCCCTTTTTGGTTAGAGGTTCGCACCTTTGAGTGTTTTGAGAGGAGGGTACCTTGGAGGACCCCGTTGCGGGAATAAAGGCCCCTAGGAAGATTTTTGAGGGGATTGTACCTTGGAGGCCCCTTTTTGGTTAGAGGTTCGCACCTTGGAGTGTTTTGAGAGGATGGTACCTTGGAGGACCCCGTTGCGGGAATAAAGGCACCTAGGAAGATTTTTGAGGGGATTGTACCTTGGAGGCCCCTTTTTGGTTAGAGGTTCGCACCTTTGAGTGTTTTGAGAGGATGGTACCTTGGAGGACCCCGTTGCGGGAATAAAGGCACCTAGGAAGATTTTGAGGGGATTGTACCTTGGAGGCCCCTTTTTGGTTAGAGGTTCGCACCTTGGAGTGTTTTGAGAGGATGGTACCTTGGAGGACCCCGTTGCGGGAATAAAGGCACCTAGGAAGATTTTGAGGGGATTGTACCTTGGAGGCCTCTTTTTGGTTAGAGGTTCGCACCTTGGAGGGTTTTGAGAGGATGGTACGTTGGAGGACCCCGTTGCGGGAATAAAGGCACCTAGGAAGATTTTGGAGGGGATTGTACCTTGGAGGCCCCTTTTTGGTTAGAGGTTCGCACCTTGGAGTGTTTTGAGAGGATGGTAGCTTGAAGGACCCCATTGCGGGAATAAAGGCACCTAGAAAGATTTTGAGGGGATTGTACCTTGGAGGCCCCTTTTTGGTTAGAGGTTCGCACCTTGGAGTGTTTTGAGAGGATGGTACCTTGGAGGACCCCGTTGCGGGAATAAAGGCACCTAGGAAGATTTATGAGGGGATTGTACCTTGGAGGCCCCTTTTTGGTTAGAGGTTCGCACCTTGGAGTGTTTTAAGAGGATGGTATATTGGAGGACCCCGTTGCGGGAATAAAGGCACCTAGGAAGATTTTTGAGGGGATTGTACCTTGGAGGCCCCTTTTTGGTTAGAGGTTCGCACCTTGGAGTGTTTTGAGAGGATGGTACCTTGGAGGACCCCGTTGCGGGAATAAAGGCACCTAGGAAGATTTTGAGGGGATTGTACCTTGGAGGCCCTTTTTGGTTAGAGGTTCGCACCTTGGAGTGTTTTGAGAGGATGGTACCTTGGAGCACCCCGTTGCGGGAATAAAGGCACCTAGGAAGATTTTAAGGGGATTGTACCTTGGAGGCCCCTTTTTGGTTAGAGGTTCGCACCTTGGAGTGTTTTGAGAGGATGGTACCTTGGAGGACCCCGTTGCGGGAATAAAGGCACCTAGGAAGATTTTAAGGGGATTGTACCTTGGAGGCCCCTTTTTGGTTAGAGGTTCGCACCTTGGAGTGTTTTGAGAGGATGGTACCTTGGAGGACCCCGTTGCGGGAATAAAGGCACCTAGGAAGATTTTTGAGGGGATTGTACCTTGGAGGCCCCTTTTTGGTTAGAGGTTCGCACCTTGGAGTGTTTTAAGAGGATGGTACATTGGAGGACCCCGTTGCGGGAATAAAGGCACCTAGGAAGATTTTTGAGGGGATTTTACCTTGGAGGCCCCTTTTTGGTTAGAGGTTCGCACCTTGGAGTGTTTTGAGAGGATGGTACCTTGGAGGACCCCGTTGCGGGAATAAAGGCACCTAGGAAGATTTTGAGGGGATTGTACCTTGGAGGCCCCTTTTTGGTTAGAGGTTCGCACCTTAGAGTGTTTTGAGAGGATGGTACCTTGGAGGACCCCGTTGCGGGAATAAAGGCACCTAGGAAGATTTTAAGGGGATTTTACCTTGGAGGCCCCTTTTTGGTTAGAGGTTCGCACCTTGGAGTGTTTTGAGAGGATGGTACCTTGGAGGACCCCGTTGCGGGAATAAAGGCACCTAGGAAGATTTTTGAGGGGATTGTACCTTGTAGGCCTCTTTTTGGTTAGAGGTTCGCACCTTGGAGTGTTTTGAGAGGATGGTACCTTGGAGGACCCCGTTGCGGGAATAAAGGCACCTAGGAAGATTTTGAGGGGATTGTACCTTGGAGGCCCCTTTTTGGTTAGAGGTTCGCACCTTGGAGTGTTTTGAGAGGATGGTACCTTGGAGGACCCCGTTGCGGGAATAAAGGCACCTAGGAAGATTTTAAGGGGATTGTACCTTGGAGGCCCCTTTTTGGTTAGAGGTTCGCACCTTGGAGTGTTTTGAGAGGATGGTACCTTGGAGGACCCCGTTGCGGGAATAAAGGCACCTAGGAAGATTTTTGAGGGGATTGTACCTTGAAGGCCCCTTTTTGGTTAGAGGTTCGCACCTTGGAGTGTTTTGAGAGGATGGTACCTTGGAGGACCCCGTTGCGGGAATAAAGGCACCTAGGAAGATTTTAAGGGGATTGTACCTTGGAGGCCCCTTTTTGGTTAGAGGTTCGCACCTTGGAGTGTTTTGAGAGGATGGTACCTTGGAGGACCCCGTTGCGGGAATAAAGGCACCTAGGAAGATTTTGAGGGGATTGTACCTTGGAGGCCCCTTTTTGGTTAGAGGTTCGCACCTTGGAGTGTTTTGAGAGGATGGTACCTTGGAGGACCCCGTTGCGGGAATAAAGGCACCTAGGAAGATTTTAAGGGGATTGTACCTTGGAGGCCCCTTTTTGGTTAGAGGTTCGCACCTTGGAGTGTTTTGAGAGGATGGTACGTTGGAGGACCCCGTTGCGGGAATAAAGGCACCTAGGAAGATTTTGAGGGCATTGTACCTTGGAGGCCCCTTTTTGGTTAGAGGTTCGCACCTTGGAGTGTTTTGAGAGGATGGTACCTTGGAGGACCCCGTTGCGGGAATAAAGGCACCTAGGAAGATTTTTAGGGGATTGTACCTTGGAGGCCCCTTTTTGGTTAGAGGTTCGCACCTTGGAGTGTTTTGAGAGGATGGTACCTTGGAGGACCCCGTTGCGGGAATAAAGGCACCTAGGAAGATTTTTGAGGGGATTGTACCTTGGAGGCCCCTTTTTGGTTAGAGGTTCGCACCTTGGAGGGTTTTGAGAGGATGGTACGTTGGAGGACCCCGTTGCGGGAATAAAGGCACCTAGGAAGATTTTTGAGGGGATTGTACCTTGGAGGCCTCTTTTTGGTTAGAGGTTCGCACCTTGGAGGGTTTTGAGAGGATGGTACGTTGGAGGACCCCGTTGCGGGAATAAAGGCACCTAGGAAGATTTTAAGGGGATTGTACCTTGAAGGCCCCTTTTTGGTTAGAGGTTCGCACCTTGGAGTGTTTTGAGAGGATGGTACCTTGGAGGACCCCGTTGCGGGAATAAAGGCACCTAGGAATATTTTTGAGGGGATTGTACCTTGGAGGCCCCTTTTTGGTTAGAGGTTCGCACCTTGGAGTTTTTTGAGAGGATGGTACCTTGGAGGACCCCGTTGCGGGAATAAAGGCACCTAGGAAGATTTTTGAGGGGATTGTACCTTGGAGGCCCCTTTTTGGTTAGAGGTTCGCACCTTGGAGTGTTTTGAGAGGATGGTACCTTGGAGGACCCCGTTGCGGGAATAAAGGCACCTAGGAAGATTTTTGAGGGGATTGTACCTTGGAGGCCCCTTTTTGGTTAGAGGTTCGCACCTTGGAGTGTTTTGAGAGGATGGTACCTTGGAGGACCCCGTTGAGGGAATAAAGGCACCTAGGAAGATTTTAAGGGGATTGTACCTTGGAGGCCCCTTTTTGGTTAGAGGTTCGCACCTTGGAGTGTTTTGAGAGGATGGTACCTTGGAGGACCCCGTTGCGGGAATAAAGGCACCTAGGAAGATTTTTGAGGGGATTGTACCTTGGAGGCCCCTTTTTGGTTAGAGGTTCGCACCTTGGAGTGTTTTGAGAGGATGGTAGCTTGGAGGACCCCGTTGCGGGAATAAAGGCACCTAGGAAGATTTTAAGGGGATTGTACCTTGGAGGCCCCTTTTTGGTTAGAGGTTCGCACCTTGGAGGGTTTTGAGAGGATGGTACCTTGGAGGACCCCGTTGCGGGAATAAAGGCACCTAGGAAGATTTTTGAGGGGATTGTACCTTGGAGGCCCCTTTTTGGTTAGAGGTTCGCACCTTGGAGGGTTTTGAGAGGATAGTACGTTGGAGGACCCCGTTGCGGGAATAAAGGCACCTAGGAAGATTTTTGAGGGGATTGTACCTTGGAGGCCTCTTTTTGGTTAGAGGTTCGCACCTTGGAGGGTTTTGAGAGGATGGTACCTTGGAGGACCCCGTTGCGGGAATAAAGGCACCTAGGAAGATTTTTGAGGGGATTGTACCTTGGAGGCCCCTTTTTGGTTAGAGGTTCGCACCTTGGAGTGTTTTGAGAGGATGGTACCTTGGAGGACCCCGTTGCGGGAATAAAGGCACCTAGGAAGATTTTAAGGGGATTGTACCTTGGAGGCCCCTTTTTGGTTAGAGGTTCGCACCTTGGAGTGTTTTGAGAGGATGGTACGTTGGAGGACCCCGTTGCGGGAATAAAGGCACCTAGGAAGATTTTTGAGGGGATTGTACCTTGGAGGCCCCTTTTTGGTTAGAGGTTCGCACCTTGGAGGGTTTTGAGAGGATAGTACGTGGGAGGACCCCGTTGCGGGAATAAAGGCACCTAGGAAGATTTTTGAGGGGATTGTACCTTGGAGGCCTCTTTTTGGTTAGAGGTTCGCACCTTGGAGGGTTTTGAGAGGATGGTACCTTGGAGGACCCCGTTGCGGGAATAAAGGCACCTAGGAAGATTTTTGAGGGGATTGTACCTTGGAGGCCTCTTTTTGGTTAGAGGTTCGCACCTTGGAGGGTTTTGAGAGGATGGTACCTTGGAGGACCCCGTTGCGGGAATAAAGGCACCTAGAAAGATTTTGAGGGGATTGTACCTTGGAGGCCTCTTTTTGGTTAGAGGTTCGCACCTTGGAGGGTTTTGAGAGGATGGTACGTTGGAGGACCCCGTTGCGGGAATAAAGGCACCTAGGAAGATTTTAAGGGGATTGTACCTTGGAGGCCTCTTTTTGGTTAGAGGTTCGCACCTTGGAGGGTTTTGAGAGGATGGTACGTTGGAGGACCCCGTTGCGGGAATAAAGGCACCTAGGAAGATTTTTGAGGGGATTGTACCTTGGAGGCCCCTTTTTGGTTAGAGGTTCGCACCTTGGAGTGTTTTGAGAGGATGGTACCTTGGAGGACCCCGTTGCGGGAATAAAGGCACCTAGGTAGATTTTAAGGGGATTGTACCTTGGAGGCCTCTTTTTGGTTAGAGGTTCGCACCTTGGAGGGTTTTGAGAGGATGGTACCTTGGAGGACCCCGTTGCGGGAATAAAGGCACCTAGGAAGATTTTAAGAGGATTGTACCTTGGATGCCCCTTTTTGGTTAGAGGTTCGCACCTTGGAGTGTTTTGAGAGGATGGTACCTTGGAGGACCCCGTTGTGGGAATAAAGGCACCTAGGAAGATTTTTGAGAGGATTGTACCTTGGAGGCCCCTTTTTGGTTAGAGGTTCGCACCTTGGAGGGTTTTGAGAGGATGGTACGTTGGAGGACCCCGTTGCGGGAATAAAGGCACCTAGGAAGATTTTTGAGGGGATTGTACCTTGGAGGCCCCTTTTTGGTTAGAGGTTCGCACCTTGGAGGGTTTTGAGAGGATGGTACGTTGGAGGACCCCGTTGCGGGAATAAAGGCACCTAGGAAGATTTTTGAGGGGATTGTACCTTGGAGGCCTCTTTTTGGTTAGAGGTTCGCACCTTGGAGGGTTTTGAGAGGATGGTACCTTGGAGGACCCCGTTGCGGGAATAAAGGCACCTAGGAAGATTTTAAGGTGATTGTACCTTGGAGGCCTCTTTTTGGTTAGAGGTTCGCACCTTGGAGTGTTTTGAGAGGATGGTACCTTGGAGGACCCCGTTGCGGGAATAAAGGCACCTAGGAAGATTTTTGAGGGGATTGTACCTTGGAGGCCCCTTTTTGGTTAGAGGTTCGCACCTTGGAGTGTTTTGAGAGGATGGCACCTTGGAGGACCCCGTTGCGGGAATAAAGGCACCTAGGAAGATTTTAAGGGGATTGTACCCTGGAGGCCCCTTTTTGGTTAGAGGTTCGCACCTTGGAGGGGTTTTGAGAGGATGGTACGTTGGAGGACCCCGTTGCGGGAATAAAGGCACCTAGGAAGATTTTTGAGGGGATTGTACCTTGGAGGCCCCTTTTTGGTTAGAGGTTCGCACCTTGGAGGGTTTTGAGAGGATGGTACCTTGGAGGACCCCGTTGCGGGAATGAAGGCACCTAGGAAGATTTTTGAGGGGATTGTACCTTGGAGGCCTCTTTTTGGTTAGAGGTTCGCACCTTGGAGGGTTTTGAGAGGATGGTACCTTGGAGGACCCCGTTGCGGGAATAAAGGCACCTAGAAAGATTTTGAGGGGATTGTACCTTGTAGGCCTCTTTTTGGTTAGAGGTTCGCACCTTGGAGGGTTTTGAGAGGATGGTACCTTGGAGGACCCCGTTGCGGGAATAAAGGCACCTAGAAAGATTTTAGGGGATTGTACCTTGGAGGCCTCTTTTTGGTTAGAGGTTCGCACCTTGGAGTGTTTTAAGAGGATGGTACCTTGGAGGACCCCGTTGCGGGAATAAAGGCACCTAGAAAGATTTTGAGGGGATTGTACCTTGGAGGCCTCTTTTTGGTTAGAGGTTCGCACCTTGGAGGGTTTTGAGAGGATGGTACCTTGGAGGACCCCGTTGCGGGAATAAAGGCACCTAGAAAGATTTTGAGGGGATTGTACCTTGGAGGCCTCTTTTTGGTTAGAGGTTCGCACCTTGGAGGGTTTTGAGAGGATGGTACCTTGGAGGACCCCGTTGCGGGAATAAAGGCACCTAGAAAGATTTTGAGGGGATTGTACCTTGGAGGCCTCTTTTTGGTTAGAGGTTCGCACCTTGGAGTGTTTTGAGAGGATGGTACGTTGGAGGACCCCGTTGCGGGAATAAAGGCACCTAGGAAGATTTTGAGGGGATTGTACCTTGGAGGCCCCTTTTTGGTTAGAGGTTCGCACCTTGGAGTGTTTTGAGAGGATTGTACCTTGGAGGACCCCGTTGTGGGAATAAAGGCACCTAGGAAGATTTTTGAGGGGATTGTACCTTGGAGGCCTCTTTTTGGTTAAAGGTTCGCACCTTGGAGTGTTTTGAGAGGATGGTACCTTGGAGGACCCCGCTGCGGGAATAAAGGCACCTAGGAAGATTTTTGAGGGTATTGTACCTTGGAGGCCTCTTTTTGGTTAGAGGTTCGCACCTTCGAGGGTTTTGAGAGGATGGTACGTTGGAGGACCCCGTTGAAGAATTCTTTTCCTTTCTGATTGCGCTGTGCTCAAGGATTTAGTGAAGTATTTTTGAAAGCCTGAAATCCATCCTTGGTTATTGCTATGGTAAGTGGTGTACAGTAATGTTTAGATGAGGACGTGGCATGGGACAACGTGGAAGGCTTTACTGCTTCTTGCGACCATGACTGTGCTTTGAAGGGGATGGTTTTGGTTGACGCCTCCTATGATGTGTTTTTATGGTATTCATATTTTGATTCTGGTTTTCTTTGAAGTCATGTAGGGTGTGTGGTCGTTTTAATCATTTTGAAGAGTATTTTTTTTTAGTATTGGTTGAGATAGTTAAGAAAAGGTTCGGTGATATGGTATGGAGGTTTTATAAACAGTTGTTGAAGAGGTGTGTGCTGATATAGCTGTGAGGCCGATGTGTTTTAGTTGGATGTTTGAGATGTAGCCGAGGCCTACAGTTTGTGAGTTTTTGAGTGATTTGAAGGTGAGTGCGATACTTTAGTGTGTGTAGGAGTGATGGTTGAGATGAGTGGTCTATCTGCAATTTATTTAAGCTTTGAAGTGTTTTCGTACTGTTGCGGCTTGTGTGTATTTGGCTGATTGTGGGGTTGTGGATTATGGGCAGGTTGTATTGTTGTCTCTGGTGGGGAGAGATTCGTTTGTGGGGGAGGATGGGTGCGATGTGTGAATTTTCTTAGTGTTTACCGGAGTTGGGTACGGGTTGTCGTGTGGTTGATTGTTTCCAATTTTATTTCTGTTTAGTGTCGATGAAAGTATTGATGCGCCTGTTGAGGTTGGGAATGTGTTCAAGTTGTTGAGTTGTGGAATTTTTGTTTTGTCTTAAGCAGTTTTTTTTTCAGGATGATGTTACCTCTAGTGTGAGGTTAAGATTGAAGTGTTTTCTATGTCCTTGGAGACTATATATTTTTCTTACCCTGGTGCATGTGTTGGAGAAGTGGAATAGGGTTCGCTAGAAGGAAGGGAATTGCTACAATGCGAAGTTGGATAGTGTGTTTTCTATATTTTTCTGTAAATATAGTCTAATTGGCTCTTTTGTAGGTAGTGTATGTGATTTTGTTTGAGCTGTGATTAGATTGAGTTAGTTGATATGTGGTAAGGATTGGTAGATTAGCGGAGTAGAGTGTGTGTAAGGTTTGCAAGGTAGTTCTAGAGTGGAAGTGAGGGTAGCAGACAGTTATGTCTGGTGAAGTATACTCTTGGTTGCGTTGCAGGACTATTCTTGTTGGTTGGTTTTTGTTGCTCAGTGAGTGATGGTTTCAATGGTAAATGCGTCTCTTGGGCTGTCAAGTTAGTTAGGCGTGGTGGTGGGCATTGAGGTCTTCCCCTAAGAAGAGGTTGGAGTGTGTGGGAATGGTACTAGGTTGAGCAATAAATCTGCTGGGCAGTGTTAGGAGGGGGCAGGTGGGATTTAGTTGTTGGTGTTATTGTGTGTAGTTTTGTTGACTTTAATGGCTATTGATTGTAGTTTTGTAGGCTTTCTGTGTTTCTGGTTGTGTTTGAGAGTGGTGTGTGTCTTTCTGTATTAAGGTGATCAAGCTGTGGTGCGCTGGGTATACATCGTGTCTTAGTGTAGTGTAATGAGATTGTGGGGTTAAGTTGCATTCCTGGATTAAGGCAATGGGAATGGTGCCTGTGTTTAGTGTTTTTGTAATTCTTGTTGCTTGTTGCGGATTTCGGTCGTATTGAATTAGAAGATATTGAGCAATTGTGATGCGTGAATGTGAGGTGATGTTGTGCATAGGGTGTATGTCTGCTCAAAATGGTATTCGCCATTAAGACTTGATTCACTGCTAACAAAGAATTCATTTTAAGAACGTCGTTCGATCTCAAAAGTGGGTTCGCTCTCAAAACGGTATTCGCTCCCAAAATGGTATTCGCTCCCGAAATGGTATTCTCTCCCGAAATGGTTTTCGCTCCCGAAATAGTATTCGTTCCCGAAGTGGTATTCGCTCCCGAAATGGTATTCACTCCCGAAATGGTATTCGCTCTAACGTTCTTTCTTCATTGATTGGTTGTTAGTAGAAACACATCTTTAATATATTGCAATATTTTGATCAATAATTAGTAAGGAGCTTTACCACCGAAACACTCGTTTACGATGCCTTTTTTTCTGACTGGGGATCTACTGTTTACGTGGAATCCGAACCACGGGTGTCTACAACGTATGGAAGCCGCCCTGAAGTCATCCACATTAGAAACTCTATGTGAGGATTTACCACATATGATGTAGCTTAACCTCGTTGAAATAGGAAGCAGTATTTCGACTTGCTAAGCCGTCGCCCTCAATACTTTGATATCGGACGTACTTTTGCAAAGGCCCAATTTTCAATAGATCCTTGGATGCTTTAGTAATAAGGTTATTGATCACGGATATTGAGACACTCACTCACGCCCTGCCAAGCTTCTTGGAATCCACCTTTCATTGTCAACTAAGAATCCCATCCAAAAAAATCAATTAAATGAGGTTGACTTAGGTCTTTGACGGGTCTTCGTCTGATCGAATGTCTGATAAGAACACCCCATCCAGTATAGGTTGGTCATTAATCTCTCACCCGAGTTTGGAGGACTTCCTAAGTGTTTTATATGAATGGTATACATAGCAAAATAGTGGCAAGTCGTAGATATGAACAGGTATTGGTGTGTTGGAGTGATTAATTTATACAACTACTTTTCTATTGGTATTGATGGTATTGTGTAATATTAAATCACGGGTCGAGTTAAAGAGGAGAGCTGTGTAGCAATGGACGATCTTGTTCCCAAACCATATTATTTTAAGAACGAGTTCGAGAAAGGATGGCACCTTCGAGGACCCCGTTGGGGAGAGGAAGGTACCTTGGAGGAACCCGTTCGAGAAAGGATGGCACCTTCGAGGACCTCGTTGGGGAGAGGAAGGTACCTTGGAGGAACCCGTTGTGGAGAGGATTGTATCTTATAATAATAATTATAGTAATAATAATAATAAGTATTTATAATGCGCCCTTCAGGGCTGTTAGCCCTCCCAGAGCGCAGGTTGTGTAGAGAAAGTTTAGAGGGAAGAGAAGGCAATTCAGAAGAGATGAGTCTTCCGGAGACGTTTAAAAGTAGAGAGGAAGGGAGAGGATCGGATTTCGGCAGGAAGAGCATTCCAGAGTCTAGGTACAGTTTGTTGTAGTTGCACTTTAAGATTTTCTCATTTTTTTTTACATGAGGAAACTTTTTAAAAATAAAAATCATTACGTGATGTTCTATTGTTGTTGTTGTTGTTGTTTTTTAAAAAAATGGGATTAGAAAGGGAAGAGGTTCAGAAAGATATTCATAAACTGTTGAAATTATGGCAAGTATTTTTAAGAAATTGAAAAACAAAGAAAAATATTTCATCCTGCTCCTCAACTGCTATTTTTAGTAAACAAAATCAGTTCTTGTTTAAATTTTCTTTAAGGAATTTAATTGTTTCAAAAATATTATTGGATAAGTTCTAACCAACATTTAAAGGGTAAAAACTATCTTTATAAAGAATAACTCACACGGAAACAATGCTTTGACATTTTCAAAAGATTTGACATTGAAAAAAAAAATAAAAATGTGATTACAAAAAAAAATATCTATCCCTCGCTCGAAGCGCGTTGCATATTTTTTGTGAAAAGAGATAAATAAAAAAAAAATAGTAAACAAAATTATAGCTAATGTACTCGAAGAAAATTAATAAAATGACAAAAAAATGCTTCAACAAATGAAGGCTTACCAAGGGATGAAATAATACTAGACGATGTTGTTAATGAATTTGAAGTAAATGAATTGAAAACAGATATTGTTATATCTAATGAAGAGGTAATTAAAACAGATGAAAATATACCAAACAATTTTGTCAGTGAGATTTAGAGGATAAAATAAGTTGTTTTTTATTTAATAAAGTAGGAAAAAAAAGGAAAAGACACAAGAATATATTGAAAATTCTTTCGTCGAAGAAAGTTCGCGATATAATGAAAGAGGTAGCGATTAAAAAAAAAAATAAAAAAAAAAAATTAATGGCTCAAAAACGGTTACAAACGAAAGAAGTGAAAGAGAAAAAAAAGATGCCGAAAACGATTAAAAGGAGAAGAAAAGAAATTCAGGCAAGAAGAGAAAAATTATATCTTAAAGCCTATAACAATAAAGTTTTTTTTCCCTTGCCTTTAGGCCTAGAAAATAAGAATGGATCTGAAAAAACATAGACCAAGGATACATCGTTAGGAGACAGGAGGAGAAGGGGCTTGCGCTTCGCATGCAGACGTTCGGTCTGTGGCCTATGGCGTATCCGGCTCTGGTAACGGGTTTTTGGTCTAAACTTTTTATAGGTTTCCAGTACATATCTCCTAATAATTTAATCTTGGCCTATCTTTTTTAGTCACGGTCGACTCTACATCTCACCATGTCGGTGCGTCGGTCGGTCACTGTTTTGCTATTTTATTTTGTAATAATATTATAACTATTCGGCCGATTCTAACGAAATTTGAAACCCTTATGTTGTTTTACATTCTCGTTCGAATGATAGAATTGCCAATGTCCTTCCAAGGTTAGTCCTTGAATTATTGGGGAATTACATTGTAACTATTCGGTCGATTGTAACGATATTTGAAACCGTTATGTTCTTTTACATTCTCATTCGAATGATATAATTACCAATGTCCTTCCAAAGTTACTTCGGGAATTATTAAAAGTTTTGAAGGTCATAAGGTCATAAATCAGAATAAGTGAGAGCACGTGATTTTTTGGTCAACTGACCCTGTTTACATCGATGTTTATTTTCTAGGCCTAAAAGCAAGAAAAAACATTTCTTCAAAATTCGTTTGAAATACAAAAAATCAATGCTCGGGACTCTTCTTTTTTCCCCCACATCTAAATTTGCTCTGATAATTTCATTTTGTTTTACTCGTTTATAGTGGCTACTGGCTATTTCTTCCTGCTAAAGATTAAAATTGAAAATCTTTTTTATCAATAACTTCGCTAAAATCATCCAATATACGAGAAAAAAACAACCAAAACAGTCATGCCTAAATTTTAATAAATTTCCTGAACTTTACCATTTGTAATTTTTTTTTTCTTTTTAAAAAATCCCAAATATTCGACAATCATCTTTATTTTTTGTGAACTTCATCATTTGTAATTCTTTTTGTTTTGAAAAGTTCCCAAACATTCGACAATCATATTTATTTTTTCTGAACTTAACCGTTTGTAATTCTTTTTGTTTTTAAAAAATCCCAAATATTCGACAATCATCTTTATTTTTTGTGAACTTCATCATTTGTAATTCTTTTTGTTTTGAAAAGTTCCCAAACATTCGACAATCATATTTATTTTTTCTGAACTTCACCGTTTGTAATTCTTTTTGTTTTTAAAAAATCCCAAATATTCGACAATCATCTTTATTTTTTCTGAACTTCACCATTTGTAATTCTTTTTCTTTTAAAAAGTTCCCAAACATTCAACAATCATCTTTATTTTTTCTGACCATCACCATTTGTAATTCTTTTTCTTTTGAAGAGTTCTAAAACATTCGATAATCATATCTATTTTTTCTCAACTTTACCATTTTGTTGTCAAAAAATCCAAAGTTAAAATATACTCTTACGATAAACTAATGTCCAAACTTTTGGCCATGACTATCCCTATCCCGAAATTTGCTCTTGGTCTATTTTAACAGACAACCTTTTTTTTTTTAAACGAAAAAAAATCTTAGGAAAAATCTCCAAGTAAAAATATCGTGTAATCGATGGATATGTACTAGAAACCTTTTTACATTTTTTAAATAAAAAGCTCGCACCAGAGCCGGATAAGCCAAGGGCACAGACCTGAAGTCAGCATGCGAAGCGCAAGTTCCTCTTGTAAGGAGAAATGGCGGAGCCTCTCTTTTTAGATTCTTTCAAAGAAAGAGAGTTGCTACTTTGCGCACTTTAATTAAGCCGATAAAGATGGAGTATAGTTACTTGTACTTTAATATACATAATAAAGAGGGACTATACAGTCATAGCCAAAGGTTTTGAGACTATATTATTTCGTGTAAATAAAATAATACATATAATAAAACGTTGCATTTTGTTTTAGTGTATTTGTATCATAATTTGAATGTTTGATTTACAAGAATTTAGATCCCAAACCCATTTTATTAATAAATAAAGTCAATTGATGCGTGCAGTCAATAGCTACAATAATGTCCCTCGATCTTCATTACTGTTTCAAATCGTTTTGGTATGCTGAGGACCAAATTTGTCATGGTATCTTGACTAATATTCCTCCATTTTTGTTCTGTAAGGAGCCGTAACTATTCGCAAGTGGAAGGCGTCTGTTTATCAACCTCCAGTTTCATTATCGCCCACAAATTCTTTAGTGGGTTCAAATCTGGCGAATTCCCGGGTCAAGGTCCTAAAAGTTCGATGTTATTTTCAGCCAAGAACTTTGTTATTGATTTTTCTTTGTAGCAAGGTGCTCCATCATGCTGGGTGAAGGTGCCTGTAAAGCAGGTTTTGGAACCATTTTTGATTTTCATGGCAGTGTTGTTTTGCTAATTTGTTAGTACTCCAGTTCCCTTAGATGAGAAGAAGTCCCAAACAGGAAAAGTCACGGATGCTTCTCTGTGGGAACGCCACAGGAATCGTGAAGGCACTTCCTTTTTCTTTACCCAACGAGGGATTTTCCAGAAGCCCCAAACAAGCGGAAAGGGACCTTCATCATAGAATATCACTTTGTCACACTATTCAACAGTCCCTTCATTATCTTTCCTACAAAAGTGGAGCCAATCCGTAAGGTTCTTCTTGGTGAGATGAGGCTTCTTCGCAGACCTTCTCGACTTTGGACCTTTGTCGAAAAGTCTCTACTTCACTGTGCGCGCCAAATCGTTCACACCTGCTCCTTTTCAATTGTGAGCAAGCATGGCACAAGAGGGGGGGTGGAGAGCTTACTATGAAGTGATCTTGGGGTTCATTTGAAGCTCTTGGGCGGCCAGAAGACTTCTTCACAGGAAAGTAACCAGTCTTTTTAAAGTCATTAATCCTAAAAATGGTGTTCCTTGATCCAATACCTTAGCAACCATCTCTTTACATTTCAGGACACTTTGGTGCAGAACATCAATGGTTGCACGCTTTGCTTTGGAAAGAACCATTTCTACAATTGAAAATGATGCAAACATTTATTTTTACAAAAAAAATATTACGAAATAGGGCGGGCCAGATCCGACCCGCGAAGGCCTAGCTTCTGGCCCGCCACCTTGCTCGACATCAATAAAGTGACCATATATATGGTCACTTTAGGGATTTCGTTTATTCACTCGGGCCCGCAGCCTGCTACCAAAAGTCTCATCTGGCCCTCACTCTGAAAAGGTTGTCCACTCTTGATTTCAGCCATATTTCTCAGCATTTTTCCCTCTTGATCGAATAGCAAAGCTCCGGTGACTGAAAGTCCCCTTCTTACAGGAACAGGACCAGAGTGCGATTTGGGATTCAGTGAAGGAATTCACTGAGTTATTTTTATTATTAATTTTGAAATGCTGTTTTTTTTATAACAAACCTATAATAATTTAAATATTAAAATAAAAACATATATTAGTATCAAAACTTTCGGCCATGACTGTAGCTTCCTGCACTTTAGCAAACCCGCTAAAGTTGGAATAGTGCTACCTACTACCAAACTTCCTTTCCTGACGGCCCGAGGGAGCGCCGCCCCCCTTTATCTCAGGGCACTTTAAAATCAATTAACCGATGCCTCGGTGATTTTGATTATTTAAAAATACAACAAAAATAATAACAACACATTACATGCTCTAAAAATATACATACGTGTGTTTATGTGTGTGTTGGTGTTGTAGAAGAGAAGGGGGAAGGCGGTTGACGATGAGGAGATCCCATTTTCCGGCGAGGGGATCGATGCCCCCTGCTGATTGGCTGTGACGTCACGCGCGAGAGGAGCCGAAAGGGAAGGGGGAGGCGCAAGAGTTATTGCGAGGGGTAACGGAGTGAGGGATTTATGAGAGAGGGGAAGGACCCAGAGGAAGACTCGCCGCACACACACACACATACATACACGCACCTCGATCTCGACCAAAGAGACCTTGGGATCGAGCACAAATGCCGCATCCGACATTTCGAGAAACCACCCGAATGTATCAATACCGAAAGAGTACCACAAGGGTGTGTTAACATTGAAAGAATGACACAAAACTGTGCTAATGTGCCACCGGATGTGTCAATACCACGATAGTACCACATGAAAGTGACAACACTATAGAAGTGCCTCTAGAATGTATCAACAATGTAAGAGTGCCACTACAATGCAGTGACAATATAAAAGTGCTTTTACAGTGTATCAACACCGTAAGAGTGCCACGGGAATATATCAACATTATAAAATTAGGTCCGTATTGTGGCACCATCTTAAGAGTGTCGATGGACTGTGCCAGCATCTTAAAGCTACCAATGGACTATGAAGGCATCTTGAAAGTGCCAATGGACAAATAACTTACAATTTACCCAATTAGTCGTATCATTATTTACGCAGAATTTCGTTCAGTGACAATTTAATATATTATTATTTGAGTGTTTGGGTAAATATTGCTATAAATATACTAAATAGGACATTTAACAATAAAATAAAGTAAATTTTTATGGACACCAGGCAATGGCTTCGCCACTCCCCCCCCCCCCCCTACGAGGGGAGCTCGTGCTTCGCTACTAAGATTAAAATTTAAAATCTAAAAAAAAGCATCCATGGTTAAATTTTTATTAATTTTCTGAACTTTACCAATTATAATAATTTTAAAAGGGAATTCTAAACTAAATTTTCCCCCTTTCAAAATATCACGTTGCAAAAATATAGAGTTATAGAAGAACTACAGAACTACAGAATCTAGGACCAGCAAAGACCCTAAGGTCCGCTCGAGGCTAGTCCGCTACACTAAATCAAAAACTACGATACACCCTTATCTACGAGTGTATCTCTAACATGCAATTTTTTTTATCATTTTTTTTTATTTAATACTATCTACTGTACACACTTATCTACATGTGTACATTATAGTGCAATTTTAACTAATCAAACTAGGGGTCGGGGGAGATAGAAAGTTTTTCTTTTCATCTTCCGCAGCCACTCGACTGCTAGTGGTGAAAAGCTAATTTAGGGATAGAGACTACTTATAGGATAGGCAGAAAAGAAATGGGACATCTAAGCTACACATGCAGAGAATCGCCGGCATCATTTTTAGTCATCATAATTTCATATCCTTAAACCTCCGCTCCAAACTCTCTCTCTGCAAGGACGTTTAAATTCACAGCGCTCAACTACGTTATATTTAAACTATTCAAATGCACGTCGAGACGATTTTTGAACATATTAACCGAAGTGCTATCTACTACGTGGGTGGGCAGCCGATTCCAATTTTGAGTAACTTTAAATGTAAAATAGTTTTGGGCTATACTAGTGTTAAAACGCTTGTTCACTAATTTTAACCCGTGCTGACGAGTATTTCCCCTATGATCCAGTTCGAACAGATTGCGAAAGTCAACGTTTGAGAAACCCTTTAGTATTTTAAATACTTCTATTAGCTGGCCACGTAATCTTCTGCGTTCTAGCGATGGCAAATCTAAAGCCCTGAGCCTTTCCTCGTATGATCTATTCCTCAGCTCTGGAATTAATTTCGTAGCCCTACGCTGCACTCTTTCTAATTGCGCAATATCTTTCATTAAATATGGAGCCCAAAATTGAACAGCGTATTCGAGAAGTGGCCGCACAAGGGATTTATATAAAGGTAAAATTACATCCTTAGATTTGAAAGAGTCGGTGGGAAGAAGGAAGAAGAACTACAGAACTACAGAACTACAGAATCTAGGACCAGCAAAGACCATAAGGTCCGCTCGAGGCTAGTCCGCTACACTAAATCAAAAACTACGATACACCCTTATCTACGAGTGTATCTCTAACATGCTATTTTTTATTTTTTTTTATTTTAATACTATCTACTGTACACACTTATCTACATGTGTACATTATCGTGCAATTTTAACTAACCAAACTAGGGGTCGGGGGAGATAGAAAGTTTTCCTTCTCATCTTCCGCAGCCACTCGACTGCTAGTGGTGAAAAGCTAATTTAGGGATAGAGACTACTTATAGGATAGGCGGAAAAGAAATGGGACATCTAAGCTACACATGCAGAGAATCGCCGGCATCATTTTTAGTCATCATAATTTCATATCCTTAAACCTCCGCTCCAAACTCTCTCTCTGCAAGGGCGTTTAAATTCACAGTGCTCAACTACGTTATATTTAAACTATTCAAATGCACGTCGAGACGATTTTTGAACATATTAACCGAAGTGCTATCTACTACGTGGGAAGAAGAAGAAGAAGAAGAAGAAGAAGAAGAAGAAGAAGAAGAAGAAGAAGAAGAAGAAGAAGATATATAAAAATCAATTTTCTGAACTTCACCATTTGTAATTCTATGGGTTTTAAAAAATCACAAAATTTCGATACTTATATTTATTTCTGAACTTCACCATTTTGTTTTTTGATATTATAAAAGAATTATTAGAAATAACTTTGATAGAAAAAACATAAGTCATAAGCAAACTAAGATAATATTATTATTCAAATACTCAAAAAATCCCCTTCTTAAATTATAGAGTTAGTGATGATAATGATGATAATGATGAAGTGATTATGATGATTATTAACGTTATTGCGATATTTCAAACAATACGGTCGAAACATTACGACACCGTGTTGTATTTTTTTGAATAAGCCGCACCGAAGCAGTTAGGATAGGCGGTTACGATAGCAATCGCTCGCCTCATTCATCCTGTGTCGGGCGCACTGGGGGACCCTCCTCATCCACGCCAATCAAGTGGCTGTTGGATTGGTCTATTGAATACAGCCATTCGATTAGTGTGGATGAGAAGCGTCCCCCAGTGCGCCCGATGCAGGATGAATGAGGCGAGCGATTGCTATCGTAACCTGAATGTTGGCAAGGTTGCCAAATTTTACGAAATTTTGCCTTTTCCCTGCTTAGTTAACTTTAAATATTTATTTATTTTTTAATGAGGGATCTCACAAAAAATAGTCCCATTAACATTTGCCTATTAAATTTGGGTAAACATGAAGATCGGCGGCGCGAACGATGAGACGCAAAATATTTCGTCCCTGTTCCAATATGTTTCACCTTTTTGGAGTAAATTCAAGGGGACTGCTCGTGGGGGGCTTAGCACTGCGGGGTAACCCCCCTACGATGATCCTGAGTTTCAAACAATTAGGGGTGTCTCCGGGGCACAGCCGTCCAGTATATAATCATAATTGTTTATAGAATAATGTTCTAACGTTTTTATTTAACCAAACGCGCATGAATATGCATCCGCGGATGAACGAAACATACACGTAAAAATATACACTTTTTCAGGCGCGCCGCGGATCTTCATGTTTACCTTGATTTGTATCGTTCTAATTAATTTCGCGGCAGTCGTGCAAAACTATTCAAGGTTTAATAGAAAAATATAAATAATTATCTTATAGTTAACTAACCTTTTTCCATAATATTTGGAAAAATGTGACATGCGTAATTTGGGGCAATAGCTCCACCTATTTCCTAATTCATTGGCAGTTAATCTAAATGATTAGGAGTTACTATTTTTTCTACAAAATTTAATAATTTTATTTGTTTAAAAAAAGCGAAAAATTTCTTTGAATAAATAAGAATTGAGATGCAAAGGATTTTGACAAAACGCAACAAATGAAAACTAGATTAACCGAGTTAATATAACATAAAAGATGTAAAAAGCCACTAGGACCTTTGAAAGTCAACACAATCAAAATATATAAAAAAAAATCCATTAAGCCAACCATAATTTGCATGCATCCATTGGATTGTGTTATTAGCCATTAACCATTTATTTTAATACAAAATCCCAAATATGCAAATATTTGTAAAATTATTCATTATTCTTTGAGAACGAAAAGAACAAGCTCGAAAGTAATTGGAATCCGCCTTTCATTTTCCTGTGGGACTTTTTGAATATATATATATATATATATATATATATATATATATATATGTAAAAATTATCACCAAAAAACATGTGATCTAAGATGCTTGAAATACCCCAAATGAAAATAATACACAGAATAAGCCGAAGCGCTTTCGTGTTTACATCATCAGGGGCAGAAGAACAATGAAATAAAGAAATAGTTAATAAACAGAGAAATGTGACGTCACTCAAATATACCGACGAACAAAAACAATTCATATATATATATATATATATATATATATATATATATATATATATATATATATATATATATATCAGTAAGGCAATTAACTATGCGGTAACAGGATATTTTTGGCAAACACAGTCTCCCTCAAAGCTCTCGGAAAATAAGCGTTCTCTCAGATAGCTAAAAAACTATCTTTCGATTGGCCTTTTCAAATATCACCCCTGCTTATCGAAGAGAATGGAAATTTGTGGAGAAAAACAAATTTTCCATTCTCTTCGATTGATGTCCAACTCAAGGTAATTACAACATCTTCAGTCAAGTCATTTCAAGAATCTACGACTTTACTACTCAAATAATACCGCCTCAAGTGCAGCTTACATCTCTATTTTTTATTTTTTAAAAAAGCGACTCCTTATCCTATCATGAGTCTCCAACTCGTAAAACTTCCCTATTTCTAATTTATTAATCCCCTTAAACATTATAAAAAGCTGGATCATATCACCTCTCAAGCGCCACCTTTCAAATGAAAACATGCTAAGTGCCCTTAACCTTTCCATATAATAAAAGTGTCTCAAGGAAGGCACCCTTTTTGTTGCTCTTCTCTGTAATGCCTCCAGAATTTTGATGTCCTGCTTGTGATGTGTGGCTATTGCCCGAATATAATATTCCAGATGTGGTCTAACACACAAGTTATATAACTTGAGAATTATTTCCTTATTTTGTAACTTACTATTTCTCTTGATAGAGCCCAATCCCGCATTTGCCTTATTTCTAACCTCTAAACACTTCTTAGAAAACCTCAACGACCGATCTATTACTAATCCTAAATCCCAATCATCTTCAGTGGAGACAAACCATCAACCTTTTATTTCCTAATTAAATTCTCTACTTTGGTTGCCCAATGTGAACAACTTTGCATTCGAAGTCATCCTGTAAAAATTCGAAGTTATCCTGTAAACATCCGAAGTTATCCTGTAAACATTCGAAGTTATCCTGTAAACATTCGAAGTTATCCTGTAAACATTCAATAAATCTTAGACTGTATCCCTAATAATTAAATTTTTCCAATCAGTTGATGATAAATTGAAATTTCCAAGAATAGCAGTTTAAAAAATTGCATCCCTGGTTTATTTTCTATATGATAACTTCTCTCGATCTCAGGTAAGTAAAGGTTTGCAAACCTTCCTTCATCCAGGAGGAACCCTGACCGGATAGTGAAATTGACATAAAGGTCGGTATGACAATCGCTGGTGAACCAGAGGGCACTGTTCTTTGGGAGAGGTGTCAGGAAGTGTTATGATTTGACACCAAACAGCTCTCAGGTGGATCCTTCGGCACCCCAGGGCAGGGGGGCCTGGTCCACGTCAGTGGTATGTGGATATAGACACCCATCGGGTGGGATTTCTTGGAACAGAGAGTGTGTGTGTGTTGTGCTGCGAAGACGGGAGAGGAAAGAAAGCAGTGTTTTGATTGGCTATCTCCATCAATCGGTAGCCAGATTCTCTACGTGCTCTGACTGTGTCCGCTCTTGTCGAGATCGAACCCGGTACCGCGACGCTGGCAGACCAAAGCCGTATCCACTCGGCTAGCGAGAGCTCTGTCGATCTCAATGGACTGGTTCGGTTGTCTATAAATGCTCGTATCTTTATTTCGTGAGATTTAGTAATCCTTATATCGGTCTATCCATGGCGACTCCACCATTTGGCCATCCCTTAACCTGTCCAAACTAGCTTAGTTAACAAACTCTAACTTGTTCATTCTGTCAAATTGGGTTTATCTAACAACCTCCAACTTGTTAGATATGGTAAAATTCACTTCTTCAAAAAGCTCTTAACTTGTTACTCTTGGTTCGTGTCAACATTGGCTTTTTAAGGAGTTTTGAGGTGTTCGTTCCTGACAAAATTCGCTTATTTACCTTGCTCTAACCTCCTCGTTCCTGACAAAATTCGTTATTTGACTTGCTCTAGCCTCTTCGTTCCTGACAAAATTCGCTCATTTATCAAGTTCTAACCTCTTCGTTCCTGACAAAATTTGCTTATTTGACTTGTTCTAACCTCTTCGTTCCTGTCAAAATTCGCTCATTTATCAAGTTCTAACCTCTTCGTTCCTGACAAAATTTGCTTATTTGACTTGATCTAACCTCTTCGTTTCTGGCCAAATTCGCTTATTTAGCTTGCTCTAACCTCTTCGTTCCTGACAAAATTTGCTTATTTGACTTGCTCTAACCTCTTCGTTCCTGTCAAAATTCGCTCATTTATCAAGTTTTAACCTCTTCATTCCTGACAAAATTCGCTCATTTATCAAATTCTAACCTCTTCGTTTCTGACAAAATTCGCTTATTTAACTTACTCTAACTTCTTCGTTCCTGACAAAATGCGCTCATTTATCAAGTTCTAACCTCTTCGTTCCTGACAAAATTCGCTTATTTATCAAGTTCTAACCTCTTCGTTCCTGACAAAATTCGCTTATTTGACTTGATCTAACCTCTTCGTTTCTGACAAAATTCGCTTATTTAACTTACTCTAACCTCTTTGTTCCTGTCAAAATTCGCTCATTTACCAAGTTCTAACTTCTTCGTTCCTGACAAAATTCTCTCATTTACCAAGTTCTAACCTCTTCGTTTCTGAAAAAATTCGTTTATTTAACTTGTTGTAACCTCTTCGTTCCTTTCAAAATTCGCTCATTTATCAAGTTCTAAACTCTTCGTTCCTGACAAAATTCGCTCATTCATCAAGTTCTAACCTCTTTGTTCCTGACAAAATTTGCTTATTTGACTTGCTCTAACCTCTTCGTTCCTGATAAAATTCGCATATTTGACTTGCTCTAACCTCTTCGTTCCTGACAAAATTCGCTTATTTGACTTGCTCTAACCTCTTCGTTCCTGACAAAATTTGCTTATTTGACTTGCTCTAACCTCTTCGTTCCAGATAAAATTCGCATATTTGACTTGCTCTAACCTCTTCGTTCCTGATAAAATTCGCTTATTTAGCTTGCTTTAACCTCTTCGTTCCTGTCAAAATTCGCTCATTTATCAAATTCTAACCTCTTCGTTTCTGACAAAATTCGCTTATTTAACTTACTCTAACCTCTTCGTTCCTGACAAAATGCGCTCATTTATCAAGTTCTAACCTCTTCGTTCCTGACAAAATTCGCTTATTTGACTTGCTCTAACCTCTTCGTTTCTGACAAAATTCGCTTATTTAACTTGCTCTAACCTCTTCGTTCCTGTCAAAATTCGCTCATTTATAAAGTTCTAACCACTTTGTTCCAGACAAAATTCGCTCATTTCTCAAGTTCTAACCTCTTTGTTCCTGACAAAATTTGCTTATTTGATTTGCTCTAACCTCTTCGTTCCTGATAAAATTCGCATATTTGACTTGCTCTAACCTCTTCGTTCCTGACAAAATTCGCTTATTTGACTTGCTCTAACCTCTTCGTTCCTGACAAAATTTGCTTATTTTGACTTGCTCTAACCTCTTCGTTCCTGATAAAATTCGCATATTTGACTTGCTCTAACCTCTTCGTTCCTGACAAAATTCGCTTATTTAGCTTGCTTTAACCTCTTCGTTCCTGTCAAAATTCGCTCATTTATCAAATTCTAACCTCTTCGTTTCTGACAAAATTCGCTTATTTAACTTACTCTAACCTCTTCGTTCCTGACAAAATGCGCTCATTTATCAAGTTCTAACCTCTTCCTTCCTGACAAAATTCGCTCATTTATCAAGTTCTAACCTCTTCGTTCCTGACAAAATTCGCTTATTTGACTTGCTCTAACCTCTTCGTTTCTGACAAAATTCGCTTATTTAACTTGCTCTAACCTCTTCGTTCCTGTCAAAATTCGCTCATTTATGAAGTTCTAACCACTTTGTTCCAGACAAAATTCGCTCATTTCTCAAGTTCTAACCTCTTCGTTCCTGACAAAATTTGCTTATTTGACTTGCTCTAACCTCTTCGTTCCTGAAAAAATTCGCCTTTTTGACTTGCTCTAACCACTTCGTTCATGACAAAATTATTTTATGTAACAAGTTCTAATCAGTTCTTTCCTGTCCAAACGCCCTTATATATTTCCGTTAATAGGTTAGGCGAGTACGATTAACCTAACCTAGATCTAGTTAATAGCCTAACCAATTAAATTAAAAAAATATTTAGAGAAAAAGCTTACAATTAATTAAATTTACTTCATTTTTCCTAGGGCAGCATTAACACTCCGGATTACCAAATATTTTATTAATTTCATCAATCGATTTATTAGGGCTTCATAAATATTTTTTAGCTATTTTTCAAAATGACTATTATTTTATTTATGTCACTCACAATTATTTCGAAGTGAAAAAATTGCTAAATTATTTTTATTTATTTACATAAGTTTCAATCATGTATGTTGGAAATAATATTACTTTGTAGGGGTGCGAAGATGTATAAGAGAAAAACTTCCTTCCAAAAGCGAGAATATTAATAGCCCATTAAATTACGAAGTCAGGACGGACTGGGCCGTAGCGTCACGGCAGAGTGCTGGCCTCTGGATTCAAAAGACCAGAGATCGATCCCACAGTCCACAATTTCTACGGAGAAGATCCCAGAAGAAAACGGAAAACACCTTATGGACAACTTAAGAAATCGACTCATGAGAAAACCGCTGTCAAGAAAAATGGAAAGAAAACGACTTCAAGGTCTAACTCGTCCCAACTCATCAAGAAATCATCACGTCTTCTAGAAGCAAGAAGAACTGATCCCGTCAACAAGAATTAAGAAGAAAAACATCACGATCAAGAATTTGGAAGGAATCATCACATCGTCGTTAAAAGGAAGATACATCAAGAAAAAGAAGGTCAAGAATTAACCCAGCCAACTCAAAGAAGAAGGAATTTCAGCCTATAAGAATACCAAGAGTCAGATTACTGGAAGACAAATGTTTCAAGGGGCAACTAAAGCCAATATAGAGATAATCAAGATGACCAAGAATAACATAGATGAATAAAGATAAAAAGAAAATAGAGAATTCCCCCCCCCCCCTCCCCCATAACATAAAGATAAAAATTCAAGATAAATACACAAAGTTATATATTTTTCTTATTATATAATCCGATTATTATATAAGTACATATTTTTTAAATTATATTTTAAAATTGGAGTATTTATTTTAAGGTTATGAAAAGTTCTTTAGAAATTTAAAAAAATATTAAAGAATGCTTTAAAATTGTAATAAAATTTCGTATATATTATTTCATATATTTTAGATTTGTTAAAATATATTTTTTTAAATCTAAGATTAAAAGTGACACTATTATTTTTTTTATTGTCACAAAATACTGTAGATGTTATAAAAAGTGCTAAAGAATGTTTAGATAAAGTTAAAACTTAAATATCGTAGGAGGTATAATGAATTATTTTTATGTTTTATTTCGATAATTCCCCTTTTCAAATTTAATTTTAAAACGGGTTTAAAATTTTTAATATTTTTTAAGCTGTTTTTTTTTTTACCAGTGGTAAAAATGATATGTTTATTATATAAATTTTCTTAATATAAGCTGCACTGAGGCGGGTAAGATAGCAATTTCTTGGCCCATTCATTCTGCCTACCTGGAACGCTGAAAGAATTTAGGTGAGAGATTGTTATCGTAAATGCAAACTTTTCTCATTAACTTAACATAATTTAGACCCGATGTAGAGCAAATGCAAAGGGACCTTAATAAAATTGTGGAATGGGTGGATAAATGGCAAATGGGCTTCAACATAAGTAAATGCAAGGTCATGCATTTAGGATGTCAGAACGTAAAAGTAGAATACCATATGAAAGACCAAATTCTCGAATCCGTTAACTTAGAAAAAGACCTTGGAATTTTAATCTCGGAGGAACTTAAAGTATCAAAGCAATGCGCAGAAGCTTGCAAAAAAGCAAACCGAATGCTAGGATATATTGCTCGGAATTTTACTTTCAAATCGAAAGATATAATCATGCCACTATACAAATCGCTCGTGCGCCCACACCTCGAATACGCGGTCCAATTTTGGTGTCCCTCCCTAAATAAGGATATAGAGCAGTTAGAAAGAGTGCAACGTCGGGCTACGAAACTAATTCCTGAAATCCGAAACAAACCGTACGAAGATAGACTACGCTTATTAAACCTACTATCACTTGAAAGTAGACGATTACGTGGACAATTGATAGAATTATTCAAAATCTTCAAAGGATTTACTAATATTGATTTCAGACTATTGTTCGAGCTGGACGAAAGGGCCAACACACGCCAAAATGGTTTAAAATCACGCAAAAGTGGAATGGCCTTCCCAACCGTGTAGTTGAAAGCACGTCAGTTAATATGTTCAAAAACCGACTTGATGAGTACTTCAATAGCGTAAATATAACGCAGTAGGAGCACAGATTAAAACGTCATATATTATAAGGAGTTGAGGATTAAAATGAAATGATGAATAGAAAGATGCCAGCGACGCTTCCATGCATGGAGTGAATGTGAATTCCCCTTTTCTTTTTCTGTCTGTCCTATACCTATATTATTTTCATCACTAGCAGGCGACGCCTGCGGGAGAAGAGAGTACTGTCCTATCACCCCCTCCCCCCGCCCTGTTTCGAAAAAGCGTGTTATGTTGGTGCATTTGAGGGATAGCTAAACTTGCATGTTAAGGGTACACATGTAGATAAGTGTGTATCGTAGAGTTGAAATAGTTAAAATATATATATATATATATATATATATATATATATATATATATATATATATATATATATATATATATATATATATATATATATATAACAAAAAAACAGCATGATACACTAACGTTAGAATGTGTAATCGGACTGGCCTTGAGCGGACCTTAGGGTCTTTGGTGGTTCCTATTTCTGTAGTTCTGTAGTTCACGGATGACAAAAGCCACACGGGCCTATCAAAGGTCATCCGCATCTGTCAAAATCCATAAATGCATCCATAGGACTGTGTCAAATGATGCATCTACAATATACAGTTTGAATATGGATACAAATTTTTTAAGCAGATTTCTCTTATAGTAAATTGCTAATTTTGGGGGATAAAATAAAAACCTGTTCTTATTACCTTAAAATACAGACAGCTGCCTAAATCTATAGGGAAATATACATTTTTTTTTTCAAGTGAAAATAGTTAGAATTGTTTGGTTAAATATGGCCAACTCAACTAAAAATGATAATAATTGAAATTTACAAAATAATCCAATCAATAATAATACCACAATGATTTAAAACATGCCAATGCTATCCGTCTAAAAAGGGTACTCTTGTAAATCCATAGTGATTTTCGTAATTATGGTTACACTATATTTAAAATCGGGATTTTTTTTGGGGGGGGGATGGGGGATAAGTAAAAGTTTGTATATAAAATTAGACCAAAAGTTTAGATATTACTTAACGTAAGACATTATGCGTCATGTCATATGGAAGCAAAGTGCTAATGTGTTTCTTATTTAGATAGTGGAGTATAGGAATGCAAGAGTATATATTTTAACTTTGGATTTTTTAAAACAGAATGGCGAAGTTCAGAAATAATAAATATGATTATCAAAAGTTTTGGAATTTTTTTTTAAAAACAAAAGAATTAAAAATGGTTAAGTTCATAAAATATATTAAAATTTAGGCGTGGGTGTTTTTTTTTCTTATGATCGAATTTTTTTTTCGAAGTTATTTATAAAATAGATTTTCCATTTTAATCTTAACCCTCTATGGCCCAAGTTATTTTGTAGACATAATCGCTATTGGGCAACTGGTATAAAGGCGCTTGAATGAAATATTTCACAAATTATTGTTCAGATAAAATATCTTAGTTACATATTTACCATCTAATTTCACGCGGCTATTGAACGAAACATTGTGAATAAAGTAATTAAGCTCTATGAAATCTAATGTCGCTGAGGAACGTCAATGGGTCATAGAAAGTTAAAAGAAGTAAATAGCTACCTGCCCCTAAAAACGAGTAAAGGAAAATGAAATTGTGGTATAATGACCCAGACATATAAGTCACTTCTACCCAATATTGTCGACACTCAAGGTCAAATGGGTGACCTTGACTCAACTCTGGTCACGACAGAGATGGGGGATAGAAGTTTGGGGGGGAGGGCGAGTGCGAAGGATTTAAATTCAAAAGAGTGAGTGCAGTTGGTCGATATTAACTAATGAAGGGTCCGGCTATGAGGCTTATGAAAAAGTAGGTACAAAAATAAACTTTAATATATACACAGTTATACACAATAAATAGATTAACTGAAATAATGGCAATAGATACTCTATGTATACAAGAACCGAACGTATCAGAGCTACTCAGAGCGGCTCTATGGAGGGAGGGGGGCTCGAGAGGCGATACGAGCCTCTGTACAAACACACACAGGGATGTCTGGCCGGATAGCCATAGATGATTCGTCACAGCCTGGCTTGAGTTCGAGGCTTTAAGAGATGAAACGGGGGATCGGATGGTTATTCGAGGGACTTTAACTACGGGGAGTTTAACCTCTAGTAATAACACTAACTGGAGGGACTATTCGTGTCAAACGAAATGTACCGAATGCGCTAATTGACTGAGGCTCAGATCCTTCGGTATCATTCTAGCCTTCGGGTTGTCGCAAGAAGGGAGCGCGATCGAGAATGACGTGTTTCGTTGTAAGAGGCAGGCTTATACTGTCGATGCCCCATTGGGACCAACAATCCGTTACTGTCTCCACCAATTAGGGGAGGGGGGATTCTCTCCACGAACTAACCCGGCACTTGAGGGATGAGAAGTACTCCAGCGGGGGTTTCTTGATAACACCTGGGAGATGACAGAAGCGCATATTTGAGATTCCAACCCCTTGCTAATAGCGGAAAACGGTTCGATATTCTGACTGTTCTCACGGTCCTCGCTTACGTGGACTGACCTCGAGCCTGACCTCGTGATTTCAACGGGCCACATGGAGGCATGGAGCCTTTATTCTCGACAGAAATAACTTGAACAAATTTAGATGGAGGGGGGAAGGAGGAGTGAGGGTTGTTTTCAGAGCTGGGCGTTGTGGCAACGAGTTCTGACTTTGCGGCACTATGAATTTCGAAGTCGCAAAGTCGAAAGTCGCAAACGTTTTGAAAAAGTCGCACCACCAATTTTCCGCGACCTTTGCCGCGACTTTGAACAGGAACAAAGACAACTTTTTTACAAGAAATTGCTGCTGCCGTTTTAACCGGTTTTAAAGCCCGATTTGGCTAACAATGTCAAATTTGAGTTCGTAACAGTTAACTTTATTTTTATGATTTTTAACTTTCCTATACACGATAAATTAAATTCTTCACATTATATGAGACTAACATTACATGAAACTCCTAAAACGTACAAAAAAAAGTTTGTCACTTTGAATTTTATTATAAATTTGTCAAATTACATATACTTTTCAGGCTTCAACCAAGTTTTAAACTGTCTTGTCAGTTAAAAACGTTTGAGAACGTGTTATGCCTTGTGGCGTTCATGATGCGAATTAATCTCATTTTCTTGCATTTTAATATGTGCTTATACTTTTCTTGTGGCTAAGACGAAAAGAATACTGTGAAGTGTAAAAAGTAATTAAAATCTAACAGCATTCTACCTTTGACATACCTAAAATTAAACAATATAAGTAAAAATTGGACCATCGTACGTAGACTAGGCCTTGGTTCTAAATTTAAAGATCATATTGATATAGCCCATTAAACTCACCTGGTTTTATCTTTCTTTAAATCCATTAGGCCACCCTATGAGCTTAGAAAATCTAGATTGTTTAGTAACTTAAACCGGTAAAGGCTAAGAGTAATGTCCTTCGCCGATCTGAATCTCTTATTTCATCATTTCTTTCTTTTCCGACGCCACTCTGCGAGTGGTTGTAGCACGGGTGTTTTTCACTAACTTTCTTCTTGTTACTTTTATTGTAGCTTAATTTATTATTAGTTACTAAAAATTCTTGTAAAGTTTTTGTTCTTTTACAGATTGGAAAAACTGAGACATAGAAATGAATAAATTTGTGACAAGGAGTGTGGATAGGAGCAGGAGTTTTTCTGGCGACAGTGCAGCCAGTAGTAGCTTCAGGAGCAGCACTCTTATGTTAAGTGAGAGCAGTGACAGTGATAGCCACGTGCCTTTTTTTGTACCTGAGACTGTGACCATGGAGGATGAGGAGACAGGGGGTGGGGGCTGGCGACCAGAGCCAGGAGGGCAACGATGAGACCGTCAAGGAGCTGAAAACTGCTTGGAGACTCTTGAGAGGTAAGAAAATCGCCGCGCCGCTATAGTAAAGTAGCAAAATTAAATGATAAAATTTAGTAAATTCACTTCTTTTCATGATTTAAAGATTTATAAATTTAAATATTTAAATTCAACGAATTGTCATTGAAACATTTCTATCTCTTCCAGTTTCTATGTCTTTGACAAATTTGTAAGGAATGATGAGAAGGTGGATGGGAGGTCTCACAAGAAGATCCACAATGGCCTTGCTAAGTGTCAACATCCTGGCCTCAAAAGCAAGAAGGGGTTTACCTACAGCACCCACACTAGGAACCACTTGAAGCAGCATTACAAGAATTTAAGTTTAAATAATTAGCTAAATTTACAATAAATAACTGGCGCCACTCGTCCTGCTACTTTATACAAGTTTTAACAAAGAAAATGATAAAATTTATTGCAAAATTAAAAGTTAATATTTTATATCAGATGCACAAGGACCAGCTCTTTCAGCTCTCTGCGGCCATTGAGGGGCACAACAAGCGCGGCCGCTCCCAGTTAAGGGAGAGTGGGGCCCGCAAGAAGCGCCAGATGTGCTTAGAGGAGAGCTTCAGAGCTAAGTTCAACCAGGAGAGGGCCAGGCAGTGTTACACCAGGGACAAAAAATTCAGAGAAATAATAGTAGCTATTTTAACTTTAATTTTGAAACTAGTAAAATAGCGTCTGAGCGTCTTGATGTTTTAAAACATTTTTATTAAAAATTTAAAATATATTAATTTACATATTTCATCTTTAGGTGATTCATTGAGACAATGACGCCACTGGCTGTAGCTGACCATTCCAGCACCAATAGGATGTTCTACCTCGTCAACGCTGAGTTCCAGCCCACCTCCAGGAGGACTGTAGGCAGGGGTATTGACAAGTTGATGAAAAGGGGGAGGACTCAGGTGGTCAACCTGCTCTTCCACCAGAAGTGGGCGGCCACTTCTCCCGACAGCTGGACCGCCCACAACAGAGCATTCTTGGGGATGACAGTCCACTGGATTGACAAGGACACCCTCAAGAGGCGCCATGCAAATCTGGCGTGCAAGGAGGTGAAAGTAAGAAAATTAAAAAGTTAAATTTTGTCATTCTTTACCTTAGGCGCTAAAAGCTATAAGTACCTATGCAGTATAAATTTAATTTATAAACTAAATCAATAATTATATTCTTCAGGAAAGGCAAACGTACCAACTCGTGGAAAAACTCACCACGGAGATTCACCAGGACTTTAGCATCCATGACAAGGTGGCGGCCACCACAATGGACAAGGGCGCCAACTATGTGGCCGCCTTCAACGCCTTTGGAGAGGCCAGCCAGGACCAGGATGACCTTCCTGTGGATCCTGAGGATCCTGACCTACAGGTTGTGGATCTCCAGGTGCGCCTGAGGGCTGAGGGGGAGAATCCAAGTCCTGCCGCCTCACCACCGCTGCAGGTACTAACAATAGGGGCATCTAGCGCTAATATATTAAGAAATAAAGATTGAAGTCATTTAACTAATCTTTGAATTTATTGAATATTTAAATATCTTATTATTTAGGCGCCCACACAGTCAATCTGTTGGCGACAACAGATGTTAGGGATGTCCAGGGTTGGAGTATGGGGAGGGTCAGAGTGGAGGAGGACCATAGCCGAGAACCAGGCCCTGTGGAACCTCCAAAACAGATCCCCAGTGGCGGCCAACCAGATCAAGGAGGCCGTCAAAAGAGAACTGAAGACTCCAGTGGCGACTAGGTACTATTATAAAATTTAAATTTAGCATAAAAAATTGTTGGCGATTATATAAAATTGGATTTTGTAAGTTTTTGATAGTTTATTTAAATAAAATGTTTTATTTCTACAGGAGGAACTCCCTCTATGATTGTGTGGTGGTCCTGCTGCAGGTCCTGAGTGTTGGTGACCAGCTGGGTGCCATCAACACCATCCTGATCAACCAGCCCAAGGGTGGTTCTCCCATCACAGAAGTGGACATCCAGGTAAGCATAAAGAAGTGCGCTAATAGCGATCGCTATTTTAATATTTTTACTTAGAAATGAAATTGTTCTAAGTTTAATTATATAAGCTTAGTTAACTAAACAATATATTAATGTTCATTTTTCAGCTCCTCAAAGAGTCTAAGCTGGTGATGCAGGCTGTGGCGCAGTGCTTGGACATGCTTCAGGGAAAGAGAAACGCCTACACGGGCACCCTCCTGCCAAGCCTCTGGTTGATGAAGGCTAGCCTGGAGGAGCAGAGCCAGAATGGTGACCTGATGTATGCCAGGCCCCTGGTGCAGGCCCTCCTCAGGGGCTATAAAAGAGGTTTGGCCACCTCTTTGAGGATGGCGACCTCCTTATGGCCACAACCGTCCACCCCAATTTCACCCCCAGGGCCCTTGAGACCATTGCCCCTGACAAGATGGAAAAGATCAGGGACACGATCACCAGGGAGCTAAGGGAGGAGGAGCAGCAGTAGCGTCAGCCTAGCCATCCAGAAATGCAGGAACTCCAACATCTGGACCCCCGCCTCTTCAACAAGTTGTTTACTAGAGGTCCGACCAACCAGCAGCAGGATGCTAGGGAGGTTCTGAGGAAGTCCATGGAGAAGTGGGTGCCATATAAAGGTGAGCTGGCCTGGTCCCTCTTACCCTACCAGCATAGGGAGGTGTGGGAGGACTTATTCACTAAGTATAATCCCCCTACCCCCTCCCCAGCTGTGGGAAGGCTATTCAGCACTGCCAGGGACGTCCTCAAGGCCAAGAGGTCCTACCTGGATGAGGCTAACTTTGAGGAGCTTGTGTTCCTCAAAGGGAACATGGACCTCCTGGAGGAGAAGATGGGCCCGGAGGACATGGAGGAAGAGGAGGACGACCTGTAGATATTAGTTTAGGCTGTGTTTTGACTAGAAAATAAAAAAAAATAATAAAAAACGTATTTTTCTGCCTTATAAAAGCATGTTTCTGTTATCGTGCTAAAGTTTACTTTGTAATTTAGTGGAGTAGCACCGGTAAAAAGTCGCAGGCACAAATTCGTAAGTCGCACTAGAAGGGGATGGGGTAAAAATAGTCACAAAGTCGCAGTCACACCAGATCCGGTGACAAAGTCTACCTGAAAAAATTAAAGTCGCGCCCATTGTATTCGCTGCGAGCCACAATTGCTACTCTAAGGAAGGAAAAAAGTTTAATCCATCGTCCCCCAAAGGTAAAAGTGGCAAACAAAAATTTACATCCCGTGACCCTAGTAAGTTTGTCAAAATAAATGACCCCTCCAAGCTCAGAAATTTTTCATTATCAGAAGCACATGACGTCAAGCCATTCTCGTCAAATCCCCTACCGTCATACTTCTACAGGAGGCCATCGTATGCTTCTCCTGTGATATGAAGGACATTTGAGGACAAACTGCGCTCAGAACTCCCAATTCTGTCCTAGTTCGCTCAATCAAGTTCACCAAATTTGTGCTTCCCCCGCGCCACCACCGTCGCGAGTTGAACCGCCTCCCTCTCCGTCTTCTCCCGCTGGCCATCAGGTGAACGTCTTGTTCGAGGAGAGCTCCCCAAGAAGCTTGAAGTTTGAGCATGGATCAGTAAATGGCTGCCGTGTCTCCAACCTTGTTTCTGGATACAGGGTGTACATGCATTGTGGTGTCGGACGACCTGCTCCCTCCGATCGCTCCGAACCATGATAAGTTTGCGGTAGTACATGACTACCTTGGGCGTGCAAATCCACTCCCCATCGTAAATTGCTTTATTGAATGCCTGTATTATACCGGTTGGGCTGAAGTGGTAGCGGCCCTAATGAAGCTCTGCGTTGTTCTGGTCAGACAGTGCCCACAGGCTACTTCCAACCCTGTGGTATAATCCATCATCCAGCATTCCCTGACTAAAAAGGAAGCAGAGGCACTTGCTCCCCTTGAAACGCCCCGCGACTCCGAGTTTAGCGTCATTCGGAAAAATGAATAAGCTAAAGAGCAAAAGGACTGCGATTCCCCCCCCCCCTCCCTCTGGACCAAAGCTCATAATAAGATTCAGGGGTCCACCCGCGGAAATAAAGTCGTTTCCTACGTCGTGACGAACGACCACCTGTACCACGCCTGCTTGGAAAGCAATAGTTCCGAGGACCATGCGTTATGCATCCTCCAATCGCAGGTCCCCCTCATATTAAGGGCGGCTCATGATAGTCTTTTCTCTGACCATTTCAGCCATACCAAAACGGCTCAGTATTTTTATTGGCCCGGTGCGGCAGATGACATTCTTAAGTGTTGCCGTTAGTGTAATATCTGTAAAAGGAAGCCGCAAAAGGAAGCGTCAGACCCGCTTCGCTGCAGAAGGGACCCATCACACCTGAACCCTTCGCCCGTGTGGCAATCGACCGGATCGGCCTCATTCACCCACTAGATCCGCTAAATGTGGTGTAAGTGGCTTGTATTGAATAGGACAAGGAGTACTCCTTGCCCACCGTGCCCAGCGTTACCGAAGCCGAGTCATCTGCCTTAGACGTTAACGCCCAGCTGCCCCTCACCCCTGAATCGAAGAGTCAACTGCAGCAATTATTGAGTTACTTTGGAGACGTGATTTCGAGGATTCCCGGCTGTGCCGCTCAGTTCGAGCATGATATTATTTTAACAACTCTGGAGCTTAATCGTTCAAAGCCCATCCATTTAAGAGAGGTCTTCAACCCAGAGGTTACTAATTTGTTAAATTTAAAGATTATAGAACCCTCCCAATCTAATTACTGCCCCCCCACTGTATTGGTAAAGAAGTCAGACGGGTCAAAAAGTCTGTGCGTCGATTTTCGGAAACTTAATTCGGTGACGGCCTGTAGTCATTACAATCGCATGATGTGAGGAATATTAGACGGGTTGGCAAACGTGACTTTTTATTTCGATAACATTTACGTTGCAACTCGCGAGTGGGACCATCACGTGATCGCCATCCAGGCCCTGCTGCGTCTCCTGCGCGAGCACTGACTCATAATCGACCTGAGCAAGTGCCATTTTGCTTATAGTACAATTGACTACCTTGGCTGTTTTAACTAAATAAATATGTGTTTTTCCGCCTTATAAAAGCATCTTTCTGTTATCGCGCTAAAGTTTACTTTGTAATTTAGCGGAGACACACCGGGGAAAAAAAGTCGCAGTCGCATGTCATAAGGAAGGGGGAGGGGGGCAAAAATAAAGTCACAGAGTCACAGTCACACCAGATCCGGCTGCAAAGTCAAAGTAACACCTGAAAAAATTAAAGTCGCGCCCAGCTATGGTTGTTTTTTCGTATTTAAAATGAAATACGATAAAAAGGTTTTGCCTTGTCTTTAGGCTTAGAAAATAAGCATGAGCCTGAAAAACATAGACCGAGATTAAATTAATAATTGTTTTTAGAGTGGAAATCTGTTATTTTTTTATACCAAAAACCCGCTACCAGAGCCGGATAGGCCGTAGGCAGAGACTCAATGTCTGCTTGCAAAGCGCAAGCTCCTCTTGTAAGGAGCTGCGAAGCAGCTTCTCTTCTACATCTTATTAATATCACAACTAATTTTCCATAAAAGTATAAAAATTTTACTCATAAACCTAACTTCAATATTTTCGAGTTATACTCACGTATGATGAGTCTCGTGTTTCCTATTCAGCGTTGTAATATTATGTCATCTTGTGACTTTTGTAACCCTATTAATAAAGAAGTCATCTTTCTCTTAATGGAATTGGAGCACTATCAGTCAAGATATCATCACAAATTTGGTTTCCATCATGTCGAAACGAATAGAAGCAATCTTGAAGAACGAGGAACATCATTGTAAATATTGACTGAACGCATCAATGACTATTTATTAATAAAATGGGGTTTGGCTCTCAATATTTGTACATTTCGACTTCAAATTATAATACAAACAAGCTAAAAAAAAACTGCACCGCTAGAGTAGTTCTATTAATGTTCTTATATGAAAAATATAATAGTCTCAAAACTTTCGCCGCAGGAAAGAGAAAACGGAATAATTTTTCTTCGGAAAGAGTTATTTCTTGGAAAAAATCCGAACTGGGGTGGGATTCGAACCGTGCACATTGAGGCAGCGAGCAACCGCTTGGATCTCAATTAAAGCGGTTGCTCGCTGCCTCAATGTGCAAGGTTCGAATCCCACCCCAGCTCGGATTTTTTCGAAGTAAGAAATAACTATTTCCGAAGAAAAAAATTATTCCGTTTTCTCTTTCCTGCGATAAAGCTGGATATATCAATATATATATATATATATATATATATATATATATATATATATATATATATATATATATATATATATATATATATATATATATGAATGCAATAAACGACATTGAAAAAGAAAACGGAATATTTTTTTTTCTTGCAGTAATATTGTTATTACCTTTTTCGAAAAAATCCGTGCAGGGAAGCGATTCGAACCAGGCAAACTGAGGCAGCGAGCACCGCTTTGGTCTCAGTTAAAAGTATGCCGTTAGTACACTATGCTGTGATCACAGCGGTGCTCGCTGCCTCAGTGTCCATGGTTCGAATCGCTTCCATGCACGGATTTTTTCGAAAAAAGGTAATAAATATTACTGTAAGAAAAAAATTTATTCCGTTTTTTCTTTCAATGTGGTTTATTGCATTCATCATCATTTTCTCGCGCCACTTTGAGATATTATATATATATATATATATATATATATATATATATATATATATATATATATATATATATATATATATATATATATATATATATATATATATATATATATATATATATATATATATAATATATATATATAATATTATGAAAGAACAAATTGTATTTCGCATTCATAAATTTCATTTGGCAACGTTCTAATTTGGGAGTGGTTTTTAATATCTGGCCGCAGATTAAAAATCAGCATAGGTTGATCAATTTAATTTTAACTTAATCACAAACTAATTGAGAATTTAGCCGTGAACTTTCACCTTCTTTCAGGCATCTTCAGACGAGTCTTCATTATTTTGGAGGAGGAAGTGGTGTTCCACCTTTACCAGGCAGGTCGAATGACGATCGTGAGCAGCGAAGAATGAGGCTTGATAAAATAAGATGAGCCAAGGTATGAGAGAGTTAAAGGCTAGAGCGTCCGAGCCGCCTCCAGTTTCCTATCCACTTTCCTCCCTGTGCTCAAATGCACTGGGGGAAGTTTGGGGAAAGATGAGGAGAACAGGGAGATGAAGAGCACGAGAAGAGATAGTATAGTGAGAAAGTAGTAGGAGATTAGACAGTTGATCTAGACAGTCTTAGTCATAACTCTTAAACGCGGTGTTAATATGACGGTACGTACCTGCCCCTCGTTTGTATGGAGAGCCCGGTGGAAATGACAGGAGTAAAGTGCTCGGGAGTAAAGGAAGGAACGTGAAAAGTTCCTAGTTTGCTTGGGAGGTCAAGCTAATCTCTGGCCGATGTTAGATAGCTACAAGTTTGAATTTTAGTAGGAGAGTAAGTACCTGCGTTTCAGGTTAATGTCAATCATGTCTGTGTTTATTGGTCTTTGGTGTTCCATCCGTTGTTAGCTTTGTGATAGAACGGTCTGAGGCCGCTTAATTTCAACCGCTATCACATGTTGTTTAGAAACACGTTGCTACCCACGTGCATCTTCGCCTTGAAGCCGGGCGCGTTATCGCCCCACCTGAGTCAATATTTAACCAAGGAGGTTCACTTCCCAATCCCGTTTCGCCCCATGCGCCGATCACGCCAGATTGAGTTAGGCTTATGGGCAGATAAGGTATGTTCTCATGGCGCGGCTGGGCATTCCCTCGAAGCCCCCACTCCTTTGTCCCCTACGCCAAGGGGATAGCTCGACTATTTATATGGAAACTTTACCAATAAGAGGAGATTCAGATCCAGATTATCTTCGCGAGACATCCCGCCGATCCGGTCTCACCTTGTGCACCATAGCCCTCTACCTCGAGATCCTCCATCATTGTCAAGAAGAGGACAATATCCCTTGAGTGCCAAGGTTCGAGCCTTCAAGACGCCAAATTCACAAGGCCCCCCCTGTTGTTCAGAAAGAGAACAACGTTAGAACAGCCATTGTTCTTTGAGCCCATTGACAAGAGACGGTTCTCACCCCACCCCCCCTGTTGTTCAGAAAGAGAACAATATTAGAACAGCCATTGTTCTTTGAGCCCGTTGACAAGAAACGGTTCTCACCCTTCCCCCCTGTTGTTCAGAAAGAGAACAACATTAGAACAGCCATTGTTCTTTGAGCCCGTAGACAAGAGACGGTCCCCCCCCCTCCCTGCTGTTCAGAAAGAAAACAACGTTAGAACAGCCATTGTTCTTTGAGCCCGTAGACAAGAGACGGTTCTCACCCCCCTGTTGTTCAGAAGAGAACAACGTAGAACAGCCATTGTTCTTAAAGCCCGTTCGTCTTGAAATGGTCCTCATTCCCAAGACATCACGTCAGGATTATTTAATTCCACCCCTTCGGCTGGAACTCGCCAGCGGACCGAAGATTCCTTCGCGTCGCCTTCCTCTGCACAACAACTTGTAATTTACGTAAGCTGAACATTACCTTTGAGTATTCAACCTTTTTGTCAACCCTATCCTGTGCTTTAAATGGTTTAGCGAACCATCCAATCCCTTTAATTTTCCTTTGTTTACCTTTTTAAATCTCTCCTAAATCTTAATCCTCGGATTAGCCAGATATTCCCACGACCCTTTCCTTTCTCTGTTTATGTAAACATTTTCCGTTTTGTGTGTTGTTGATAGTTTAATTAATAAAACTCTATTTTATTAATGATAGCCATATTATTATCCTTGAGCTCAGTTCCACTTCTTAAGCATATTGAAGATAAATAATATCGGTCAACCAGATAACCACGCACTCTAAATATAATTGAATAGTTCCCTCAACGAATAGTTATATATGGTATACCGTCGAGAGTCCATTCTACGATATATATATATATATATATATATATATATATATATATATATATATATATATATATATATATACTATTAAAATTGGTGTCAGGTGTGGGGTTTAACGCTATATCTTTGCAAACACTGGTCTCAGTCGAGTAAAGTATAGTGTTATTCGTTATAATAATAGAGTATAGTAGTTCCCTTTTGTTTTAACGATTGCTATCCCCTTTTTTGAAACTTAAGAAGCTGGAGTAGCCCAAGGAACTGTTATAATAATTTGTTTGTGTTTTGTTGTGTGATTTTAGTCATTGGTTATCTAGATCGAGAAACCAATTACGAATAGGTCAGTGCCCATATTTAGGTAGGCTAATTCTCTAGAAGGCATAATTCTTATTGCAAGGAATTTAGTTGGTTGACTATTGCGCCATTAAGTGCAAATATGACTCAGTTCGAAATCTTCAAAGCGCAAGGAGAATCCTTGGGACTTTCCGGAAGAGAATTGATAGAGTACGTTCAAGAGGAGCAACGAAAAGAAAGAGAAAGAGAAATCCAACGAGAAGAAAGAGAAAGAGAGGAACGGAAAAGACAAGCTGAGCTTCACCATCAGATTAAAATGGCTCGTGTAGAAGCCGAAATACAATCAGCCACTTCACGTTCAGAAGCCCCGCCCAATCTCCCACTTAAGCTCCCCAATTTCAAGGATGGAGAGGATTTCGGAGCATTTTTAGCCCACTTCGAAAAGATCCTCGAAATCAATAACATGGATCTGGAGGGTGAAGGTGTAGTCAGATTACTTCCACTGTTAAATTGTAAATTGCGCGAGATTTTCATATCTTTACCATCTGAGTATACAATTAACTACAGCACATTAAAAGCTGAGTTATTGGCCGCTCATAATATGACTCCCTATTTCTACCGACAAGAATTTCGAGGAGGTCGTATTAAACCCGGACAGACGTTCCGTCAATTCGGATACATTCTTCAGAGGAATTTTAAATTCTGGTTAGAATCCTCAAAGGTTGATCCTAACTACGAGTCCTTAACAGACTTCGTGTTGCGGGATCAATTTTTGGCGTCTCTCCCGACGGAGATCCGCGCGTTCGTCAAGGATCGTCGGTGCCAGACCTTTAAAGAGTGTACCGAAGAAGCGGATGTCTATGCCGCAAGCCATAGTTTATACCCCAAGGAGAATCGAACTTCTCACCAACCCCCCAACCAGGAAAGAAGGAAGGATTCACGCCCCTTCCCAGGAAAGCTGACGAAGTTTCCGGTCCCCGTAAAACCCCAAAACTTCTTTCCTCCAAACCAACAACGGGACACCAAACCTCCCGTTAAGATTTCTCCTCCATCACTCTTCCCGAAGCGACCAATCATATGCTTCACTTGTGGTGTAGAAAACCACATGAGCTGGAATTGCCCCCAAAATTCTAGGCTTAAAAGCGGACCAGCCCACCAAGTTCACCAGATTAATGCCACCCCGGCAGTGCAGACCCAAGCAGCAACTTCTCCCCCTCCGTCAAGCCACCAGGTAAATTTTATTTTTGACAAAAGTTCACCGGGAACTTTAAAATTTGAGGAGGGCAGCGTGAACGGCTGCCGAGTATCAACTCTCGTCAGGGACAGAGGGTGCACGTGTTTCATCGTGTCCGACGAGCTCCTCCTCCTAGTGGGCCCTAACCACGGAAAATTGCGGTGGTACATGACTACCTTGGGTGGGTGAACCGATTCCCCGTCGTTAGATGTTGCCTGCAGTGTCAATATTATGATGGCTGGGCTGAAGTCATTTCAGCACCCAAAAAATTCTGTTCCGTACTTATAGGACAGAGCCGTCAAGTAAGCTCTGACCCTGTGTCCCAGGCCACTCTTACTCGAGGTCGAGCTAAGAAGGAAGCCCAGGAGTCCGTCCCCCTCAGAACCCCGATACCGTCCTTGAGCTCAGTTCCACCTCTTAAGCATATTGAAGATAAATAATATTGGTCAACCAGATAACCACGCACTCTAAATATAATTGAATAGTTCCCTCAACGAATAGTTATATATGGTATACCGTCGAGAGTCCATTCTACGACAAGCTTGTAAGTCTAATAATCCTGCTTTGTTCTGTATGTAGTTATGTTCTAGCTCTGTAACTGTTTCTGGTATGAATGTTTTGGTTGGGTTTATCTTTTGTTGTCTTCTTTTTATTTTTCCCCTTTATTTTAGAAGTCATTTCTTCGTTTTGTTATTTATCAGTATGTCCGTTCGGTTTCTATCTAAAGGTTGTCTTAATCGTGGATTTTTCTTCTTAATCCGGATTTATTCTTTGTCGTATCTGTAGTTTGCAATTATGTTCTCTTTGAAAATCTCTCTTCTTCTTCCCTGTTCATTTTTGTCATAGTTTGGCAACATTCGACATGGTCCGCATCCAGCCCTTTGCACTATTTGATTGCCTAGTTCTTGCTTTTGCCAATCTCATCTCGTGTCCTTTCGATGACTATTCTTGCTTTTCTTTATTATCCTGTTTAGTTGTTCAATGTTTGCTTCTCTGTGCAGACTTAGATTTTGTTAAACACAGCACTTTGCATTCATTACTGAATCTATCTTTCGTCTTCTACATATATCTGCTTTCTTCTTCCTGTAGACTGTTATTATTTATGAATATCTCTCGTTTCGTGCTAGTTTTCCATTTCTATTCCTATTGATTTATTCTTCGTATTTTTCCTAGCTTGGAATTGGCAGTGCAGGTACGGTGACACTCACTTGTGTTACGTCATCCGCAAACTCTATGTTCGTATATCCTTCGGTTGCTGGAAGTGGGATGTCTGCAGCTAATACTGGACTCAAACACTCACCCTCGGGAACCCCAGCTTCCAAGCTTAAAACACTCCCCATGGCGGCTGCATGTATCTATCAATAAGTCAGAAAATATTATCTCAATTTTATTGTTTAATCCTAGTTGTAACATTTTGTACTGGATGCCTCTCTGCCAAAAGCTTTAGACACGTCTCTGAGGACGATGCCCACGCTCATCCGCCCGTTTTTTGCCTTGGCTAACTTTACCATTATTAGACAGAGCTCGATGTCCGTGCTCCGGTTTCCCCAGAATCCGAATTATCATTCATCATAGAGATTGTTTTCCCGATACTAACACCAACGTGAAAAAAAAGCTTTAATCCAAACACCAAACCATTGCAGAGTTGTTGTTGATACTAACCACCATATAAGGTAAACGTTTTATTGATCTCAATGACAAGTGTTGCTGATAAAAAAATACATTACCGTATTAACAATTTATTTAACATTTTTTATACATAATTTTATGAAAATATTTTTTTTTAGTTTTACTAATAAAAATCTTAAATTTCATTTGATAGCAATTGAATCTCCTTTTAATCTCCCCTTCCAAAATATATTTAAAAAAAACCCGAACAGCTTTTAGAAAAAAAAGGGTTTAAAAGCCGTTTTAAATTTTCTAAGCAGAAGGTAGACTGAGGAGAAACATAGAATCGGCAGTGGTAAGTCGATTAATGACAAGTACGTTTAGGAACGGAGCTTAACACCCTCTTTCACAAATAGTTGGGACTAAGCAGGTATGGAAAAATAGGCAGAGATAAAAAAGTACAAAACTTCAACCCTAGCTTCTAGGGTTGGATAAAAAACCATCCGAACTTTAAAATCTTTACAGAAGGGGAGGGAGATGCTTAACTCAAAGAGCAGGGTCAAAGAATTTCATGGAAACTCCAATAGAAGTACTCGAGTACTCCTTAAAAGAGTACACTTTGAGCTCAAAAGATCACCATTTGTAACAGGTGAATCACAGCGAACAGGTAGTTATGACTAGTTTCCTGACTAGTTTTTTTTAAAGTTCTACAAAAATATTTTCACCTTTAACTATTTTTCTTCACTTAAAACTGAGAAGCGAAAAACCAACGAGGGAATTTTCGTCATAAAATCTAGGGATTTCGACCAAATGAAAGGAAAAACTGAAATTAAGATTAAGGGCTTAATTGATTTTGAGTGCCGCAACTACTAGGTTATTACCACCATCAATAGTGGATAGTCGGTTCCCCAATCTCACTCAACATGATGGAAACGTCTTCTGAACTTGTTCAAAACGTGTTTGAACGTAACCTTGTAGGAACTTATCCTCCCCCCACCCCACCCAAACCAGCTGTCTTTTCCAGCAACTAGGAGCCTTACAAATGAAAATGACAAGTGCGTCTTAACTATCCATCCTGATAGGAAAATAGTTCCTGGTATTTAGGAAACAAATCCCATTAAAGACGAGTTCTCAGGTTCCCTAAATCATAAAAACATGTTCCAAACGTGTTTGCAGACAACCCAACAGCGAGGAAAAATGAAAATGACATGTTGCTGTTATCGGTCCTGGTATTCAAGGAAAACAGTCCCTGGTATTTGTTGTTAATAGCTCCCAAGGAGGAGATGACCTCTCCTTCCCCCCAATCGCTTGGGGGATTAAGGGAGAGATTTTTTTTAGCAGGGGCTGTAGCCCCTGCTAACGATGCCGCAATGAAGTGGGGCCCCGCCTTCTGGGAGACTGTCCCGAGGGAACAGGTTAGCGTCAAGTGAGGCTGTTGCATGCTGTAAGAATTTTATACCCCCCCCTCCTTCCAATCACGGGCCGTGCAACAATTAGGAAGCGGAAGGTTGAATTGCAACTAAACCTCCACCAGGATTACATCCAAGTGTGGTAGTTCCATTCCAGGATACATCCAAGTTGAGGTGATCATTTCCACCTGAGAAATGATTGACCACTGTACAACTCTTCTCTTTCTCCACAGGTTGGCTAGAGTTTAAAAAATCAGTCTCGCCAACCGGCCATTCCCTGATATTAGGACAACGGTTCGCAATTAAAAGAGTTTCAAAGTAAAGTTGCACGTTACAAACCGTCTTCCAAACTTATTTGAACGAACCAGACGGGCGCTTGAAAACAACTGTCCCTACCAGCAACTAGGAAACTTACAAATGGAAAATGACAATTGCTCTTTAACTATCACTCCTAGTGTGCAGGCAAAACAAATCAAAGAGGCAGTCATTGTCGACTCCACACCATAAAATATTTGCAAAACTTGTTAAAAACCTGTTTACAACTGTACACGGGTTTAAAAATCCCTGTCCTTAAGACACTCTAGGAATCTTATAAACGAAATCCGCTTTTTAAACGCCTACTAGTGCTACTAGTACTTGTGTTCAGAATAGTTCCTGGTTTAGATAAGAAAAGGAGTCTACAAAAGGCTAATCACGAGCCTTTACGAGGCAGCTCCGTTTGGGAACACGATCAGGAAGTCGAGATTCTGCAGATAGTTAAAGACTCAATCAAATCGGGCCAAGTGACTAAGGCAAGGCGGGTATGAGGATGGGGAAGACTACTGACGAGTCCTACAAAGTACTACTAAACAGGGAGTACCGTATTTTCCATCATACAAGCCGCTCTTCCACCACTTAATAATAATGAGGATCATTTTTGTATAGCGCTATTCAAGGCGATGGAGCTTCAGAGAGCGAACATCTATCAAATAAGGAAACGTTTAGAGAAATGGTGCTTCTTCAAGGGATGTTTGAAGGCACCCGAAGGGGGGTGGGGGTGGGGGGTGGAGGCGTATCACCGCAGGCAGATATAGAGAAAGCAGGATCGCACGCAGCACAAAGGACTACGAGGAATAAGTGGACAAATTTAGAAAGGTAAGGACCTTGACTAGTAGTTCTGGACCGAATGGATAGCAAGTGAAGATCGCGGAGCAGAGTGATTGCACGAATGGCGGGTCCCAGGGGTAGAACACCCGCTTCACAACATCGAGCCAGAATGCAATACACCAACACACCTTCACCCGCGCACCACTGGGACGCTGGGAAAACAACAGTCCCGCCATCCACTGTGGATCACCGCACCCGTCTCTGGCCCGCCTACGATCAAGACACAACCTCTCACTACATGGATAAAAAGGACTAGACTCTGACATCCCCCAGCCCCGACAACTAACAGAGGACACTACTCATCTCCTTCTCTCCAACACCTCGGAGCCTACTATCCTGTCACCGCACTTGGAGACCTCTGGAGAAGATCAGTCGCCGTGGCGGCATTCCGGAGTCCTGTGAGGTTTGAATGAAGAGAACCCGGGGGGCCACAAAGTAAAATCCTAGGATGTAATGTTTTGAAGACTGTGTCGAAGAGTGGAAGCATGGGAGAAGGAAATTGCAGTTAACAGTGGAAGGTAAGGAAAGAGTGAATGGCGGTACCAAAACTAGCGTAATCAAGGAAGGACGAATACTGCTAAATTCAGGGAGACTTGCAGACATTACTCTCTCGAGAGAGCGGACAATCGAAAGTACCCCGGACAGATTGTGCCGAAAAAGGGAGCCATCGTTAAGAAAAGGGAGTAATTGTTTTACCGCGAGACCCATCCTAGGGAGTACCCACCATTAACACTTCAGTTTGGGGCAAGAGTTTCGAAAGTTGTCTGAGAGCCATTGAATAATCGTGTCGTATGCAGAGTAGGTTTTCTAGACTCAACAAACGAGGCTGAGGAAAAGGAGGAGGAGAGAGAGAGAGATATTTACATATCATCAGCATAGAAACGATAGACCAAAACGAGGCCTAGAAAAAAAAAAAAAACCAGTTGGTGGTTTTGCCACTAACCAAGTTCTCTTAGTTCTCAGTGGAGACGCAGTGATTAACGTGTGGTACGAACCATGGGTATCTCCTGTTGTGAAGGCAACCCCAAATCGACTCTCTCTCCGGTAACCTTCACAGACACGTCGGAATAACAAAGGGAAATCAAAATAGATCAGAAACAAGAACCGGCCCTTGCAAACACCCCACCTCCGCCGGCAGAAATGTACCACACCGGGTATGAATAACTGACGACGAGAAGATAGCTACGAACGGACCCAGTCGGGACAGGTTCCATAGATAGCGCCTAGGAATTCCCTAAGGCAGTACAGAAAAACAGCGTGATGGGACAGTATCGAAGATGGTCCAGAGAACAAGATTTCAACCGCAGCTCCATCTGGGCTTCATTTGAAGGAAACCCAAGGTTAGAACTCTTTAAAACGAGGCCTAGCACCCTGTTTCGTCCATGGCCAGGTCTAAACAGGCGCTAAAAGGGTTTTGTTGTTAAGGTTATATTACCACCAATTCGCACTGTCCGACACCTATCTCAGCGAGATGCGAACCACGAACCTGTGTCATCTAATTCGGAAGAGAACAGAGACTCCTAACCAACGAGCGCATTTCACTCAGGGAAGGAGGGAAAAGATGAATACAAAGAACTGAAATGGAGAAGAGGTCTGAGGATGACCGAGAGTCCTGCTCCTAAACCAGGTCTGTTAACGATCCCCGACGACCGCTTACGATCACAGTGAAGTTAAGCCACATAGGGTGTAGTAAGTCGCTAGATGGAGTCCGACTTGGGTCGCCTACGGGTGGCAAAAAGAGATTCAATCAAATTCGCCGGCATTTTCAGAAAAAGGACCGAATTTAGTTAAAAAGAAGAAAACTTCAAAAGAAGTCGCGAGGCCCTGGTCGCTTTCACACGCTATAGATAGCCGTGGTTCGGAATCCACGTAATCAGTAGGTCCAGAAACTTGAAAAAAAAACTTAAATGAGGCGGAGTGCTAGAAAACCTCTGTCAAAGAGTAGTGGCACGAGAGATGCAGTGTTTGCTGTATTTTATGGGTGATGGGGGCCCTATTACAAGATGGCAGAGTTCTTTGGAATATCTTGGTGTAGTTTGCCTTTGGACGTTGGTGCATGGGCCGCATTTTCAGCTCTCAATATCAGGGTTGAATCTCAAAATATGCCTGTCAAGACGGAGGGGGGGGAGGGGAGATTATGGTCTCATATGCTGGAAAACACTGTACATCATACCCTAAAAATACCCCCTCTCCCTTAATATTTCAAAATCCATACAAAAGGTTCGTTGTTCAACTACTGGGGCAAAATTCGCCATTAGTGGGTATGGGGAAACCTAATCACTCGTTAAAAATGTTAAGTACTTAAAACTATAAAAACCTAGGGACGGTTTCGTTGGATTATCACAAAATACTATTTTGAAATTTCTAAAGGATGTCAACTATGTAGAGATTCCTCAAAGGTACATAGTAGTTTGAAAAAAACAAACAGCAACATACTATAAAAAAAGTGAAAACTGGAGTATATCCTTAAAAGATTTTAACAAAAAATAAAAACACAAACACAAAAATGAACTTAGTGAAAGGCCCCCCTCCCCCCACAATTTTAAGTAACCGTTTAAGGACCAAGTTTTAAGAACTGCCCCAAAGGACATCTGCGAAAGGAAAATTTCCTGGAAATTGGTACCCCCCCAAAAATTAAAAAGATATTTGGAAAAATAATTTCCTTAATTTCCCAATGATTATTTGAAGAACTATGAAAAATTAATTTCCAAAGATACTTGAATAAATGCTGTGAAAATAATTTCTTGGAAATTATATCCTAAATTTCAAAAAAATGTCGCAAAAATATCTGGAGAACTTGGAAAGTAATATTAATTTCCATAAATATTTAGGGAACTTGTGAAATTAATTTCCCGGAAATTAAATCCCCAAATTTCGCGGCCACCCTGTGATAATTCCTCGGGATTTCTGTGACTTCCAACCGAGTCTGGCCTAACACCATCTTGCACTAACAGCCTGGAAGGAACCAGGGATTCTGGGCCCCATACTAGATTCTAGATCATGGAAAGAAAGCCTTTGCGTGCCACGTGACTCTCGAGGAGACGAATCATTAGGTCGATTTCCTTCAGGTTCTCAGGTTCCTCTTGGGGGGAGTCCGGGACATCGTGCTGGTGGGGGGGTTTCACAGGACTCCTCTTTCTGGAGGAAGCGAGGGGCCGCTGGGCGGCGGGGGACTTGGGGGACGCTTTAGAAGGACTCTTTTTGACCCCAGATGGCTGACGTTTGGAGGGAGAGTTTTGGGAAAATGATTTCGTAGGAGTCTTTGTCTGAAAAAAAATTGGGGGATTAACCCTATTACTCCCCATCCACAAATTAGGAGCCGGGGCCATAGCCAGGAGTTACATGGAGAGGGTTATTATCATTAAATATATTTTTTAATTTAGCAGGGGGCCCCAATTGGCGACTTCCACCGAGGGCATTGTCGCCCAAATTAATAATACTAGCCGAAGCGCAGCGAAAAAAGGCAATTAACGCGCGAAAAAAACATCAAAAAAGGCAAACAAATGACAAGAGGAACCACTAGGATAAAAAAGGGACGGGGTCAAGTACTGGCGCGTCCCGCCGCACTCCATCAGAGGACCGAGAATACAGTCAACACCTAAGCTACTAAATAAAATAGGTGAGAGGGCTTTTCCAAGAACTCGGGGGGGAGGGGCACACTCGGACGTACACGAACCCGTCCCGAATACAAGGGAAAAGCGGTAGCGACCACGCTCGAAGATCACCCAGACTGATACATTCAACAAGAATGAGCCGAACAGTCTCGGGGACAACGCAGTGGTCGTAATAGGGTAAAGGGTAGCGCTCCATCAAATAGCAGTGCGTCCCCCGAGTTGTGCCGAATTCGAAGACGAAAGAAGGCAAACTGAAACCGTCGCGCATTATTTTGTTTTTTTGTTTTTTTTGGGGGGGGGTTAAGGGGCTATCTGGCGACTGCCCACTTGGGCATAAGTCGCCGCAAACAAACAACCTAGTTCTGGGCTACTTTAAAATATTTTTTTTTTAACAGAAACAACAATAAAAAGGGATAACAATCAGGGAGCAAGCTCCGGCGTCGGTTGGAGGTCCCCCTCCCCCCGCCGCAGGAGCCTGCAACCTACAAAAAAACAAACAAACAAAAATAACAAAAAGATAACTAGTTGAATACAAGGGAGAAGGCCGGCCACCCCCCCCCCAAAGACTATCAGTCCACCAGTCATGGTGCACGACTCGTCCCGAGTACAAGGGACAGGCGGTAGCAACCCCCGCCCATCCCGGTACTGGGACAGGTAACGTGCGCGAAGATCACACAGACTGGGACATTCGACAAGAATGTGCCGAACAGTCTGGGGGACGACGCAGTCGTCGCAATAGGGCGCAGACAAGCGCTCCATCAAATAGCGATGCGTCACACGAGTGTGTCCGATTCGGAGACGAGAGAGAGCGATCTGAAGCCGTCACAGAATTGGGGGATAGGTCGATGAGAACAGTCGCGGCGCAATGGCACGCAACTTTAAGTTCCCTTCGACCGTCTCCCATCTTCTTTACCAAGCAGTCCGAAGAGCTGCCCGTATTCCTGCCATGTAGTCAGTGTGAGGAAGAGCGAAACGCTGGTCCGGTCAGACAGTCCTCGCGGACTCTTTGGCGCGCTCATTCCACGCAAATTCCTACATGTCCAGGAACCCAGCAGAAGATAATCTCGAAATCTGACGGCTCGCCAGAACCGTGGCGTCAGGGATATCGCCAACCAGGGGATGCAGAGATTCTAATGCCCCGAGAGCGCTCAGGGCGCTTTGTGAGTCGCTATAGATCACAATCCGGTCTCTGAACCGGGCACGTCGCGTAATCTCCCGTACCGAGTGGTGTATTGCCACCAGCTCGGCCGTGAAGACAAACGCAGTGCCTGGCAGAGCCCCGCTGACTTCAAACAGAGGGAATACGGCGTGGAAGCCGACCCCCTCTTGGGACTTGGAGCCATCCGTATACACTGGCACGGTTCCAGCGGGACACGAGGTGTGCTCCAAAAAGGTCGAACGCAATACTCCCGGCGCCATAAAAGCTTTGGGAGCAGAGGCGTGGCGACAAATAGCCAAATGTGGTACCCTCCAGGGTGGCGTCCTGGGCAGAACCAGGGGCGCCACCGGCCCGAGAGCTATATCTAGTTCTCGAAGGAGTTTCCTGGCCCTAAACCCAAAGGGCTTAGGGTATGACTGGCGTCTCTCGGCGGCATAGGCACCGTCGAGATCAGCTGCGGATGCAGTATAAGCTGTTGGCGACTGAGGGAGGCGCCGGGCTCGCGCGTACAGGCGAGTGATGCACTGCACGCGGCACAGAGCGGGTGGCATCTCCCCAGCATCGACCAACAGGCTCTCAGGGGGAGGAAGTGCGGAAGGCACCGGTCGCAAGGCGAAGGCCGGTGTGGTGGATCGAATCCACCTTCCGCAATAAACGCTCGGCTGCGGATGCATAAAATTCGCATCCGTAGTCGAGCTTCGAACGAACAAAGGATCGATAAAAAAGTAAGGCGGTAGCCCTATCAGCGCCCCAAGCGCTGAACGTCACGGAACGAAGAATATCCATGGCGCGGGTACAAGAGACCCTAAGGCTGCTAATATGAGCCTCCCAGGTGAGGCGTCGGTCGAATACAAGACCAAGGAAACGGTGTGACTCAAACACATCCAGGCGCACCCCATTAAGAAACAAATCTGGGTCGGGGTGGAGCCTTGGATGGCGGCAGAAGTGCACCACCTTAGTCTTGGCCAAAGAAAACCGAAACCTGTGCGCTTCGGCATAGCGAGAGACGCGGTTCAATGCCTGTTGGAGTCGACGCTCCAGAGTTAGCATCTGGGCCGCGCCAAAAGAGGTCGAAAGGTCGTCCACGTAGAGCGTTGCGAAAACATCTTCCGGCAGCACCGTGGTGATGCCGTTGATGCTCAGGGCAAAGGGTGTGACACTGAGGACACTTCCCTGCGGGACACCCTCTTCCTGCTCCTTTGGCCGGAGAGAGCTCCCCCCACCCGTACGCGGAATCGACGATCTCGCAAAAATTCAGATATAAAGACTGGGAGGCGTCCCCTCGCCCCCATCGTGTGAAGAATTTCCAAGATACCGTATCGCCATGCGGTATCATAGTCCTTCTCCAGATCGAAAAAACACCGTGGCGTAATGCTGTCTACGAAGGAAAGCCTCGCAGACGGCATTTTCCAGTCGCACCAGAGCATCCGACGTGGAGTGGAACTTGCGGAAGCCGCACTGTGCAGAAGACAGATGGCCTCCGCTGTCCAGGAAAAAGGCTAATCTAACATTTACCAATTTCTCCATCAACTTGCACATGCAAGAGGTTAGAGAGATTGGGCGGAAACCGGTCGGAGTAGAGTGATCTCTCCCCGGCTTGCGAAAGGCGAGAACAGTAGAGATTCGCCAGGAGTCTGGGAGAAGACCTTCCACCCAGATCCTGTTGAACAAATCTAACAGAGAGGCCATGCCTCGCTCACCCAGGTGTCGAAGCATGGCTTACGGGACATCGCCCGGACCATGGGCGGTGTCCGCGCACGAAGCGAGAGCGGAGCGCAACTCACTCACAGTAAACCTGTCGTTGAAGGGTTCTCCGCCTCTGGAGGTAAAGTCCAGCCGGCGGCCTTCCGCGACATCACGACGTGCATTCAATGCTGGCGGAGCAGCATCCTGGCTCGAGAATGCGGAAAAAGCGGTCGCGAAGGATTCCGCCACGGACGTGGGGTCAGAGATAGCGGTCCCATTCTCCTGGAGAACGGGAGGGAGGTCATGCGAGAACTTGCCCCGAATCCTTTTGACTCGCTTCCACACCTCTGCTAAAGGGGTCTTCCCGTTAAATGAAGACACGTATGCCCGCCAAGAAGAGCGGCGGGCGAGCTTCGAAATATACCGGAACCTAGCCCGACGAAATTCACCGACAGTGAAATCGTTCGGGCAGCGCTTATAGCGTATGTAGGCATAACGCTTCTGTTTGAGGGCTGTCTCACACTCGGCCGACCACCATGGGAGTGGTTGGCGTGAAAAACGGCCAGAAGTTCTAGGAATAGTAGTCAGGCCCACGGCGATGAGGTTGCCGGAGAAGAACTCAACGGCCTCATCTACCGACCTAAACTCCTGGACTGAGATAGAAAATTCAGTCATTTCCTGAAATGCAGGCCACCACGCCCCCGCCAAGCACCACCGAGGTGGGTTCTCAGGCGGCAGTTGCCCTGAAAATGATAATTGAATGGGAAAGTGATCACTACCATAGAGGTCATCGACCACCCCCCAATCAAAATCAGGCTGTGCATCCGAAGAGCACAAAGATAGGTCAAGGCAAGAAAATGAAGCGGTTCTCGGACAGTGATGCGTAAACTCATCCACGTTTAGGACACCCATCTCAAGCTCTTCGATCAGATCGGCAAGGATTTGTCACCTGGGATTTATGGAGTAATCTACCCAGAGAGGATGCCTGCCGTTCAGATCTCCAAGCAAGAGATAGGGCCTCGGCAACCGTGCCACGACGCGGCGGAAGTCCCCCGCGTCGAAGTCAGCTGACGGTGGAATGTACGCAGAAATGATAATATACCTCCTATCCAGGTGCAGCTGCACAGCCACTGCCTGAAAGGAGGTATCTAAAGAGAAAGGAAGAACGGAGACATCATGCCGGGTGTAAACCGCGCATCCCCCAGCCCGGCCATCCCGCGGTGGTGGGGTCGCAAGACCCTTATACCCCGGGAGGGCAGGCAGCGGGCACGCGCCTAGCATGGTCTCCTGCAAAAAAATAGCTAACGGGGAACGGGACGAGACGAGCCTCCGCAGCTCCTCCCAGTTGGCCCGGAGTCCACGGCGATTCCATTGAAGGAATATGCCCTCCAGGCCTAGCTCGGAGGAGACGCGGGGGCCCTCCTCCAACAGAAGACCCTCACGAGAATGGCCGTACGCTTCCCGGAGGCAGAACCACGGGCGCTGTCGCCTTCGAGGACTTATTGAGGGAGGTTGGGCTCGCCATGCGAGTCTTTTCCTCCCTCCGCCTCGAAACGCGCATTGGGGGATGGGGGCGTTATGGGAACAGTCACAGCCCGATGGCACGCCACTTGAAGGTTCCTTCTGTTATCTCTTAGCTTTTCTGCCATGCAATTCCTCGCATGTAGTCAGGGTGGGGAGGAGCGAAACACTGGGGCGGTCTCGCAGTACTCGCGGACTCTTTGGCCCTCATTTTCCATCACGGGACAATCTCGACATCCGTCTGGCTCGTTGGAGCCGTGTCATCACTGAGACTGAGAACCAGGGTTGCCGAGATTAGAATAGCTCGAGAGCACTCGGGAGGCTCTGTGGTGAGTCGTTTCACAGTTTGATCTCCAAACGAGGCAGGACTCGTAATATCCCATACCGAGCGTTGCATTGCAATCAACTGGGCCATAAAGACAAACGCAACTCTCGGTAGAGCCCCACCGACTTCAAACAAGGGTGATTTTTTTTTTTATAGAGCCCATCTGGCAACTGCCCACTTGGTCAAACAAGGGTGAAAGCTGCCCCTGCTTTGCACTTGTAGCTATCCGTGTACACTGGCACAGATCCAAAGTGAAAGTGAGTGGGCACCAAAAAGATCGACCGCAGTATTCCTGACCCTGTAGAAGCTATAAGATTTTGAAGTAGTTGCCTATCCCTAAACCCGAAAGACTTAGGGTATGATTAGCGTATATCGGGGTCAAAGGCACCATCGAGATCGGGCATCGATGCAATGAGCGTTAAGCTGACGATGTGGGTGTCCCAACTGAGGAGAGCTCCACTAAAGCCGTGGATGGCAGCAGAAGTACACCACCTTAGTCATGGAAGGAAAACCGAAACCTGTGCGCTTCGGCAGAGTTCGAGATGCGGTTCAATGCCTGTTGGAGTCGACGCTCCGGAATTGGTATCTGGGCCGTGCCAAAAGAACGAAATTTCGGTTACGTAGAAAGTAGCAAGAACATCTTCTGATAGCTTTGAAATAATACTGTTGATGCTCAAGGCAACGAGTGTGAAGCTGAGGACAGTTTCCTGCAAAATAAGACAGGAGAGACAATCCCTAACCGATACGCGGAATCAACCATCTCGAAAACATTCAGATTGGCAGGCGTCCCCATGAACTCCGTGTGGAGAGTGTCCATACTGTATCATAGGCCTTCAGCAGATCAAAAAGTACCGTGGCGAGATGCACGGAGGCCTCGCAGATGGCATTTTCCAACTGGACCAGAGCATCTGACGTTACACGCAGGAAGTTAGAAAAATTGGGCGGAAACCAGCCGGGATATTTGTTTTTTTTTATTTTTAAAGTGGCCATCCAGTCGACCACCAAGGGCATAAGTCGCTGTATTTAAATGTTAGCCTAATATTAGGGTAAAAAAAATAAGAAAAAAAAAAGCCTACCCTCTTCCCCCAAAACAAGGAACCATGCTATGGCGTCGAGGGAGGATCGTCTCTCCACGGTGCCGAAGCATGTGACCAATAGCAAAGAGTAAAATAAAATGAAGATCAGCCTCCTCTAAGAGATCAGGGCGGCCACGAGTGTGTAAGTGTGTGTGCACCAACTCGTTAGTTAGGCGAACGGCGATGAGGTTGCCGAAGAATTGTTTTATCCACCGACCTCAACTCCACCACTGTGATCGAAAAATCAGGCATTTCTGAAATAAGGGCCACCGCACCCACACTGAGCAGCCCCGAAGCAGCTTCTCAGGGGTCAGCGGCCAAGAAAATGAAGGCCATCGAATACCTCCCACACAAAATCAGGATGTGAACCCGGAGAGTACAAGAACAGATCAAGATAGGAAAATGAAGCGGTTCTCATCACATTTGGGACACCTATCTTCAGCTCGGCAAGGACCTAACCCCTGAGATTGATCGAGTAGTCTCCCCATAGGAGGTGTCTATCGTTCAAACCTCCGAGCAGTAGAAAGGGCCTGAGCAACCGTGTCCCGATGCGGCGGACGTCCTCCGCGTCGAAGTCGGCTGGCGGTGGAATGTACCCAGAAATAACAGTTTACCTAATATCCAGGTGCAGCTGAACTGCTACTGCCTGAAAGGAGGTATTTAAAGCAAAGAGAACGGAAACATTATGATACTCTATCGCCATGCGGTATCATAGGGCTTCTCCAGATCGGAACCCAACTTGGCGTAGTGCTTTTAACGAAGGAAAGCCTTGCAGATAGCATTTTCCAGTCAGATCAGAGCATCCGATGTGGAATGGAACTTGTGGAGTCTCATCTAATAATTACCAATTTCTCTATCAACTTGCACATAGAGGTTAGATAAATGGGTCGGAAAGCAGCCGGGGTAGAGTGATCTATCGCCGGTTTGCGAAAAGCGTGCAGAGTAGCCATTCGCCAAATCCGGGAGGATACACACTGTTCGGATCATATGGAATAAATCTAACAGAAAGGCCCTGCATCGCTCACCTAGGTGTTGAAGCATGGGATACGGAATATCGTCATGACCAGTGGCGATGTCCTCGGATCAAGGGAGAGATGAACACTACTCGCTCATCAATAAACCTGTCGTTCATTGGTTCTCTGCATCTGGCATAAAATCGAGTCGACGGCCTTCAGCGACATCAAGACGTACATTAAATGCTGTCAGAGCAGCATCTCGGCTAGAGAATGTGGATAGAGCGGTGAAGAAAAACTCTGCCACGAATGCGGCATCAGAGATTACGATCCTTTCTTCTGAAGAAAAGGGAGTCGTGCGAAAACTTCCCAGAGCTTCCTCACTTCTTCAAGAGAGTTCTTCCCGTTAAGCGAGTACACTTATACTCGCCAGGTAAAGGGCGGTGATTCTTCGAAACAAAAGAAACTAGCCTCACCATGACGAAATTCACGGACAGGGAAATCATTCAGGCGGCCCTTATAACGCATGTAGGCATAACGCTTCTGTCTGGGGCTTTTTTTCTTATTTTACGAGCCCATCTGGCTACTGCCTACTTGGGCATAAGTCGCGGTACTCACTACAGCCTAGTCCTAGGATAAATTAAAATAACAGTATGCAGAAAAAAGCAACAAAAACAAAAAGAAACAATAATAAAAAAAGAAAAGGGCAGCACGCACGCTCGGGCGTCGAGGGCAGGCCCCGGCGCAGGAACGTGCGACCTACAAAAAAACAACAGAACAGTTAGATAAGGTGGAGGAGGCCACCCTCATCCAAAAAGTCCACAAGTCAGTGTGCATGGATCCGTCCCGAGTACAAGGGACAAGCAGTAACGACCCCGCTGTGTCTGAGGGCTATCTCACACTCGGACGACCACTAAGGAAGCTGCCGACATGAAAAACAACCAGACGTTCTAGGAATATTACTTAGGCCCATGGCGATGAGGTTGCCGGATAACACTACAGCCTCGGCAGCGACCTAAAATCCGACTGGGACAGAGAAATCAGTCATTTCCTTAAATGTGGCCAACGCGCCCCCCGCTCCAAACATCACAGGGGTGGTCTTTCAGGCGACAGAAGCCCAGAAAATGATAGTTGAATGGGAAAATGATCACTACCATCAAGTTATTGGAGAGAAACCCCTAGTCCGTTTTGGGAGCAGGACGGAGAGTGAACCCACCTCTCAAATTGGGAAGGGGAGCCAAAGCAGGACGGACCGGACTCAGCAAGATCCTCGTGTGAAATAGAGATCTTGACTTTCAAGGGGTCACTCCTCTCCTTGTGAGTTCTCGGGCGCTGTGCCCCCTGAGGACGTTGCACACAGGCGGACTCAGGTTCGGTCTGGATTCGAAGCCTCTCTTTTGACACGGCTAAGGTAGCTGGTCAGGTACTTAAGCGTGGGCAGAGGGTTGGTGAATAGTCGTGGAAAAATGGCAATGCTGAGAGGGAAGCACAAGAACTTGACACGGTCCTTTCAGTCAAAGTCAACCCCTTGACTCAGGCCAGAACGTGCGGCTTCTCCAGGAAAACACATCGCCGTGCCACTTATGGGGTGGTCAGCCCCGTAAGACTGGATATAGGGAGATTAGGATGGGCAAAGGATAGGATAGTCATATAAGAAGGGGGCGCATAGAGACACCGAGAGAACACACCAGGCCATTGAGTTGAAGTCAACTCAGTGAGCCAGTCCTTCCTTATGGGCACTGGGGTCAGGAGGAGGACGTGCTATTCTCTAGGTAACACCTGTAACAATCTACGTAGGGTTAAACAAGTAGGGTTGGCACCCATCAACGCCATTAAAAAGTATCCCCCAATTGCATTTATGTTTTCCATTTTGAAAGCTAACATGAAGCACCTTTGGCGGTGGGATTTGTGCAGGCTTTAGAGCTTTGAGCTTCTTCCTCCTGACGACGTGAGCTTCAAGGAGCGATAACAAGACTTCTGCAGCTATACTCATCTGCAAAAAGAAGCGAAATCAGCTCGAAAGTGACGGAGATAATAAACCAAAGTTTTCCTTAAGATCACTATAAAGAAAACTTCAATGTGTAAACAAGATAAAACGTTTTTGAAACTTGTTTGAACAAAATAACCTATAGTACCATCAGTAAAATAAAGGAGAAATAATAAACAAGCTTCCTCAAGATCAAAATAACCAATTAATTCCAAGTATCAGAATAAAACGTCTTCTAAAGTTGTATAAAACGTGTTCGAACAACAGAACCTCCATTGCTGCTCTACTTACAGGCAGCTAGGAAACAGACAGATAAAAATGACAGTCCTAGTCTTCATGGGATCGGCACTATTAAAATACTCCGGTACTACCCTAGTATGTGGAGCAGGAAGAATCTTCACACCCATAAGACACGACTAAGCCCAGATATGGGACAGCTGACCTAGGAAGCTGTGCACCAACACGTCATCTTCGAAACATGTTCATAACACGTTTTGTAGCTCAACATACACAGGCGCTAAACCCGTTGTCTTTACCAGCAACTAGGAACCGTAAAGGGGCGTTTTTTTCATGTCTAGTCGTACAGGTACTGAGGAAAACAGTCTCTTCAGAATACAGGTTTCCTACTCTCAGCCCTGTATTCGGGTGGGTAGATCTTACACTTCTATGACACGCATGCCAAATACAACACTGCTTTCTTTCCCCTCTCGTCTTCGCAGCACAATACACACATTCTCTGTTGCAAGGATCCTGCCGATGGGTGTCTATATCCACATACCTCTGACGCGGAACAGGTCCCTCTCCCCCGAGGTGACGAAGGCTTCCACCTGAACGCTGTTTGGTATCAAAAAACATAATACTTCCCGACACCTCTCCCCAAAAAAGGACCGGCCCTTTGTGCCCTCTGGCTCACCAGTGATTGTCATACTGACCTCTATGTCTATTTCATTATCCGGGCGGGATCCGCCTGGATAAAGGCAGGTTGGAGGGCCACTACTACTACTACCATCACCACAATGGAACGTGTTCCTAACATGTTAGTAAATCACACTATCCACCCTTCGCATCGAAGGCGAGATTCCCCGACCGGATATTAAAATTTACATCAAGATTAGAACGACAATTGCTGGAGAGAGCCACAAAAGCACCAAGGGAAAAGTTTTGATACCGACTAGCGATTAAAGAACCCGTCATGGGGTTACGAGTAATCCCAGAGGGGAGTCCATAGGAGGTGACAGTACCCCATCAGTAGCGTTCTAGAACAGAGGGAAGAGAGTGGGTACGTTACGTTGTGAAGACTGGATTGGAAGGACAGAGGTGGTATGATTGGCTATATGTGTGTGTGAGTGTAAGATATACTTACCCCCGTGGGGGTAAGCAGGACGCATTCACCAATTGGTGACTATACCTCTACACGTATCCACTCAGACTTTGGATCGAACCCGACACCTCGACGCTAGAAAAACCCCTGCCGTAGGGAGCGGGCTAGTGAGAGCGCCGCCTCGGAGCACGTTTGAAATCATCGGTTGAAATTCGCTGTCCTCACTCACAACGGTATCGAAGCGGACAAATGAGAGAAAGAAGGAATGATTACTTAAGAGGAAAAAAGGAGTGATTATTTAAGAGAAAGAAGGAATGATTACCTAAGAGAAAGAAGGAATGATTACTTAAGAGAAAGAAGGAATGATTACTTAAGAGGAAAAAAGGAGTGATTATTTAAGAGAAAGAAGGAATGGTTACGTAAGAGAAAGAAGGAATGGTTACGTAAGAGAAAGAAGGAATGATTACGTAAGAGAAAGAAGGAATGATTACGTAAGAGAAAAAATGATTACTTGAGAAAAAAAGGAATGATTACTTAAGAGAAAGAAGGAATGATTACTTAAGAAAAAAAGAATGATTACTTAAAAGAAAAAGAACTGATTACTTAAGAGAAAGGAATGATTACTTAAGAGAAAAAAAGAATGATTACTTAAGAGAAAGAAGGAATGATTACTTAAAAAAAAAGAATGATTACTTAATGAAAAGGAATGATTACTTAATGAAAGGGAATAATTAATTAATGAAAAGGAGTGCTTATTTAAAGAGTAATTACTTAGAGAAAATTAATGATCACTTAAAGAAAATTGATGATCACTTAAATAAAAGGAATGATTACTTAATGAAAAGGAATGATTACTTAATGAAAAGGAATGATTACTTAAGGAAAAGGGGTGATAATTCAAGTGATTACTTAATGAAAAGGAATGATTACTTAGGGAAAAGGAGCTTATTGAAAGAAAATTGATGATAACTTAAATAAAAGGAATTACTTAATGAAAAGGAATAATTACTTAAGGAAAATGAGTGCTTATTTAAAGTGATTACTTAGAGAAAATTAATGATCACTTAAAGAAAAGGAATGATTACTTACGTAAGGAAAAGGAGTTATTACTTAAGGAAAGGAGTGATTACTTAAGGAAAGGAGTGATTATTTAAAATGATTACTTAAAGAAAAGTGATGATCACTTAAAGAAAAGGAATGATTACTAATGAAAAGGAATGATTACTTAAGGAAAAGGGGTGATTACTTAATGAAAAGGAATGATTACTTAGGGAAAATGAGCTTATTTAAGTGATTACTTAAAAGAATCAATGATTATTTAATGAAAAGCAATGATCACTTGAAGAAAAGGAATAACTAACAAAAATGTGTGACCACTTAAAGTAAAGGAATGATTACTTAGAAAAAGAATTGTTACTCAAAGAGAAAGAATGATTAATAAGAGAAAAGGAATGATCAATTAAACAAAATGAATAATTAAAAAAAGAATTAGCAATTAATGAAAAGGAATGATTACTTAAAAGAATGAATGATTATTTAATGAAAAGGAATGATCACTTAAAGAAAAGCAATGATCTATTAAACAAAATGAATAATTAACACGAGAGCAAAGGAAACTTGGGAGTAATCCAATGGGGCCATACTGCCAAAGAATTCTGATCGATAGTCACCAAGTCGAAATGGTAGGGGCGGAACAAGTTTGCATGAAGGAAAAGGTGGTACTCAAAAGTGCGAACACCCCCGAGGTTCTTAAAACAGAGCGAAAACCAACGAGGGCAAATCTTCCAGAAGGTTTGTAAGGAAAGATGTGTAAAGAAAGAAGATATATAGTTGCAGATCCTCTGCGTCTATTTGGGGATCCTCGAGATATCACCTGACCCCCCCCCCCCACTTAGTGATTGGTGCCAAGTGAATTTAGCCTTAAAGTCACGAACCTCTTCTCTGTCACTGGTTGAGTCCTGGTTCTGTTCCCGGTCCACTCCTTGGCGATTCTCATATGCCCGTCCTTGAGGGACCTCTTCAGGGACCACGGGGGCAATCTGGGTGCTGTCAGGGTCGGGGACACGATCCTCGTCTTCGCCGGGCGAGTCCAACTTTAGGAGAGACTCTGGGCCTGAGTCCTGTGGTACCACAGACGGGAAAAGGTCGCAATAGCGTAGGATTTCGTTCGCGATTTCCTCGTCGTCCTGCGAGAGGGGATTCAGCGTGATTCTATGATTACCTGTGCGTGTTGATGATTCAATGATTACAAATAAATGATGATCCACTGATTACCTTTACATGTTGATTATTCAATTATAACCTTTACATGTTGATTCCAGGATTATATTCACACACTAATGATTCAATGTTTACCTTCACATGATGATGATTCAATGATTACCTTTACATGTTATTGATTCAAGTATTGCCTTTACATGTTAATGATTCCATGATTACCCCTACATGCTGATAACCGCGTGATTACCTTTTTTAACGGTCGGGGATCATAAAGGCTGATTGACGCTCATTAGTGTGCCCCACTCGGTTAGACCGGTTAATAAGGAGTGACAGGAGGATGGAAGGAGAGAGTGGGACGGACACAGAGAGGGAAAGATGTCTAGGAGATGTCAAGTAGTGAAGAGAGGTTCATATGGTGTTTATGGAGACCCCATACCCCTTAGAGGGACGAACGCTCACGGCCAGTTGGGTCAAGAAGTGTTAAAAAGAGATCTCAATAGGGTGTTCAAGGCTCAAGGAGTTACATGGGGGGGAGAGGGCTCAAAGCTGTTATAATTAGTGACTAACCTAAAATTAGGAGTCTGAACAAATAACCAAAACCAACATATTAAATACAGAACTAATATCCCCAGTTAGGGACAAGCGGTAGCGACCCGCTCGTCCTGGTCCCGGAAGAGGTAACGTGTGCGATCTCCCAGACTGCAACATTCAAAAAGAATGAGGCGAAGTGTCTGGGTGACACGCAGTGGTCGCAGTACCGTGTAGAGAGGCGCTCCATCAGATGGCACGGCGTCCCCATTTGGGAGCCGACTGAAAGATACCTGAAGCTGAAGCCGCCGAGGCATTGGGGAGGTAGGTCCACAAGAACAGTCGTAGCGCGGTGGCATGCAACTTAAATGTTCCCATCGGCCGTCTCCCATCCACTTTGCCAGGTAGTCCGTAGGGATGACCCGAGTCTTGCCATGTAGTTAGAGGGAGCAAGACCGAAACGCTGGTCAGGTCGCACAGTGCTTTTAGACTGTCTGGCGCCCTCATTCCCCACATGTCGAGGAACCCAGCAGAAAACAACCTCGACATACTAACGGCCCGGGGTAGCTGTGACGTAATGGATACTATGTGGATTAATGGCGCGCTCAATGGGTAGTACGGGAGGGCTCGTTTGGTGTTACCGACTAAATTAAGCTTACAAGCGCTCTATCAAGAAGATTCAAAGGGCGTTACGGAAGGAATCAATGAGTGTTAGGGGTGTCATGGTCTGGACCAAACATGCCAGAGCCGCCGTGCTACATAATTGTTGGGGGGAGGGGGAGGGGCTGTATTACGTGAGGGTTCGAGTGATATTATGGCCCCGATGAAACACGCCAGAGCTTCGTCACGTCGCTGTCGGGAGGGTGGCACGTGACCTCTCTATGGATGTCACATTCCGACCTAAACATGGAAGAGCCGCGCTAGGTAATTTGGGGGAGGGCTCAGTGGGGGTTGCAGCCCCAATCAAACAGACCTCCATCAGTTAAGTGTTGGGAATGTTTCGAGGGTGTTAGAGGAGGGTTTAAGGGGCGCTTGGGGGGGAATAAGAATTTAATGGGCGTTGAGGGAGGGGCTCAATGCGCATTCGGGTAGGGGTGTAAATGGAAAAGAAATGCAGAGGGAGTGAAAAGTCCCCTTGGTCGCGGGCAAGCCTGCTTCTCCCCCCCCCCAGGCCCCAGGCTAATAATGGATGCGGGGAAGGATTACGATTACACCTTCATGACACCATGATGACACTTACATGCTTATAGGGGCCTGATTACAATAAATTGCTAATGATTTGTGCAATTACATTTTGATGGATGCATGGTTGAGTTTAAATGTTGGTGATTATGAATACATGCTGATGATTATGTTTACATGTTAGTGATTATGAATACATGCTGATGATTATGTTTACATGTTGGCGATTATGTGATACATGCTGATGATTATATTTACATGTTAGTGATTATGAATACATGCTGATGACTATGTTTATATGTTGGCAATTATGAATACATGCTGATGATTATGTTTACATGTTAGTGATTATGTTTACAAGTTGGTGATTATGAATACATGCTGATGATTATGTTTACAAGTTGGTGATTATGAATACATGCTGATAATTATATTTACATGTTAGTGATTATGTTTACATGTTGGCAATTATGTGATACATGCTGATGATTATATTTACATGTTAGTGATTATGAATACATGCTGATGACTATGTTTATATGTTGGCAATTATGAATACATGCTGATGATTATGTTTACATGTTAGTGATTATGTTTACATATTGGTGATTATGAATACATGCTGATGATTATGTTTACAAGTTGGTGATTATAAATACATTCTGATGATTATGTTTACAAGTTGGTGATTATGTGATACATGCTGATGATTATATTTACATGTTAGTGATTATGAATACATGCTGATGATTATATTTACATGTTAGTGATTATGAATACATGCTGATGATTATGTTTACATGTTAGCAATTATGAATACATGCTGATGATTATGTTTACATGTTAGTGATTATGTTTACATATTGGTGATTATGAATACATGCTGATGATTATGTTTACAAGTTGGTGATTATGAATACATGCTGATGATTATGTTTACAAGTTGGTGATTATGAATACATGCTGATGATTATGTTTACAAGTTGTTGATTATGAATACATGCTGATGATTATGTAATACATGCTGATGATTATGTTTACATGTTGGTGATTATGAATACATGCTGATGGTTATGTTTACATGTTGGTGATTATGAATACATGCTGATGATTATGTTTACAAGTTGGTGATTATGAATACATGCTGATGATTATGTTTACAAGTTGGTGATTATGAATACATGCTGATAATTATATTTACATGTTAGTGATTATGTTTACATGTTGGCAATTATGTGATACATGCTGATGATTATATTTACATGTTAGTGATTATGAATACATGCTGATGACTATGTTTATATGTTGGCAATTATGAATACATGCTGATGATTATGTTTACATGTTAGTGATTATGTTTACATATTGGTGATTATGAATACATGCTGATGATTATGTTTACAAGTTGGTGATTATAAATACATTCTGATGATTATGTTTACAAGTTGGTGATTATGTGATACATGCTGATGATTATATTTACATGTTAGTGATTATGAATACATGCTGATGATTATATTTACATGTTAGTGATTATGAATACATGCTGATGATTATGTTTACATGTTAGCAATTATGAATACATGCTGATGATTATGTTTACATGTTAGTGATTATGTTTACATATTGGTGATTATGAATACATGCTGATGATTATGTTTACAAGTTGGTGATTATGAATACATGCTGATGATTATGTTTACAAGTTGTTGATTATGAATACATGCTGATGATTATGTAATACATGCTGATGATTATGTTTACATGTTGGTGATTATGAATACATGCTGATGGTTATGTTTACATGTTGGTGATAATGAATACATGCTGATGATTATGTTTACATGTTGATTATGAATACATGCTGATGATTATGTTTACATGTTAGTGATTATGAATACATGCTGATGATTATGTTTACATGTTGTTGATTATGAATCCATGCTGATGATTATGTTTATATGTTGGTGATTATGAATCCATGCTGATGATTATGTTTACATGGTGATTATGAATCCATGCTGATGATTATGTTTACATGGTGATTATGAATACATGGTGATGATTATGTTTACATGTTGGTGATTATAGTTGAAAGGCATACATAGAGCATACGACAAAAAGGATACGAGATATACATAAGACCCACCCCAACCGTATAGATAAAGCGAGCAGAGGAAATTTAATGCATTATACTATTAAAAATTAGCCGCCTTCTACGACGAACGGCTGACACCACAATGTTGGTATTCTTACTATACCTATTCCTTCATTAAAGTGAGATCCATCCACCGGGCGCAACCAGGGCATCCGTCCCGAATCGGAGCTCCTATCCAACGACTAGCCACATCCAAAGCAACTTAACATCGCTTAATGTGAGAAAACATTATTTTGCTAGTGATGTCAAAGTTCCATTAGAAAGATATTCGGTTGGGGGCACACGAGTGCTATGAATTCAAAAGGGAATAGACGCGATTATGCGTCCGGGGCACATGCAATAAATCACCAGGCCAATGGTCGCTGTAATGAGCCTGAACATAGCAGCAATTACCTCCTCGCACCCTCCATGGTTGCTGGAAGCACGGGCGGGAAGCTCTTGTTCCGACTCTGACTGGCCTCCGGAGGACACAGGGCTGGACGGAGTCTGCTTCTCAGGTCGGCCTTCAGTGGAGGACAGAGTCGAGGGTGACCTCTTCCCTAGTCGGTCTTCAGCCGAGGGTATCACCGAGGATGACCTCTTGCCTAGTCGGCCTTCAGCCGAGGGTATCACCGAGGATGACCTCTTCCCTAGTCGGCCTTCAGCTGAGGGTATCGACGAGCGTGACCTTTTGTCCTTTCGGACTTCACCGGAGGACGAGGTCCTTTGGGGAGAGGATGGGGTTTTGGTGGGGGACTTCAGTGCCTCGTTTCTCGGGCTGTGTGACTGGGAGGACGAGAGGCTAGAGGGGCGGGAGGACGTCGAGGACGACCTGGACCCGGCGCTGCCGGGGTTTTGCTGGGTTGGAAGACGTTTCGTGGAGATGACGGGGGAAGGCTTGGGTTTGGGGGGTTTTCCACCCCCGAGGGAACCCCCGCTGCTAGGCTGAGAAGACGTTCTGGAGGAACTTTGGGGTGTAGCCTCTGTAAATATTATTGTTAAAATCTTATTATTAAAATATTTATTATCTTTGTCTTCTTCATTTATTATTATTAAAAGAGAAAAATCACAGACGTTTGCACTAGGTAAGACGAACATGAAGATGAATGAAAAAATAAATTGGTAGGGGATCTTTTACCTCCGATCTGGACTCATTACATCGACCACGATGGCTCCCAAAGAGTCAAGAGTAAACTTATACTGGTTTTTAGATCTGATGACCGACGTGTTCATGTTTTAAGGGCGAGATCTAAAATAACACTGTCGAGAGTACCGTTGTACCCTATATGGCCCAACTCGTGGTCAATGTGTTAAGATGCCATTTAATGTGGGAACCGAACTACGGATATCTACAATGTATCACAGCAACCATGAAGACAACCAACCTATCTGATTGATATAGGGAGGAGGAGGTTGTAGCCCCCGGTAGACGATGGCATCTCTGCTCCCTCCGACTGTTTTGGTCTCCTACACCCCGTGTTGTAGGCCCGGGTCAACGCTACTGCAATTAAGTGGGGACGCACCTTTTGGGGGGGATGTCCTGAGGGACATCCCCGTTTTGCATTATAGCTTTTATTTCCCATTTATGGACCTCCTGATTAACGTGGGATCCGAACCACAAGTGGGTAGGGAAGGTGAATGGTATGGTGGGTTATTTATAAATGTGTTGCCTTGCAAAATGTGCAGGTGAGATTGATATTTCCAGGGGTGGAAACTGCGTGGCTGAAGTGTAAAGGACTATGTGGTGGGGGCTGAGATGGGTAATGGTCGTGGGTTGTAGGGATAAGGATGAGTTGAGAGATGGGATAACTGTAGTGTTTGGGGTATCAAGCAAGAATAAAAATGAAGGTGGTGGTTGGATTCTGTGCTAGTGAGAGAAAATTGTGCATGATGGTCAACAAGTTCTTTCAGAGCAGTGATGTACACAAAGGCGCCATGGATAAGACAAAAGACGACACGGTGAATGTAAGTGTGTGACCGAGTTTCTCCCGGTGAGAAAGAATACGCTGAAGAGTGGTGTTTGATGTGAAAGTTACACGACTGACCACAAAAATGCGCTCTGTAAGGTTAAATTGGTTGGAGTGTGAATGAGGTGTGGTTTGTTGTTATCGGTGTGTTTTCTTAAAGGGAGGGACTAAACTGCCGACTGCCAGTAGGGCATAGCCATCGGAATTACGGGTGTGAATGAGAAAGGAAAGAGGTGGGGCGACATGAAGAAACGTGAAAGAATGTTGAAGCCTCGATTGAGTGAGAATGCAGGAGGGATTTTCTCTGATTTAAGAGGGTCTATCCTGGCGACTGCCCACAAAGGCATATCACTATAATCACACTACCCTAAGGTCTGCGTGCGACGCGCAAGCTCCCCCTATAAAATGATAAAATTAATGTAGATCAACTTCGAGAATAAAACAACGAATCAGGAGGAATCTCGGGGCGTTGGTCATTGGCCCACAAACGTGTGGACACTCCCTGCTCCCTCGACAACTCTTGACTCATTGTCCTGTGGATGTCTTTGACTGGACAAAGACTACGAGAGTCAACCCCTAATGCAAAATCTGCTGTGGCGACCCGCACTAGGTGTGCGTTATTATACCGACGACTCGGCAGTCTCCTGCGACACTCCACAAAGGCTGGTCGCCTTGGACCACCTTGACACCATTTATTATTTATTAATTAAGGGGCTATCTGGCGACTGCCGACTTAGGCATAAGTCGCCGTAAACAAACAGCCTAGTTCTAGGCTACTTTAAAAAATTTAAAAGGAAAACACAATAACAAGAGCAATAACAAAAACAATAACAAAAACAACAACAACAATTGAACCTGGTTAAATGAAAGGGAGAAGGCCAGCCTCCCCCAAAAAGTCAAGTCCACCAGTCATAGTGCACGCACTCGTCCCGAGTACAAGGGACAGGCGGTAGCGATCCCGCCCATCCCGGTACCGGGACAGGTGTCGTGCGCGAAGATCACCCAGACTGGGACATTCGACAAAAATGTGCCGAACAGTCTGGGGGAAGACGCAGTCGTTGCAATAGGGCGCAGGCGAGCGCTCCATCAAATAGCGATGCGTCACACGAGTGTGCCCGATTCGGAGACGACAGAAAGCAACCTGAAGCCGCCGCGGCATTGGGGGATAGGTCCATGGAAGCAGTCGCGGCACAATGGCACGCAACTTTAAGTTCCCTTCGACCGTCTCCCATCTTCTCTGCCAAGCAGTCCGAAGAGCTGCCCGTATTCCTGCCATGTAGTCAGTGTGAGGAAGAGCGAAACGCTGGTCCGGTCGCAGAGTCCTCGCCTCGCGGACTCTTTGGCGCCCTCATTAACCGCAATTCCTACATGTCCAGGAACCCAGCAGAAGATAATCTCGACATCTGCCCGGCTCGCCAAAACCGTGGCGTCAGGGATACCGCGAACCAGGGGATGCGGAGATTCCAATGCCCAGAGATAACTCAGGGCGCTTTGTGAGTCGCTATAGATCACAATCCGGTCTCCGAACTGGGCACGTCACGTGATCAACCCTACCGAGTGGTGTATTACCACCAGTTCGGCCGTGAAGACAGACGCAGCGCCTGGCAGAGCCCTGCTGACTTCAAACAGAGGGGATACGGCGTGGAAGCCGACCCCCTCTTCAGACTTGGAGCCATCCGTATACACTGGCACGGTTCCAGCGTGAGACGATGTGTGCTCCAAAAAGGTCGCCGCAATACTTCCGGCACAGTACAAGCTTTGGGAGCAGAGGCGTGGCGACAAATAGCCAAATGTGGTACCCTCAAGGAAGGCGTCCTGGGCAGAACCAGGGGCGCCACCGGCCCGAGAGCTATATCTACCTCTCGAAGGAGTTTCCTGGCCCTAAACCCAAAGGGCTTAGGGTATGACTGGCGTCTCTCGGCGGCATAGGCACCATCGAGATCAGCTGCGGATGCAGTGAGAGCTGTTGGCGACTGAGGGAGGCGCCGGGCTCGCACGTACAGGCGAGTGGCATCTCCCCAGCATCGACCAACAGGCTCTCAATGGGGGAAGTGCGGAAGGCACCGGTCGGAAGGCGAAGGCCGGTGTGGTGGATCGAATCCACCTTCCGCAGTAAACGCTCGGCTGCGGATGCATAAAACTCGCATCCGTAGTCGAGCTTCGAGCGAACAAAGGATCGATAAAAAAGTAAGGCAGTAGCCCTATCAGCGCCCAAAGCGCTGAACGTCACGGAACGAAGAATATCCAGGGCGCGGGTACAAGAGACCCTAAGGCTGCGAATATGAGCCTCCCAGGTGAGGCGTCGGTCGAATACAAGAACAAGGAAACGGTGCGACTCAACCACATCCAGGCGCACCCCATTAAGAAACAAATCTGGGTCGGGGTGAAGCCGTGGATGGCGGCAGAAGTGCACCACCTTAGTCTTGGCCAAAGAAAACCGAAACCTGTGCGCTTTGGCATAACGAGAGACGCGGTTCAATGCCTGTTGGAGTTGACGCTCCAGAGTTGGCATCTGGGCCGCGCCAAAAGAGATCGAAAGGTCGTCCACGTAGAGCGTAGCGAGAACATCTTCCGGCAGCACCGAGGTGATGCCGTTGATGCTCAGGGCAAAGAGTGTGACACTGAGGACACTTCCCTGCGGGACACCCTCTTCCTGCTCCTTTGGGCCGGAGAGGGCTCCCCCCACCCGTACGCGGAATCGACGATCTCACAAAAATTCAGATATAAACATTAGGAGGCGTCCCCTCGCCCCCATCGTTTGGAAAGTCTCCATGATATCGTATCGCCATGCGGTATCATAGGCCTTCTCCAGATCTTGGATGGTCGCTTGCCAAAGTGGCAGCAGACCCATCCGTCCCCGTAGCCCCCGCGGATGGAGAGGAGCCTTAAGTCTTCTTCGTCCTTTTCTTTTTTGGAGAGGAGGGCGGGGAATGAACCCGTTTCTCACCTCCGCCGGTAGAAGCACCCAGGCCAGATGGACCGGCCTCAGCCAGGTCCTTCTCCGAAATGGAGAAGGTCCTGGTGGTCGCAGGGGCATCATCCGGAGGAGATCCCTCCCCTCCTTGTACTGCCTGAGAATCCCCAGCCGTTTGAGGAGGACCTTGCATCGGGGCGGATTCGGGTTCGGTGCTTGGCGCCGAGCCAGGATTCCCCCCCATGGAAGGCCCTACCGTCTGAGGCTGGGTTTCCTCAAGGACCATGTCTATCTCATGGGGGGGCCTCCAGTTGGCCATTCCCCCCCCCCCCCCAAGACATCGCAGGTCCCGTTGGCAGTATCGTCACTAGTCTTCTTTTGGGAGGCATGGGCCTTGACCCCGGCAAGGTTCAGTATTCTTGCCAGCAGGTCTTTTGAGGGAAGCGACCGAAGGGGCCTGGCTTCCCTCTCCCCCCTAAGGGGGTTTGCCCTACCGAGCCGCTTCGATGTGGAGCGGCTGGCTAAGGGCTGCCTGCTGGCTTTCTTGGCAGTCCCCTTGGAAAGAACAGAGGGGACTGCCGCTGGTAAAAGGGAGGCGCCCGAAAGCACCTCCAGAGAAGGGGGTGAGGAGGAGTCCCCTACACCCGTAAGCGAAGGAGAGGAGTAAGCCTCCTCTCCGGTTAGAGATATATGGAGGGTCCCCTGAGCAAGCACAGGGAGGGGGCTCCATTTTTTTGCTGGAGCTGCCAAAGGGAGGCTCCGTCGATGTTATAGGGAAAGTTGGGGGGTTGAGTTTTTTTTTTAAACTCATCATTGGGCATGGTGACCCTCTTTTTGACACGGGATGCAATCGCGCATCACCTCTCGCAGTAGCCCGCACTGCGAGAGGTGCTTACAAGCCTGGCAGAGCCAGGCGCCGCCATTTAAGACCACCCCTCCCGCCTGGTGGCCTGGCAGTCCATCGGCATGGCGGCTCCACCTTAAACACGGCGTAAAAAATATATAGATTGTGAAGAGGAGAGGAAAAGGGATGTGAGGAAGGTATGGGTGGGGATAAAGCAGGTTGTTAAAAACCAACCACCCCAGACCGGAGCTCAGGGGTTAGGGAACATTGTCCCCTCCCCCCTCAGCCCCGATCCGGGACGGTTGACTTAAGAAGAAGGTCAGCATCTACCCTGTGAAATTAGAGGCTGACCATTGAAAGTTGTGAGAGAAGTTGTATGAAAAGCGAGGAAACAAGTGTTTTGAAGGAAGGAGAAGAGGCTAAGCTGGGGTCGGACGGGGTGCTGAGTCCCATCAGCACGGCGGCCAGGATGGCAAATCGCCGCGCCCCTTACGGGGACCTTGACACTAGCCCAACTATGGAGTGCCAAGATGAGGAATGCACACCCCATTCCCACTCTAAGCATCTTTTGTGCAGGTTTCTCTCTATGCCCAACTCATTCTTTTTAAGGGAGTTAGGTTGAAAAGAATTGAGATGTGGATGGAAGTGCTCAAGAAGCAGAAATAAAAATAAAAGGAGTGATTACGCAAAGTAAGAAAGCAGCAAAAGAAATCTTTGGACAGAAGATGAATGAGAATTAGGATGGGAACATACGAGGGGCGGTCAATAAGTTTTGCAATTCGGATGTAAGGAAACGAGATATGAGGAAAAGTGTTTTATTATTTTTCAATATAACTACCCTCGACTTCAATGCACTTGCGCCACTTGTCCCTGAGGCTTCGAATTCCCGAAAACCAGAAATCTCCCGACTGCTGTTCAATCCACTCCTGGACGGCGAGCAGGACATCTTCATCGTCCCCAAACCGGCGTCCACGCAGTGCAGCCTTGGGCTGGCGGAATAAAAAGTAGTCGCTAGGGGCCAGATCTCGACTGTAGGGGAGATGGTTGAGCTCCTCGAATCCGCACTCGCGCAGGGAAGCTTGTGCAACTCTGGCCTTGTGGACTTTGACGACGGTGAAGTCGATCATGGGGCGTGAGGTTTCTAGGGACCCAACGGGCAGAGACCTTGGTCATGGCCAAATTGTCGTGGATGATGTTGATAACACTTCCATGTGATATTCCAAGTTCTCGCTCGATTTCTTCGACCTTCACCCGTCGATTTTCGAGGATCATCCTCTCCACACGGGCCACATTGTCCTCGTTGGTCACGTCTGACGGGCGTCCTGGACGCGAGTCATCTTCAAGGGTCTCACGACCATGACGGAACTCCCTACTCCAGCGAGCAATGGTTACATACGAAGGGGCGGTGTCGGTGTACACTGCAACCATGCGTTCATGGATCTCTTTTGCATTCTTGCCTTCCTTGGTCAAAAATTTGATCACTGCGCGGTGCTCAACCTTCTCCATTGTTGAAAAAATTGTGACTGACGATCTGCGATCAGCTACTGCTTCTTAAATAGACGAGGCTGGAGCGTGCAGCTGCAGGTCCTGACTTGTGCTAACTTGTCCTAACACCCCCACAAACAGCCATCCCCCTTCCTCTGTTTTGTCCTAACGATTCGCAAAACTTATTGACCGCCCCTCATAAAATGTTATTCTAGAATGGAATAAAAAAGGCGAGAAACCAAGGGAAGAATAATTGCACGAACAGAAAGAAAAAGAATGGCAAGGTCATAACATCCTTATTAACTCCTTTGACACCTTGAACGCGTCTCCTTATTGAAAGAGAGCAAGAATACTTCTATCATACTGTCAGCCGAGTGTCGTACAAGGGGTGACAGTACCCCCCCCCCCATGTGTGAAATGAAAAGAAACTCTGGGGGGAGGTATAATAATACCATGCTTCACTGATCCTAAATTCGATCGGGGGACTATCCAGCCACAACTTGATACAAACTCTCCTCTCTCTTTCCTAAAATATTTTCATCATATTGACAAGTCCATGGTTGGTCTTTGGGCGGTAAGGTCATGGATGATGTAAAAAAATAATGCTGATGGTGATAATGTTAATTATAATCGTCAAGATGCTGAATAAAGCCTTTGTCCATTACCTTTAACCGGGGCCTTTTGGGGTGCTTTAGAGGATGGGTGAGAAGATTTAGTGCACTGCTTACAAAAAGGCGGCTTCCCGTTGAGTTGAAATCCGCTGATGTCCTTCTGCAACTTGACTAACTCCTTCTGCAGCGCCCACAGCTCCTCGCTGGAAGGGACGTGTGAAGAGTGAGCGCTACAATAGACCACAGGATCTACTTGGGGGTGGGTGGGGGTGGAGATTGGAGTTTTTAAAAGATTAAAAAGGGTGAAATCGGTTTAATGGGGGCATTGATACATGCCAACCACATCATGCAACTAACAAGGACATTTTGACCATAGACCCAGAGCAGCAAATCTTGCCAACCCTGGTTACTGGGACAGAGGACTCGTTATAAGGATCGAGTAGTAAAAGTGTATGGGTACTTAAAAGTACGAAGTCAGCGCGCATCAATGCCCCTTATGGAACACAGGAGAAATAAAGGGATGTAATGTAGGAGTACCATAACGTGAGCGAAGGAGACCTCTCAAAATTGTAGTGGTGGCATCTGGCGGGAGTCACCGAAAACACAGGTCTGGTAGGAGGCTAATTTGAAAAATCAAATAAAAAAGAACAGAGAATAGAGAAATCACAGTAACTGTTGCATGGACTGCCAACACGGGGGAGGGAGGGGTGCTATAAAATTGCCACAGCATGCAACAGCCTCCCTTTACTCTAATCAGGTCCCTTAGGAGAGCCTGATAGAAAAACGCCGCCTTACTTAACTGTAATAACGTGTTGGCAGGGGGGCTACAAGGGCCTACAGCAGGGGCTGTATGATCAAATGCTTTTTTCCTTAAAAGGTTGGAGGGTTGTTGTGTTGTTTTTGGTTGGTTGTTTTTTTTTTTGTTTTTTTTAAGAGCTCGTCTGGCGACTGCCTACTTGGGCATTTGTCGCCGTATTAAAAACTGCCTAGAACTAGGCTACTTTCAAATTTAATGCAATAACACACATAAAAAAACAACCAAAACAACAACAAAAACTAAAAAAAGGGAAAAGGAAACGAGTAAGCAAGCTCCTGCGATAAGGGGAAAAAAACAACGAAACAAAAAACCTGGTTAAATAATAGGGAGAAGGCCGGCCTCCCCCCAAAAGTCAACAAGTCCACCAGTCAAAGTGCACGCACTCGTCCCGAGCACAAGGGACAAGCGGTAGCGACCCCGCCCATCCCGGTACTGGGACAGGTAACGTGCGCGAAGATCACCCAGACTTGGGACAGGGTTGGAGGGAGCAGAGATCCTATCTGCCCCCTGAGGAGCAAGTAACAAAAACAGAAAAGATAGGGACACAGGTACCCCTGAATATGCCCACCTAACTAAGGAACCAAGGTAGTTTTTTAAGGGGGAGGGGGCTGCCGACTGACATGGGACCAAGTGTTTTTTTAAGGGAAGGGGGCTGCCGACTGACAAGGGAGCCGGGTGGTTTTTTAAGGGGGGGGGGGGGCTGTCGACTGACAAGGAACCAGGTGGTTATTTAGGGGGGTGGGTGCTGACTGACAAGGGACCCAGGTGTTTTTTTAATTTTTAAAGGGGGGGCTGCCGACTAACGGACCTGGGTGGTTTTTAGGGGAGGGGGGGGAAGTGCTGGCCGACAAGGGACCCAGGTGGGTTTTTAAGGGGGGGGGCTACTTACTGACAAGGGACCAGGTGTTCTTTTTAGGGGGCGTGCCGACTAACAAGTGACCCAGGTGTTTTTTTAGGGAGGGGGGCAACTAACAAGGGACCCAGGTGTCCAACCAACAATTAAAAATATTAAAAAGTATGGACAACCGCCCACCAAGCCTCCTCCCCAAAATTTATCACACCACAGTCTGGTGTAAAGGAACCCAACCCCGACACGTGGTAACGCGGTAGCGACCCTGCTCCTCCAAGGTACCGGGCACGAAGATGCCCCCAGAAGAGGACATTCAACCAAGAAGTGCCCCATCAGATGGGACTGCATCCAACAAGTGTGTCCGATTTGGAGACCACAGAAAATGACTTGGATACTGTAGAGAGGTGCAATATTAAATTCCTGTGCACTGTCTCCCATCCTCTTTGCCATGCAGAAATGACTGACATGAAGATTGGGAAAGAGCAAAACACTAGTTCGGTTGCTTAATCCGGACCTCTCATCAGTACAATCGTTTCCAGCAACCTTTACAAGATGTCCAAGCAATCACAACGTCCGCTCGACTCGCCAGTTACAGTGTCAAAGGTATGGAAACCAGGGGATGTCGAGATTACAATGCTTCAAGGGCAATTAGTGAATTCTGTGAGTCGCTGTGGATATACAAAATGGTCTCCAAACCATCTCGGTTGTGAAGCCTGTTTAAGCCTGGAAGAGCTTAAACAAGGGGGAAGAGGCCATGGAAGCCAACTACCCATTCTGACTTGGAGCCATTTCTATACTTCAACATAGCTCTGGTGTGACTAGAGGCTTGCTCCAAGAAATTTGAACACAATACTCCAGGTGCTATGGAAGCTTTGAGAACAGAGGCATGGCAACAAACAACCAAAGGTAGCATTAGGCAGAACCATCGGCGCAAGTGGTATGAAAGTTTCACCAACCTAAGAAGAGATTTCCCTACCCTAAATGCTTAGCTTGATTGGTGTACCTCGGCAGCATAGGGAGCGATGAGATCAGCGGTGGACAAAATGAAAACCGTTGGTGAATCAGGGAGACGCTGAACCTGTGTGTACATACACATGAGGCAATGTGCACGGCGTAAAGCGAGTGGAATCTTACCTACATCAAGGCACTCTGTAGTAGATGTGCAGAAGGCACCAGTCGCTAAACAAAGACTTACGTGGCGGATCGATGTAAAGGAATAGATCTTACATACATAGTAAATCTATCAGCAACCGCATGCTGAATGTAGCTGATCATGGAATATCGATGGCACAGGAGCATGAGACCCTAAGGCTGTGAATATGTGCCTTCCAGGTGAAGCCTCGGTCATATACAAGACCAAAGAATTAGTGCGAGTCCACCACATACAGGCGAGACCCAATTAGGAATAGACCCAGATTGGGGCAATGCCAGGGAAGGAAGCAAAAGCGCATCACCTAAGTCTTGGCCAAAGTAAAATCAAAACCGTCCATTTCGGCATAACGAGACACGGTTCTGAGCCTGTTGGCACTGGCGCTCCAGAGTTGACATCTGGGCCGCACCAACAGAGATCTAAATGTCGTCCACGTAGAGCGTGGCGAGAAATTTCGCCGGCGGCACCACGGTGATACTGTTCATGCTCAAAGAAAAAGTGTGATGCTAAGCTCAGTTCCCTGATGACACCCTCTTGCCCCCCGGGTCGGAGAGATCTATACCCACCGGTACGCAGAATTAGCAACATCTAAGAACTGAAAAAACTAAAGACCCGCCACCTCCCCCCCAAAAAAAAATGGTCACCATGATACTGTATCTCCATGCAGTATCATAGGCATCCAGATTGAAAAACACAGTCTTAATGCTGCCTGCGAAGGAAACCCTCTCCAGCTGGAGCAAAGCATCTAACGTTGGATGAAACCTACAGAGGCCACACCATCATATACTACTCCCCGGGGGAGCCTGTTTTCTTACCAAACACTTTCACAATCAACCCACTTTATACGAGGTCTTCCAATCCTTCAAGCACCCTGACACTCATTCTGTTAGCCTACTGGAAAAGGCGCCGGTTTTCTAACACCTAGGGGTGTTGAGCTCTAGTCAAGTGAGAGCGGACACGAAACTACAGCGTACACGAGAAGAGCTGAATGCCTATTCGCAGACGCACTGAGCCTGAGGTAGGGTGTAGGAGGGCTATCCATATACAGACACCCATGACGAGGAATGGGTGCTTCCCCACCCTCCCACTGGGTCGTGAAGGGTTCTCCACTTGCTGGTTGGTGTCACAAAAATAGTACTAGCCTGTACTCCCTTCCTCAAAGGACTCACAGCCCTCGGGCTTTGCCAGCAATTGTCATTCTAGTCTTTATACAAATTTCACGATCCAGTCGGGGATCTCATCCATGATGGAAGACAGAGGGTGCCATAACTAATTAATTAATCTATTTCCATTAACTCTTTCTACATGCCCATATATATATATATATATATATATATATATATATATATATATATATATATATATAAGAAACCCTATCCCAATAACACAATAATTTGGTACAAGTTTTACCACAGATATTCACTTTTGCCAGGAAGTTTACCATCAATCTGCATTCATTTAATACGTCTTTAATTTCTCGGTAGAGACCTACTGATTAACGTGAGCTCAGAACCACGGGCATCTCCAGAGTATGGCAGCCTCTGTGACGGCAACCCAAATCGGGATACCAACACTTGATGTGGCTTAACTTCACTATAAACTGATGGTATGTTTACAAGCGATCTGCACTTCTCATTTTTCTTTATCACTGATCTGCACTTGTGAAGTGCATTTTACCACTGAATGGCAGATTAGAGTTTTTACTACCAATCTCAACTCTCTTCTTTTTTTTTAACACCCATCTACAATCATTTCAGCTGTCTTTTTATTTCTGTGGGAATTTGGACCTACTGATTTGCGCGGAATCTGAACCAATAATATCTATGGCATATGACAGCTGCCATGAAGTTGATCCGAATCAGGAATCCATCCAACTAACTTCTCTTTAATACAAACTATTTCCACTTGGCTAGATCGAAGCTCAAGAACACCACACAGTGCAAGAACTACTGTGCCGAAGTAGACTTGGGTACCAGATTCACACTAAAATGGCCACATTCCTTTTAAGATTTTGTCCTGATGTAACCAACGAAGGCATCATCGCAGCAATGGCCATTATGATCTTTGTCACTTACTGACGCTTTTGTGATGTATCCTTGAAAAACACCCGGTCCTCCTTGAGGTTGAGGATAAGCTCCTTATACACAGACTTCTCCTCTTCCCATGCCTTCTCCTTCTTTTGAAGTTCCTCGATCTGCAACTGTAAGTGAAATTATTATTTAATTAGCCATTTATTGCCCAGGTGAAAATATAGATTCGATTGACTCACTTTACTTGGTCCTCAGATTCCCAAGCAATGAATATGTGGCAACATAATGTTATATAGGGGTGAATACATCTGTATAAATGACTGCTGACAAAATTCAAACTTTTATCTGAGGTCTGGTACCAGGGCATTAACTTATATTGAGTAGTAAACCATTTATTCAACTGCAAATAATTGTTAATTTTATCATTAAATAAAGACTAAAGAAAAATATAGCATCATTACATTCCTTGTAGAAAAAAAATTGGTTATTTTGAAATTTAAGGGGTCCATGTTTGGTTCTCTATAGCATATAGCGAAAAAATCAACTTCCTTATATATATACACACGGTCGTGCAAAAGTCTGGATTCATAGGCAATTTACCATAGAATTCTTTTAAAAAAAAATTACAATTTTGATCATTTAACATTTATAATTATATTTTATTATCTTTCAGATTGATACCCATGGCAGAAAAGCTAACAATACCATTTTTTTTTTTTTTTTTTTAATTAAGGGGCTATCTGGCGACTGCTGACTAAGGCATAAGTTGCCGTAAACAAACAGCCTAGTTTTAGGCTACTTTAAAAAATAAAACAGAAAACAATAAAAAGAAATAACAATAACAAAGCAATAACAAAACAATTACAAAAACAACAACAACAATTAAATCGGGTTAAATAAAAGGGAGAAGGCCGGCCTCCCCCCAAAAGTCAATAAGTCCACCAGTCAAAGTACACGCACTCGTCCCGAGCACAAGGGACAGGCGGTAGCGACCCCGCCCATCCCGGTACCGGGACAGGTGTCGTGCGCGAAGATCACACAGACTGGGACATTCGACAAGAATGTGCCGAACAGTCTGGGGGACGACGCAGTCGTTGCAATAGGGCGCAGGCGAGCGCTCCATCAGATAGCGATGCGTCACACGAGTGTGTCCGATTCGGAGACGACAGAAAGCAACCTGAAGCCGCCGCGGCATTGGGGGATAGGTCCATGGGAACAGTCGCGGCGCAATGACACGCAACTTTAAGTTCCCTTCGACCGTCTCCCATCTTCTTTGCCAAGCAGTCCGAAGAGCTGCCCGTATTCCTGCCATGTAGTCGGTGTGAGGAAGAGCGAAACGCTGGTCCGGTCGCAGAGTCCTCGCGGACTCTTTGGCGCGCTCATTCCCCGCAATTCCTACATGTCCAGGAACCCAGCAGAAGATAATCTCGACATCTGCCCGGCTCACCAAAACCGTGGCGTCACGGATATCGCGAACCAGGGGATGCGGAGATTCCAATGCCCCGAGAGCACTCAGGGCACTTTGTGAGTCGCTATAGATCACAATCCGGTCTCCGAACCGGGCACGTCGCGTAATCTCCCGTACCGAGTGGTGTATTGCCACCAGCTCGGCCGTGAAGACAGACGCAGCGCCTGGTAGAGCCCCGCTGACTTCAAACAGAGGGGATACGGCGTGGAAGCCGACCCCCTCTTGGGACTTGGAGCCATCCGTATACACTGGCACGGTACCAGCGTGACACGATGTGTGCTCCAAAAAGGTCGAACGCAATACTCCCGGCGCAGTACAAGCTTTGGGAGCAGAGGCGTGGCGACAAATAGCCAAATGTGGTACCCTCCAGGGTGGCGTCCTGGGCAGAACCAGGGGCGCCAAAGGCCCGAGAGCTATATCTACCTCTCGAAGGAGTTTCCTGGCCCTAAACCCAAAGGGCTTAGGGTATGACTGGCGTCTCTCGGCGGCATAGGCACCATCGAGATCAGCTGCGGATGCAGTGAGAGCTGTTGGCGACTGAGGGAGGCGCCGGGCTCGCGCGTACAGGCGAGTGATGCACTGCACGAGGCGCAGAGCGAGTGGCATCTCCCCAGCATCGACCAACAGGCTCTCAATGGGGGAAGTGCGGAAGGCACCGGTCGCAAGGCGAAGGCCGGTGTGGTGGATTGAATCCACCTTCCGCAATAAACGCTCGGCTGCGGATGCATAAAACTCAAATCCGTAGTCGAGCTTCGAGCGAACAAAGGATCGATAAAAAAGCAAGGCAGTAGCCCTATCAGCGCCCCAAGCGCTGAACGTCACGGAACGGAGAATGTCCATGGCGCGGGTACAAGAGATCCTAAGGCTGCGAATATGAGCCTCCCAGGTGAGGCGTCGGTCGAATACAAGACCAAGGAAACGGTGCGACTCAACCACATCCAGGCGCACCCCATTAAGAAACAAATCTGGGTCGGGGTGAAGCCGTGGATGGCGGCAGAAGTGCACCACCTTAGTCTTGGCCAAAGAAAACCGAAACCTGTGCGCTTCGGCATAGCGAGAGACGCGGTTCAATGCCTGTTGGAGTCGACGCTCCAGAGTTGGCATCTGGGCCGCGCCAAAAGAGATCGAAAGGTCGTCCACGTAGAGCGTAGCGAGAACATCTTCTGGCAGAACCGAGGTGATGCCGTTGATGCTCAGGGCAAAGAGTGTGACACTGAGGACACTTCCCTGCGGGACACCCTCTTCCTGCTCCTTTGGGGCAGAGAGGGCTCCCCCCACCCGTACGCGGAATCGACGATCTCGCAAAAATTCAGATATAAACATTGGGAGGCGTCCCCTCGCCCCCATCGTGTGAAGAGTCTCCATGATACCGTATCGCCATGCGGTATCATAGGCCTTCTCCAGATCGAAAAAACACCGTGGCGTAATGCTGTCTACGAAGGAAAGCCTCGCAGACGGCATTTTCCAGTCGGAGCAGAGCATCCGACGTGGAGTGGAACTTGCGGAAGCCGCACTGTGCAGAAGACAGATGGCCTCCGCTGTCCAGGAAATAGGCTAATCTAACATTTACCAATTTCTCCATCAACTTGCACACGCAAGAGGTTAGAGAGATTGGACGGAAACCGGTCGGAGTAGAGTGATCTCTCCCCGGCTTGCGAAAGGCGAGCACAGTAGCGATTCACCACGAGTCTGGGAGAAGACCCTCCACCCAGATCCTGTTGAACAAATCTAACAGAAAGGCCATGCCTCGCTCACCCAGGTGTCGAAGCATGGCGTACGGGACATCGTCCGGACCATGGGCGGTGTCCGCGCACGAAGCGAGAGCGGAACGCAACTCACTCACAGTAAACTTGTCGTTGAAGGGTTCTCCGCCTCTGGAGGTAAAGTCCAGCCGGTGGCCTTCCGCGACATCACGACGTGCATTGAATGCTGGCGGAGCAGCATCACGGCTAGAGAATGCGGAAAAAGCGGTCGCTAAGGATTCCGCCACGGACGCGGGGTCCGAGATTGCGGTCCCATTCTCCTGGAGAACAGGAGGGGGGTCCTGCGAGAACTTGCCCCGAATCCTTTTGACTCGCTTCCACACCTCAGCTAAAGGGGTCTTCCCGTTAAGTGAAGACACGTATGCCCACCAAGAAGAGCGGCGGGCGTGCTTCGAAACATACCGGAACCTAGCCCTAGCCCGACGAAATTCAGCAACAGTGAAATCGTTCGGGCGGCGCTTATAGCTCATGTAGGCATAACGCTTCTGTTTGAGGGCCGTCTCACACTCGGCCGACCACCATGTGAGTGGTCGGTGTGCAAAACGGCCAGACGTCCTAGGAATAGTAGTCAGGCCCACGGCGATGAGGTTGCCGGAGAAGAACTCAACGGCCTCATCTACCGACCTAAACTCCTCGACTGAGATAGAGAATTCAGTCATTTCCTGAAATGCAGGCCACCGCGCCCGCGCCAAGCACCACCGAGGTGGTCTCTCAGGCGGCAGTTGCCCTGAAAAGGATATTTGAATGGGAAAGTGATCACTACCATGGAGGTCATCGACCACCCCCCAATCAAAATCAGGCTGTGCATCCGAAGAGCACAAAAATAGGTCAAGGCAAGAAAATGAAGCGGTTCTCGGACAGTGATGCGTAAACTCATCCACGTTTAGGACACCCATCTCAAGCTCTTCGATCAGATCGGCAAGGACTTGTCCCCTGGGATTTATGGAGTAATCTCCCCAGAGAGGATGCCTGCCGTTCAGATCTCCAAGCAAGAGATAGGGCCTCGGCAACCGTGCCACGACGCGGCGGAAGTGCCCCGCGTCGAAGTCAGCTGACGGTGGAATGTACGCAGAAATTATAGTATACCTGCTATCCAGGTGCAGCTGCACAGCCACTGCCTGAAAGGAGGTATCTAAAGAGAAAGGAAGAACGGAGACATCATGCCGGGTGTAAACCGCGCATCCCCCAGCCCGGCCATCCCGCGGTGGTGGGGTCGCAAGACCCTTATACCCCGGGAGGGCAGGCAGCGGGCACGCGCCTAGCATGGTCTCCTGCAAAAAAATAGCTAACGGGGAACGGGACGAGACGAGCCTCCGCAGCTCCTCCCAGTTGGCCCGGAGTCCACGGCAATTCCATTGAAGGAATATGCCCTCCAGGCCTAGCTCGGAGGAGACGCGGGGGCCCTCCTCGAATTGAAGACCCTCACGGGAATGGCCGTACGCTTCCCGGGGGCAGAACCCCGGGCGCTGTTGGCCGGACTAAGCGCTGAAGGCGCTGTCGCCTTCGAGGACTTATTGGGGGAGGTTGGGCTCGCCATGCGAGTCTTTTCCTCCCTCCGCCTCGAAACCTTAGGCGGGCGTTGCGGCTTGGGAGGCGGGGGGCCCTCTTTTCGAGGAACCACCGTCTCCGAGCCACTCGCTCCACCTCGGGGCGTGGGCGAAGGGGCCGAAGCTCCTTTGTTGCTGTCCTCCTTTCGGGGAACAGCTTTAGGAACCCCGGAAGATGGCCTAGCGACCATCTTCAGGGGTGTTGCCTCCTGTGAGTCTAACGACTCTGTGGAGGCGCGTGGCCGTTTCGCCTTACGGGAAACGGTCACGCTGGGGGAAGAGGGGGGAGCCCTGGTTTTAGCCGGGGCTGGGTGTGAACCCTTTTTTGCCGCCAGCTCTACCAGGGGAGCGCCCAGGTGTAGTAGAGCCCGCAGAAGGGCTCCGAATGGGCGCGGAAACAACCGTGCTCGTTGGCCTGGATGGGCCAGGAGCAGAGGGTGCTTTTCTAACTATTGAGGCATATGACGTCCCAGGCAGAGCCGGGCGCGCCAGGACCAAGTCCTTAGCCTCGCGGAATGAGAGTCGATCCTGGGCCTGAACGGCCAGGATTTCTTTCTCAAGGAGATATGCACCACATTGCTTCGAAGAAGCAGGGTGCGGCTCTCCGCAATTGACACACTTGGCCACACACGATTTGGACTTATCGTGTGCGACCTTGGAGCAATTTACACAGACTTCGGGTGACACCGATTTTGCACGTCTACATGATCGATTCGTGTGGCCGAAGCGGTGACAGTAATAGCACCGCCGCGGCAGTGGCACGAATGCTTCACGCGGTAGCGGTACCAACCGGCACGCACCGACTCAGGGAGCTTGTCACAGTCGAACGTGACGAAGAGTGTAGGGGTGGGTCTCGAGGCCCCTCCCTGTTTTCTCATCACACGTTCGACCTTGACCGCCCCATGGTCGGCCAGCTCTAGGGTGATGTCTTCTATGGAATAGTCAACGAGTTCCCTCGCATAAACTACTCCTTTTACAAAGTTCATGGTAGAGTGCGGCGTCACACTCACCGGGGTGCCATGAAGTGTCCGAAGAGCACTTATCTTGGCCGCCTCGGCGGGATTCGCCGCATTCGCCAGAAGGCTCCCGTCCGAGAAACGGGTTACCTTCGGCTCTCTACCAATTACACTAGCTAATCCTATCCTCTGATGGATCATGTTGCCCTTGGACAACATGGTGCCATCAGTGGAGCGAATAACGAGGAAGCGTTTGAAGCCAGCGGGCTCGAAAACGCCAGGTAACCTCTGAATCAGGGGCCCCGATGTCATCGAGGCTCCGCCCTGTGCACTTTTGGTCTTTGTCATCGTCAGGAGCTCCGTACCCGGGGAAGCAGAGGGCCCGGATGTGCCGATCTTGGCTTGGTCGCTTGCCAAAGTGGCAGCAGACCCATCCGTCCCCGTAGCCCCCGCGGATTGAGAGGAGCCCCGAGTCTTCTTCGTCTTTTTGGTCCTTTTCTTTTTTGGAGAGGAGGGCGGGGAATGAACCCGCTTCTCACCCCCGCCGATAGAAGCCCCCAGGGCAGATGGACCGGCCTCAGCCAGGTCCTTCTCCGAAATGGAGAAGGTCCTGGTGGTCGCAGGGGCATCATCCGGAGGAGATCCCTCCCCTCCTTGTACTGCCTGAGAATCTACAGCCGTTTGATGAGGACCTTGCATAGGGGCGGATTCGGGTTCGGTGCTTGGCGCCGAGCCCGGATTCCCCCCCATGGAAGGCCCTACCTTCTGAGGCTGGTTTTCCTCAAGGACCATGTCTATCACAGGAGGGGCCTCCAGTTGGCCATCCCCTCCCAGGACATCGCAGGTCCCCTTGGCAGCGTCATAAGTCTTTAGTGGGGAGGCACAGGCCTTGACCCCGGCAAGGTTTAATATTTTTGCCAGCAGGTCTTTTGAGGGAAGCGACCGAAGGGGCCTGGCTTCCCTCTCCCCCCTAAGGGGGTTTGCCCTACCGAGCCGCTTGTACGAGGGGCGGTCGGCAATGGGCTGCCTGCTGGCTTTCTTGGCAGTCCCCTTAGAAAGCAAAGGAGGGACTGCCGCTGGAGATAGGGAGGTGCCCGAAAGCACCTCCAGAGAAGGGGGTGAGGGGGAGTCCCCTACACCCGTAGGCGTAGGAGAGGAGTAAGCCTCCTCTCCGGTTAAAGAGGTATCGAGGGTCCCCTGCGCAAGCACAGGGGGGGGGGACCTCCATCTTTTCTGTGGAGCTGCACGAGGGCGGCTCCGTTGTTTTAGGGGGAATTAAGGGGAGATGGGTTTTTTTTTTCATCATTGGGCATGGTGACCCTCTTTGTTTTACGGGACGCAATCGCTCACCACCTCTTGCAGTAGCCCGCACTGCAAGAGGTGCTTACAGGCCCGGCAGAGCCAGGCGCCGCCATTTGGGACCACCCCTCCCGCCTGGTGGCCTGGCAGTCCTTCGGCATTGCGGCTCCACCTTAGACACGGCGTAAAACAGATAGAATGTGAAGAGGAGAGGAAAAGGGATGTGAGGAAGGTATGGGTGGGGATGAAGCAGGTTGTTAAAAAAAACCCATCCCGAACCGGAGCTGAGGGGTTAGGGAACAATGTCCCCTCCCCCCTCAGCCCCCATCTGGGGTGGTTGGCTTGAGAAGAAGGTCAGCATTCTACCCTGTGAAATTAGAGGCTGACCAGAGAAAGTTGTGGGAGAGGTTGTATGAAAAGCGACGAGGTAGGGGAGAAATCGGGCTATCTGAAGGAAGGAAGAGAGGCTAAGCTGGGGCCGGACGGAGCGCTGGATCCCGTCAGCACTGCGGCCAGGATGGCAAATCGCCGCGCCCCTTACGGGGGCTAACAATTCCAGAGAGTAGAATTTGCGCTTCTGTATGCGAAGGACAGCGCCAGCTCGCGTTCAGTTGCAGATATTTTTAATGCTAAGTAACCGAATAAGCAACCAATTACACAAATAACTGTCATCACAACTTTCACTCATTTTAAAGAAACAGAAAGCGTCCATGACCAACCCCGTAGTGGAAGAAGGAGAAGTTCAACTGATCTTGAAACATCTGCAGAGGTATGCAGACATGTGGAAGGTAGCCTGTGTAAGTCATTGAGAAAGATTTCACAGGAAACTGGTGTATGAGGCGTTCTATTGGTCCTATTTTATCTCACAATCATTTTCACCCATACAGTAAATTTTTATAAATCAATTGTTATATGTAAACTGTAAATTGTTATATAGTAAATTGCCTATGGGTCCAGACTTTTGCACCACCCGTATATATATAAATATAATATATACATACATATATATAGGAAGTCTCCGGGTTACGACGGAGATCCATTCCTAAAACAGGCCAGAAACCAGATTTCATCGCAAGGTTCACTGGGATACTACACTGGTTTTGGTCTACAAGCAAAATCAACAAAAGCCTTTTCATCTCAATAATGAGACCACTACCATGCTTAGTAATCACAGGGCTTTCCATTGGATCAGATCCTTTCGCATGATCAAGGATACGATCCTTATCCTTAATTATAGTAGCAACCGTCGACCGGCTAAGCCCAAGCACCTATGTTGTTGGGGTTTCTCCCTTTTGGAACTCTTTACTCAATGGCTTCAGGGATAGGTTGTTGTGTGAGCGTCTTTGATTTCCCCGACCATCAATTCCATTCTCAAAGCTCTTGATCGCTTTCTCTCCCCTGTAAACTTTCTCTACACAACCTGCGCTCTGGGAGGGCTAACAGCCCTGAAGGGCACATTATAAATACCTATTATTATTATTATATTTAATTTCACTTCCATCGTGAGAGCTTTCCTTTTATTTGATTCACTGCCATTAAAAGAGTCTACCTTACACTTGGAAGCTATAATGAAGGGCAAAATGTTACACAATCACACGGTAACGCAAAAACAACGAACCGTAATGGCACTCTAGTTAGCAAGAACTGACCCACACCATCTTCCCCACTTACAACATATTACTACTCTTGTAGGCGGTGTATGTCAGAACCCAAATTTCTTAGGAATAAATATGACACCGCAGGGTAAGGGCAGATGGTGGTAGATCAGGTCCATCGTAACTCGGAGACTTCCTGTACATATATACAGGGCGGATTCAAGAGAGGATGGGGGTGGACGAAAATTAAGGGGTTTGTCGACACTTTGCGAAACCCAACGAGTGCTGTCGACACCATGCTACAGGCAAAGAAGGAGCAGAGACCAACCAGCACCTGTTGGTTCCGATCATTGAGAGCATCGTCTTCTGCAGACGAAATATGCTGCCTCTCCGTGGGCATTGAGATGAAGGTCCATTGGACCTTTCTATTCCGAGCAAAATCGAAGGAGTCTTCAGAGCGCTTCTGCGTTATCGAACCCAGGGAAGAGATGCCGACGTCAACCACCTCCTCACCAGCTTGGCCAGCCGAGCCAACTCCACCCTCATTAGCAAAACCATTCAGGACGAGCTGATCGATATCACAGGTGGGCGACACTGCAACTTTCTGTTCAAAAAATAGTCTCTTATTCTAAAAGTAGAATTCATGCTATTTTGACATTATGAGAAGGTGTCACCAGTCATATTTCGCTTTACAGGTCGATTGGTGCTGGAAGAAGTCTTACCCAGTGTCAGGGGTATTCGCAGGGCTAATGGACGAGACCCCGGACGTCTCAGGGAAGGAGCAAGCCACCATTATCCTTCACACGTTGAAGAGGACATCAAGGAAGACTTTTTCACTTTCGTCCATGCTGAGAACCTCACCGGTGAAGGCCTGGCCCAACTGCTCATTCGCACCATACATGGCCTTGGTTTGGACATGTCAAACTGCCGGGCCTCGGCTTCGACGGAGCGAGTGTCATGATGGGGAAGTTCAGAGGTTGTGACTCCATCATCATGGAGCAATACCCCCTCGCCAAACCGATCCACTGCTTTAATCACAGACTAAACATGGTGCTGACCAAGGCCTGCGATGTGGAAGAAGTGAAACGCGCCTTTCAGACGCTCAACAAAGTCCATAACTTAATTTACTCCAGCAATATGCGGACGCTCCAGTTCTCCAAAATCGTGAAGCTTTCCTCAGCTAAGTGAGAAAGGTTGGTAGCCTTGTGTCCCACCACATGGGTTGAGGCGGCATGATGCAGTTCTCGTGTTCATCGAGTTTCTGCATCACATCGCGGTCTTCATGGAAGGGGAAATGAAGCTGGATGCCAATGCTGGCATCTTACTCACCGCGATTAGGGACCTTCACTTTCTCACTGGGCTGGTTGTGGCGGAGTAAGTTTTGGCCCACACACTCGAGCTGAGCAGGACCCTGCAGAAGAACGACGGTGACTTGGCATCTGCGTACGCACTGATTCCTGAGATTGAGACTGTTTTCGCCAAGTACAGAAAGAATGCCGAGCAGCACTTCCGCACTGTATTTGCAAAAGCCAAGGATTCCCCGATTGAAGTGGACTCGGCTCACGATGACGTCCCTGTTCCCCAAGTCTGTGCACGACAGACACAGCGCGTGAATATCTCGACCAGAACTTCTGAGGGGTACTATTGACGCTCGGTCTATATTCTATTCATTGACCAAGTGATTGCTGAGATGAAGAGAAGATTTGAGGACGATACCGTTGTGGTAGGTCCATTTTTGTTTGCCTCAGCTCACCAGTGCCCAATCTAATGCCCGCCTTTTGTTTCAGGTTTTAGTGAAGGAGGGAGGGCAGAGATGCCTGGAAGCAGTGTGGGTCCCCCGTCTTTTGCTGAGGTCTGAGGTTCTCCCCCCTTCCCCCAGGCGAAATATATAAGTACAGGTTTTGATGAGTGATTGAAAACGGCCAATAGTAAATGCAAGAAAGAAGTAGAGCTGGACGTAAAGCCAGGTACGGCATGAGTGAGTGAGGGAGGGAGGGGGGGGAACACATAACACCTTGAAAAAAAAGCAACAGGGGAGTAATATGTTCCCCTTTTTCAGCTCCTTTGGTCCCGCTGCTCTTGCTTGTGAGTGAGGAGAGGGAAGAAGTCGCGCACTAAGCCATCGGTGTGGAGCACAAGGGCCAAAGCCAACTGTCCCCTCGGTCCCCCTTAAAAGAGACTGACCGCTCGAGTGCACTTTCTTCCCCGCCCCACGCTCAGGGAGAGCGAGTGAACCGTCCCATAGCGTGCACAAAAAAAAGAAGCGCCCCGGGGCAACATTAGTAACCATTAAACTAACTGAGCCGGCTCAATTGGGGGTTTTGTGGTGGCCACGAGTGTTAAGAGAGAGAGAGAGAGGTGGAAGAAACCATTGGTGCTTTCACAAGCCAATAATTGTGTTTGTCGTTTGTATATATTTATGGGGTTGCGCCTATATTGACATTTGTATACATTTTGTGTCGCACATATATTAAGGGAGGTTGAAGTGGGAGCATTTATTTGTATATATTTTGTGTTGTTGGGTAATTAATTGTATTGGGTAGTGAAAAAATTTATATGTTAATAAAAGAAAATAGGTGTGTATTTTGTCTCCTTCCGATCTGACAGGCGTCTCACGAGTGAGTGAGTGGAACTTGTGGCGGGTGGTTTCCGGGACCAGCCACTACACCGTGCCAGTTGCTCTCTGGTTAAAGGAGCTTCTCAAGGGCTCAAAAGCAGACGTGGATGCTGTCCTTAATGCCGCTAAGCTCTACGAGAGCGATGTTGAGTCACTGGTGCTCGTGCAGGCGGAGGCACAGCGGTGGACAAATTCCGCTCCAGTCTTCGGGACCGAGTATGCCGAGACTTATGTTTCCGAACAGTGTGAAGCTCCTGACCATTTTAATGACTCTGCGGGTCTCAAATGCAGAGGCTGAACACTCATTCTCAGCCTTGAAACGTACATGAGGAGCACCATTGGCCAGGATCACCTCAACGGCCTTGCACTACTCGCCGTCCACAATGACATTCAAATTGACAAGTTTGTGGAGAAAAGCCGCCGTCTCCTCTTCGCTTAGGCAAATGAAGGGGGACATTGGGCATGGGCCTACGATTATGAGAGAGCCTACTCCTGGAAAATAAAAATACTTTTTCTATCATGTGCCTTGTTACTTAAGTGGGCGAAATGACTTGCAAGTAACCTACATCAATATAGTCTACAATACATGTACATATTTATCATTTATGCCTGTGACCTATTTGTATGTATTCAGCACTGATTATAATTTGTAAGATCACATTTATTACTCTTAAAAATATGTACCATAATAAGCAGCTTTAAAAAATTTCCATGCATAAAAATTCTGGCATCACCCCCCCCCCCTCATTTGCTTTTTATGGAACCGTATATATATATATATATATATATATATATATATATATATATATATATATATATATGTGTGTGTGTGTAGATTAAAACCAAAGAGAAAAACAACCTGGTTATCTCCAGGAACTCTGAGAGGAAAGGTTCATAGAAAAAAAAACACAATAAATAATGTGTGAAAGATATAACCTCAAGTAGTTTAAATTGTTCTGGGACCAAGTGTAGGAGCTGCCGAGTGTAGGCCATGAATGGTCTTTTGCAGTCTCCTTCTTTTCTTATGTTCTTATAAGATCGGGACAGTGCGGCAACTCTCCACAGATGCTGAGTGCTAAGAGAAAACGAAGCTTAAGATAGCATCTCCCTACCTTCAAATTATCGAGTGCGCTTTCTGTTAGTTCCGACGCTTTACCGATACTCGGCTCATGTTTGGGGGAAGTCTGCGTTGCACCCACAGCATACATCTCCCTTTTTTGCTTCTTATCTGCTTCTTCTTCCTCTGTATCATTAAAGATGGGAATATGTAATTAATACAACCTAAAAAGATGTTTATGTAAATTCATAGCAATTCTCTGTTGGAATCGTATCGTTTTATTCAAATAATCGCCAATGTGTAGGGGGCCCATCTCCTAGCACCCCCTCCCCCCCTCACACACCAATGTTTATTTTCAAATTTAAAGAGAACCAACACAAGCATTTCACACATAAAATTTGTAAAGGAGAGATTTGGATGGAGAGTGGTTGCCACGGTGATGGAGAGGGTCTCATTAGAGGTCAAAAGTGGTTGACGTTGATTCTTTTCCCTCAAATTTAAAACAACAACCAACGAGGGAATCTCCACCAGAAAGTTGTAAGAAAGCGGGGAAGGTAGAGAAAGTGAAAATGTGGAAGATATATAGCCACAGATCATCCTGAAGGCATTGAGGCCAGGAGGGCACCAGTAGAAGGGTGGGAAGAATGCAAACATGTAGTCACTACCCTAACTGAAGCCAAAAGCGAGGGATGAACCACTACCGCACTCCTGACCCAAACCAGGGTTGTGAATGGACAAAAGCTGAGCGAAGACTAGCCTGCCAAAATTAGCCACTACTTACTCCCCCAAAGTTGAGAGGAAGCTTGTAAAGAAAGTGGAAAAATAAAAATTTCAAATAAAGCTCAGGTAGTCTCAATCTAGTTCAAGACTGTCAGGAGCAGTGGGGAGAGTAGGGTGTGATACTCCTCTAGGCACCCCTCAACAATCTCCAACTAGACAAGGTTCTCCAGCAATTGGTCTAGCAGTAGATTTCGTCTTGAGGCGTGGAGGTGGTAAACATGTTGTGAATGTGATTTCATTTAAGTGTAATTTGTGGTGGCAGCTGGATGCTGACGTGTGTTGGTCAAGCTGATGCAGTGCTGTAGTATTGGTAAAGCTGATGCAGTGTGCTGGTGTCTCTTTCCTGGCAATGCAGAGCTGGTCTATTGGTCAAGCTGATGCAGTGCTGGAGTATTGGTCAAGCTGATGCAGTGTACCAGTGTTGGTCAAGCTGATGCAGTGCACGAGTGTTAATCAAGCTGATGCATTGCTGGTGTATTGTCCAACCTGTTGTAGGTTGGTGTGTTTTTTAAGCTGTGTTGAGTTTTGGATGGTGATTGCATCAGAGCCTTACAAGGGTGATCCGTTTGTGATATGGGAGGATGTTTCTTCTTAGTCAATGCCCAGTGGAATGAAGTTTAGGTTTGCTCCCAGATATTGGATAAATTATTGTGTTGTGGGTTTTTGGATTATTTTGTGTGATTGAATCTTGATAATAGGGTGGTGAATTTCTTCTGAGTTTCAGAGGTGTTTTGAAGAGGATGGTAAGGATCTTGGATATAACCTAATGAATGATTTGGGTTTCATGTATTATGGAGAAATTACATTCAATGAAAGTTTAGCTAATTCTTTATGGGTGTAACTTTTGTTTTGGAGTGTAGAAATTAGAAGAGGAAATCTTTTCATGATCCAGAAATACAAAATCATTATTATTTCAGTTGCTGCTTGTCCTGATAGGTCACATTCCTCTCTGCAAAAGAGCTTTAACAAGAGGTGATGGCCATTACTCCATTTTTGGTATCTATCTTCATTCCTTTGACATTCTTATGCATAGCTTTGATCTATCATTTCACTGTCAATGACACACAAGTCTATCTAGCCTTATTTGCATCTTTACTTGCCAAGTCTAAAAAATCCTCTATCAGCATACTTACTGAAACTCAATCATGACAAAGTAGGGGATGATGGTGGGCACTCCTTGTAAAAATACTGGTCCCTTTATTAACCTTGTTGCCTTGTCTGACAGAACAAATCTGGGTGTCACCTTTAATGAAGAATTCACAAAGCCTAGGTCACCAATGTCTGCAAATCTTGGCTGCATTTGCTCCCACAAGGTTCACAATAATTTCATGGTTGCCATCCAAGCTTTCATTACCTTCCACATTGATTACTATAACATCCTCACTGGATCATGATTCCACTTCCCAACCCTTTTAACTTGTTCCAAACTTTACATCCTTTATTCTCTGAAGGGAGCGTTTCTCTCATGTAACCCTCCTGCTCTATGACCTGCACTGGCTACCCAATCAATCCACAATCCTGTTCAAGGTGCTCTTTCTTACATTAAGATCTTAAACATTACAGCCCCTCTGCCTGTCATACACTCTAACCCGGTCCCTCATCACTGTCTCACAGAAAATGCAGCCCGACTTAATTGTGAGATCAAAAGGTTCCTCTCTTAATCCCCCACGCAGTCGAAGGGAGGAGAGATATCCTCTCCTGGAGAGCTATTAAGCCTTTATGCCCGTATGTGACGAATTTGTCACATCAAAAATAAAGGCATATAGCCAGAGAAATTACATGCCTGGAATCTAGCAAGTGAGTATGATGAGTACGACATATGTTCTGTTTATAGATTCACACAAGGGTTACATCAGATTTGTGCACTGTTTGCCACTAACTATTTACCATTTAAAGGAAACGATATATGTAATTAATATGTTTTTCATTTGTTTAAATTAATTCATGGCATAAAGGGTTAACAACAACTGAGATCTCTAAGGTCCAGCTGCATATTCCTCATAGTCATCTGTGCTGCACCGGAGATCATGCATTTCATTCTTAGGATGTGAGTGAGCCGACTGATGCTATATACCACCCTATCCCAAACTTCCTCGGTGCCTTCAAGAATACCTTGAAGTTCCACCTATTCTTTTGAACCTTTTAGTTTGTAGACATGTGCTCAGTGAAGGCAGATGTTGTTGAAAATTGCCTTACATAAATGCTTATTATTATTTATATTATTATGACAGGGGGGGGGGGGAGGATAAGAATGAACAACCAAAATCAACAGTGGCAACTCCTTCTATGCAGGAAATAAGCATAAATATGGGTTGGAAACCTATCTAGAATAATAAACCCATCAAGGCTTTCAATTAGCTTGGTTCATTCAGGAAAATTGCCAGCCCTAATTTGGCTGCTAGGAGGCTATGGAGATATACCTACCCATATCATAACAGGGGAGTCTGGATTGGACCCACCTTGTGTATGTAAAAAAGACAGGGATGTTGTGATAAGCTGTGATTATGTATGTGAAAGGAACTGCCAACACACACAGGAGGCTTATGATATATTTTTAACTTTTTTTTTCTATCTTCTACTCTATTTTTCAGGCAGTCACACTGGGGTATACAAATGCCCAGTTACAAAGTAGGGTGACTGAGACTAAATAAGGGCCACAGAACTAGGAAGCCCCCCTCCTCCCAAAGTTTTGCTCCTAAAAGTGTAATACCCAAAGGCTAGTAATAGGTGGAGGTGTGAAAGACCTCATACAGTCATGCCAATAGTGGCATTGATACCCAACAACCTCACTTTGTGAGGAATCAGTTAATGATAATTACTGAATGTGGGGCATATTGTGAAAAAAAGAGGAGGCTTGGGTAAAATTAGGCCCACCAAACAATTTTTCTAAGGATTTTATTATTATTTTGACCATTTTTATAAGTGCATTTGATAAGCAATTTAACCTACCTAAATGGTGGACTATTTCAACCTATTGTTAGTCTTCAGTGTTGATTTTGCCTTATTGTTACCATAAACCTAAATACTGCATTTAAATTAGGCCCAATGAGCTACTTTAAAAAGATGTATTTCGATCATAATCCCAGTAGACTCAAGAACCTTGAAATTTATCAGTGCTATGGAATGGATTCTTTTTACAAGTTACTTAGTATTTACTGCGAGTTGATTTCATCATAATAAGGGCTATAGGATGAATAGGTCTTTTTATGAGTCCCTTGGTATTAATTGTGAGATAATTGCACCATAATAAGTCCTATAGGATGAATAGGTCTTTTTACAAGTCCCTTGGTATTAATTATGAGATAATTTTACCATAATAAGTCTGTCGAAGTGTGGCCAAGTGTACGGGAATATGCGCACACAGGCTCTAAGGTAGGCCAAGTGAGGCAACAACTGTTATTGTTCTACTAAGAGTGCGATTAGAATAGATAGCGGCAGCTGCATAACCAAGGAATATACCAAACACAACAACAAAAATAGATTTTAATACACACTAAATAAAAGGCACAACAATAAATATGGATATATATGGGTACATGAATAAGATGGAATTAGGTTCCAAATACTAATTAGATAACCTGGGTTATTGAATGGTTATAATGGGAGATTTAGGGTAGTGAGTGATTTAGTTCCTTTGAACCTCGAGAGTAAAGTGGGGCAAACTTGGGGGAGGTCTTGGTGACTTTGATTACTCAAGGGGGGTAGCCACAAACCAGCAGTGGGTGGGGCTACTTTCTCGGACTTGTGTTTTGTAAGAGGCGGGCCTCTTGTCCTCAAAAGGTCACCGGACGAACTTCGAAGGGTGGGGGGTATGACTTCTCCAAACTCAGGTCGAGCGAGCTATCGGGCCTCTTGTCCTCAAGAGAACACCAGTTGAACTTCGAAAGGGCGGGGGAAGATGATGATTTCTCCACACTTGGCTTGAGCGAGTTATTGGGCCTCTTGTCTTCAAGAAGTCACCAGAAGAACTTCAGAGGACGGCTTCTCCAATCCTTGATATGAAGGTGGTTGAGAAAGGCTGACGTTGCCTCACGAGACTCTTCTCCCTGACCCGAAGACACAGGTGTGATATCCAGCTCTTCCGTGGCTTGCGACCATCACTCACACTTCTTGGGAGAGAGCTTCGTTGAATTGAACTCCTTTCGGGGAAGTGTCGTCTAACCAAATCTGTCTGTAATCCTGGAGAGGGTGCATATATACCAAGAGTTCTCCAAAACAGGAAAAGAGAGAGGTCTTCTCGACCCCTCGTTATCGTCCGTGACAAACCGAGCATCTCCTTACATGGAAGTGTCAACGGCAGGGATCAGCGGGCCAGATGGATGATCAGCAGCTGGAGCCATACAAGCTGTTCGCGGTGAACCTACAAAGTAATCTCCCAACCCGAGGGGGAAAGGGAAGATTCAGACAGCGGGGAGGTAGCCTTCAATTTCAGCGTCGTGCCTTGGTGTGAATTTTTACGATGACCTGGTGGCAAGTCCAAAAAGGGTGAAGTCGGGAGGGGGGGGAAATGATTCGCTTTCTCTCCTGAAATATCTTAGGAGGTGGGGAAATAATATTATTCTAGGGGATACCTCTACACTCTTCCCTATCCAAAGACATTTTTGCAGCACAGAAAACTTGAGCAAAAAAAATATCTACAATTTTAACATTTACCAACAGAGGAAAAGAAAACATAATACTACACGGGATTTACATATGTGTAACCCAGATAACTTAATCTATACATACGCACACACATCAACAAGGCAGAAAAAAAAATAGAATTTACAAAAATGAATCAAACACGAATTTTACTATACACTCAGGTTTTTGGAAGGGGATCTTCTATTGGATTCCTACTCAAGCTATCGGCTAGCCAGTTGTCGGTGCCTTTGACATACAGGATCCGAAATTGGTACTCCATGAGTAGTAGGCTCCAACGCATTAAACAGCCATATTGGCTCTTACAGCTTTTTAGGTACGCCAGGGGTTTGTGATCACTTTCAACAATAAATTGTTTACCTATGAGATACATCCTAAACTTACGAATAGACCACACTATGGCTAACGCTTTAAGCTTTATGGCGGCATACGGCTTTTCGCTATGGGACAGCTTCCTGCTAGCATATCCTACAGGATATCTCACTCCATCATCATCTTATTGGATGAGAGTACAACTTAGGCCATCATGGGAGGCATCGGTATGAACACCGAATGTTTTATTAGGATTCAGTAATCTCAAGATAGGGGCAGAGATTAGCTTGTCCTTTAACTGGTGGAAGCGATCTTCCGCGGAAGGGGTCCAATTGATTGGATCGAGGCCGTTCTCTTAACCATGTCGTTAAGGGGCGAGGCTATGCCTGCCAGCGAAATTCGGCACGAAACGACGATAAAAAGACACAGATCCTAAAAAGGAACGAAACTGTTTCTTCGTTCGGGGGAGCGGCATTTCTGAAATAGCTTTTAACTTGTCGTCCTGGGGAAGCATTTGATTCCTGCCAACCTGGGAGCCAAAATAATTAATGGTGTCATAGGCAGTGACACTTTGTCGGGCCTACTGTGAACCCGCGTACGCGTAACCGGGATAGAAGCGATGTACACGTCATCGAAGTAAAACGTCACATTCGATAGGCCATGTAACAACCGACGCATGATCCGGTTATAGCTTCCACAATCAGTTACCAGCCCAAAAGGAAGGCGGGTAAACTGAAATAACCCCCGTTTCAGTAGCGAAAGCGGCACTTGGTGGTAGGCTTTACAGAGGTCGATCTCGGATATGAACTTCGCGTCTTCGAAGGAATGAAGACTTTGGTCGATTAGGGGTATCTTTTCCGCGTCAAACTGTGTAACCGCGTTTAATTTGCAAAAATCGACGCACATCCTAAACGACTTGTCAGTCTTCCTAACCATGACAATGGGGGAGCAAAAATCATGCGACGAGAGTTCTATTATGCTTAATTTTAATAGGTTCTCGATCTCTGCATTGAAAGTCGCCCTTAAGTGGACGGGTGTGGGGTAAGGCTTAGTCCTTATCGCATCCTGGGTAGTGAGAACAATCTCATGCGTAAATTGGGTTGAGCAACTCGGGAATTCTGAAATGACGTCGGGAAAGCCTTCCAATAGGGCAAGCAATTGAGCCCGCTCATTATGGTAGAGATTGGAGTTCACATCCAAGCCAGAGTGAGGCTCTGCTTGGGGGGAAGGAAGAGACGGCAGGGGATACTCATCGTCTGCTTCTACGCACACCATTTGAACCAGACACAAGGGTTCAACGGAATAGGTGGCTTCGAGGACGGGTTCTTCGTCTAGGGTGACTATATTATTAAGGCAAGCCCGGCTGTGGTATTTCTTTAGGAGGTTGATGTGGTAAATCTTATTACCAGAGGGGGTTTCGATTAGGTAATCTACCGGGCCGCGGGGCTCTAAAACGGAGAAAGGTCCTTTCCTGTGGAAGAAGAGTTTATTTGCTTCGGAGGGAAGGAAGAGCAGTACTTCGTCACCTGGTTTGAATGAACGCACTTGTGATTTTAGGTTGAAGTGGGTGCGGTATTTCTGCAGGTTTACATCGGCGTTCTGGAGAGCGATGTCAGCACATTTTTCTAAACGTGTACACAGGTCTAAAACGTATGCGTAAGAGGATTTAATTTCCTCATCCATTCTATGATTGGACCACAATTCTTTTAAAATGCTCATTGGTCCTCGGACGTTACGTCCATATAACAGCTCAAAGGAAGCTAATCCCAAAGTCCTATGGAGGACTTCGCGACAAGCAAATAATGCTACGGGGAGGTAGCGGTGCCACCCTCGGGGCTGGTCGTGGCACACCTTCTTGAGTACCATTTTGAGGGTGCCGTTTAACTTTTCGCACATCCCGTTAGCAGAAGGGTGCCAGGGCGTCGTGAAGAGGGGCTTGATGAGAAGGAGTTCACCGACATACTCTCATCAATTCAGAGGTGAATTGACGTCCTCTGTCGGATAAGATCTGCTTCGGGATCCCTACTCGGGAAAAGATTGAGATTAAAACTTCTGCACAAAAATGCTGTCAATCTTCTTCACGGGGATAGCCTCTGGAAAACAGGTGGCGCAATCGACAAGTGCTAAAATATAGGAGTGTCCCTCACTCAACGGGGGACGAATGGGGCCTATTAGGTCGATTGAAACCAGGACGAAGGGCTCGGCCACTCTCGGGGTCTTTTGAAGGGGGGCGGGGGCTACACGCCCTTTGGAGGTGACCTTCTGGCAAAGGTCACAAGACTTACAGAAGTCGATAATTTCTTTGGCTGCTCCTGGCCAAGAGAAATATTTAAAAACTCGCTGTGCCGTTTTGTTATGGCCGAAATGTCCAGCCATTAGGCCATCATGAGCCATCTTTAGAACGGGTTCGATATTCGTTCTCGGCACACACAACGCGTTGGTCGGAGTGGGGGGGGGGGGGGGTGTCTTCGCACCGTTTCAGTCTCCTTCTTCCTTTCTTTTTCCCACAGGGGTTGTAATGGGGGGCAATTCTTCGGCGCCTCATCACATTGAACATTGGTGGTGAGTTCGATGTCTGGGGACGATCGGGGTACCGGAAGCAATACATCCTTCTCGGCCTGGGCCCTGGTAACGACCGGCTGAGAAATTGGGTCTTGGGAGAGCTGTTCGCTCCGTCCAATGAGGACGGAGCAGAATTTCATTGGGGCCGCGACTACGTCGGCCCATCCGGTGAAGTACTGGCACTCAATATGGCACCGTACCACTGGGAACCTGGTGGTACGACCTAAAAAGTCATGCAAGAACATGAACCTGTTTGCTGGGGACTTACCGGGGGTAGTAGTTTGTCGGAAACTGTATCTCAAACCAAGGTTGACACTCAGCAACCATTTACTGCGCCATTTTCAAACTGGAGCCCACCGGGGGAACTCTCGTTGAACAGGAAATTTATCTGTTGATCCAGGGGAGAGGGAGCAGGGGCTGCAGGCGATGCGGCTGGTGGATTAGGCGAGAGGCCAGCAGAGATTTGGTGGACCTGGTTACTCGACGAGGTCCTCAGTTGAGAATTTGGGGGGCAATTGTAACTTAAGTGCCCAGGGGTGCCACACGTAAAGCATACAATAGTTTACAGGGGTAGTTGCTAGGCGTGGAGGGCAGTAATGGGGGGCTTCACGTCCTTTTGCTCTCGCGGAGAGTAAGACCTGCACTAGCTTGGCGCCTGCACTTTTACGAAGCCGTTGTTGCCCTTGAGTGGGCTTCGGTTGAACCCAAACTTGTGTTTGGGGGAGGGGGAATGGTTATTCTTGACCTCCTTGGGGTAAAGGTCGACTGGAAGCGGAAGGTCGGCTTCTTCCGCACACTCCTTGAAAGTGGACGCTCTTCTGTCCGCTATGAAGGCCCTTATTTCGCGAAGGAGGGTCGACATCAGTTGATCCCTTAGAATGAAGTCAACTAGCGACTCATAATCATTTGACACTTGGGCGGAATCCAGCCAGAATTCGAAATTACGCCGAAGCGTGAATCTAAATTGCCTGTAGGGAGCGAAATGAATATGTCGCCAAGACAAGGATTCAAGAGTGGAAGTAACCGGGCAACACCATCTGATTCTAAGTCCCAATTGTTGACTTCGAAGATCTTCTCGAAGTGCGTTAAATAAGAGCAAAAATCTTCTCCATCTTTGTATGCAGAGAGTTTTAGTGAAGGCACTTGAGCCTGTTCATTTTGAGATCCTACGGAGTTTATCTCAGTTTATCTTACCTTGGTTATGGCTTATCTCTCTCTCATGCTACCTAATTCTTTCATTCTCTTCTGCTTCTCTCTGTGCTTTTCTTTCTTCCTCTTCTCTCTGTGCTTTTCTTGCTTCCTCTTCTCTCTGTGCTTTTCTTTCTTCGACTTCTGCTTCTCTCTGTGCTTTTCTTTCAACACGTTTGTTACGTTCCTCTTCCTGGACGTAAGCGATTAAATCTTTCCCAGATAAGCCTAGGATCTGCCCTTGCTTATGAAAGCGATCAAATGAAGACATCTCGGATATGCTACTTCCAGCCTTTGCAAACAAAAAAGCTACCAGAGCTATTGAAGCTTTACCCAAAACATATATAAATTCTACTAACAACAAAAATGATTAAAATTTCTAGTAAAGATCGGGCAAACTCCCACAAAAAAAATAAATAAATATCGGGGGAATCTGACTCATGACACACAAAAATGGGCGGAACTAGAAAAACTGTGGACACACCACACAAGAATGGGCTTAAAAATTGGTTGTTACCCATTAATCAAAAGGAAAATTGTCTTAATATAGTGGTGTTCAGATATTCTTGGTAATGCAGCTGCTATCAATTGAACTTAGTGGTTCAAAATCAGGTGGGAAAGACCCCACACCTGATGCATATATATATATAATCTAAATATCTTTATGTCGAGGTATGGCCAAGTGTACGGGAATATGCACACACAGGCTCTAAGGTAGGCCAAGTGAGGCGACAACTGTTATTGTTCTACTAAGAGTGCGATTAGAATAGATAGCGGCAGCTGCATAACCAAGGAATATACCAAACACAACAACAAAAATAGATTTTAATACACACTAAATAAAAGGCACAACAATAAATATGGATATATATGGGTAGATGAATAAGATGGAATTAGATTCCGAATACTAATTAGATAACCTGGGTTATTGAATGGTTATAATGGGAGATTTAGGGTAGTGAGTGATTTAGTTCCTTTGAACCTCGAGAGTAAAGTGGGGCAAACTTGGGGGAGGTCTTGGTGACCTTGATTACTCAAGGGGGGTAGCCACAAACCAGCAGTGGGTGGGGCTACTTTCTCGAACTTGTGTTTTGTAAGAGGCGGGCCTCTTGTCCTCAAGAGGTCACCGGACTAACTTCAAAGGGAGGGGGGGAGATGACTTTTCCCAACTTGGTTTGAGTTAGCTATCAGGCCTCTTGTCAAGAGGTCACCGGTCGAAGTTCGAAAGGGGGGTGGAGAAGATGATTTCTCCACACTCAGCTTGAGCAACCTATCTGGCCTCTTGTCCTCAAGAGATCACCGGAAGAACTTTGGAGGATGGCTTCTCCAATCCTTGATCCGAAGGTGGTTGAGAAAGGCTGACATTGTCTCACGACTCTCTTCTCCCTGACCCGAAGACACGGGTGTGATGTCCAGCTCTTCCGTGGCTTGCAACTGTCACTCACACTTCTCGGGAGAGAGCTTCATTGAATTGAACTCCTCTGAGGGAAGTGTCGTCTAACCAAATCTGTCTGTAATCCTGGAGAGGGTGCATATATACCAAGAGTTCTCCAAAACAGGGAAAGAGAGAGGCCTTCTCGAACCCTCATTATCGGCCGTGACAAACCGATCGTCTCCTTGCGGGGAAGTGTCAACGGTAAGGATCAGAGGGCCAGATGGATGACCAGCGGCTGGAGCCATAAAAGCTGTTCACGGTGAACCTACAAAGTAATCTCCTGACCCGAGGGGGGGGGAGGGAAGATTGAGACAGCGGGGAGGTAGCCTTCAATTTCAGCGTCATGCCTTAGTGTGAATTTTTGCAATGACCTGGTGGCAAGTCCAAAAAGGGGTGAAGTCAGAGGGTGGGGGGGGTAACGGCTCACTTTTCCCCCGAAGTAATATCTTAGGAGGTGGGGAAATAATATTATTCTAGGGGATACCTCTACAAAGTCCTATAGAATGAATAGGTCTTTTTATGAGTCCCTTGGTATTAATCGTGAGGTGATTGCACTATAATTAGTGTTATAAGATAAATGGTCCTTTTATGAGTCCCTTTGTATTCACTGTGAGCTAATTACACCATAATAAGTGCTATAGGATGAATAGGTCTTTTTACGAGTCCCTTGGTATTAATTGTGAGGTGATTGCCCCATAATAAGTGCTATAGGATAAATATGTCTTTTTACGAGTCCCTTGGTATTAATTGTGGTGCTAATGCACCATAATAAGTGCTATAGGATGAATAGGTCTTTTTATGAGTCCCTTGGTATTCACTGTGAGCTAATTGCACCATAATAAGTGCTATAGGATGAATAGGTCTTTTTACGAGTCCCTTGGTATTAATTGTGAGATAATTATACCATAATAAGTACTATCCTCAGTAGGCTAGTGAATTTCCATACCTAGGCACTGGTTTTGATTCCCAGCCTCTGGGGTCTGCTGAAAGGTAGTGAATTAAATTAGCCTTAATTGAAGTTGCAATAAAAAGAAGATATCGGTAGGGGGTTTTTACCACTCATCACTCATTTACGATGCCTTTTATTTCTGATTGGGACCAACTATTTAAGAAGCTATGAACCATAGCTATCTACAGCATATGGTTGCTGCTATGAAGGTGACCCAAATCAGGACTCCATCCGGTAACTTCCAAACCCAATGTGATGTAACTCTACTGTAATCAGAAGCAGTTTCCATCAAAGTTACTCACTGGCTTTCCTTAAAATCTTGTCAAAATCAGCCTCAAGTATTTCCTTCTCAACTTGAATGGAAGAGAGTTGATTAGATAGTCGTTCATTCTCATCTTTGAGTTTTTCGATCGATTTGACAAGGGACTTCTTGTTTTCTGGCGGTTGTGCATCGCATCTATTCTGACTCGGGGCAGGTGCATTTCTTCGAGTAGGTTTCTCAACAGGGTCCTTGACACAAGCGAACTTACCTGCCACTTTGCATTCTTGCAATAAGTTGAGTTCATTTTTCAATCGTAAAATCTTAGGATCAAAAGAGGATTCCAAATTACCAACTAAGAATATCAAAACGTAAAATTAGAAATTTTCTAATTTATCCAGGATAATTTGCTATATTTTTACCAGTTGTTTGTACTTACATAGGCATATCTAAGGGAAAAAACTAGAGCTTAACAAACAAGCTTCTATCTAACAACTAAAAATGCTCAATGAGGAATTTAACTTTGCTGAAATACAAATAGAGGCTTCCATTCAGCAAAGTCTACTCCTACTCCTCCACAAAGATGAAACCATCCTTTACTACTACTACCAATAAAAATAAACATACTATGGTCAGCTTCATTGCACACAACATGCAATGACACTAAACACTCCTTAAGGGCTCTATAGGAAAACCCAGTAAAGGCTCTAACCTTTCTCAGGCTCCTCAGCCAGAGGGCCATGGCAAAACCAAGGGAAGAAATTCGGGGGGGAGGGGGGGGGGTAGAACCATGAAATTTAAAGCAATACTATTTATTTTCATCCCCCCCAACTGTATTAAGCAATCTTGGTATTGGTTAAGTACCAAGTAGATACTGGATAGGTACTGAACTGGCAACAAGCAAAGGATAGGTAGCATTTGCTACCTATCAACTCTTGCTAGCATTGAACCCATCACCTTGACACTAGAAATCCAATGCCATATCTACTAGGTCAGTGAGAACTGCTTCTTCAACCTATCCATGCATGACCTTTCTCCCCATCACAGCACAATCATACATTGATTACCTTACAAGACACCAGCATAAACAAGGAACATACAAATTATATCTCTCCAGTCTAGAAAAGTGACTAGATGATAACAGAAAGACAATCTCACCACAAAAATTCCTTCCTAAGTGTTCACCCCCCCCCCCTCAAACTAGAATATATAGGCACCGCAACCATTCTAACAAAACCTACATCACACTTAATAAAAAAAAACGAAATACTGAGCCTCATCTTTGTCAGCCGCATCACCTCAAAACATGTAACACACACCTAAGGCAAAGCATCAAATACCTACTATAAAGCACTCAGAGTGTGCAAACCTCTGCCAATGTCAGAAAATGCAACGTCTCACAATGTTAAAGAAAGCGAATAAGTAATCCAAATTCCATATCAGGATCAGGATCCACTCTGAATCTAATCAACTCTTCCCAAGGGCCCAAACAATGGGGGGAAAAAAGGTAGGTAAAGACAAAAATTGTTCAAATCTCACAAGGTAACATAAAGGATGACAAAAGCTACCAGGCCATATCAGAGGGTTATCCAACTAAATAAACCAGCCACTGAACCCAACATCCCTCTATAAACAGCATCCATAAGATTGTGTCCAAATTACCGACTCAAAGTCATCACCAATTAAGGCTCGTCAAAAGCTTAACCATGAAACATTAATATAACTATATATATATATGTACAATACCTACTATAAAGCACAATTGGGGGGTTTGGGAGTGCATGCGCAATATATAACCTTAAGTCTTAATCTTAAGTCAAGGAAGATAAGGTTACTTAACCTCTGCCTCTCAATTGTTGGCTTACTACCTGCTCATGGTCACCCAGCCCTTAACTGAAGGTACATACGTCCAACGACTGAGTGCCGGGTGGTATAACCCAGCCAACTCCACTGCCTTGTGTGAGCCCTTGGAAGGGCCAAGGCTTCAGGAGTACACCTGGAGATCAAATCTGCACAGTGATTGTGCATTAGGCGATAGTCCAAGGAGGGACTTCTTTTAGGCAGAGCACTGCAACTTAAACCTGTCCAGTCCTCTTGGATCATTTCCTTGCCACTGGGATCAGCAGGGAAGAGTGAAGATGGTGCACTGAAGCATGCACGCCTACTTTCCACCTTAAACATCATCGTGCAAGTTATCACTCCATGCATTGATCATCAACCAAACATCATCAAACTCATCCATGTATGGAGTGACATTGTCATCGGCAATGATGGACAATATTAAGCATATACAATTCCTATGCAAAGCAAAATGCAAATGCAACAATCATCTTCTCCGCCCCAACTGTGATCATTCATTCCAGAAAACTACAACTCTATTGGTGAACAAAAATTTTCTAAAGATCAATCTTGCACCTTTGTTGTTTTTTTTTAACTTAGAAGTTGTGATCCCTGGTCCTATTATTATTCCATTTATTTTAAAGCACAAACATATAAACTGTCAAAAACCTTCCGAATGAGAATATATTTAATACCCTTAGTCCATGTGCATATTCATGGTGCTTCAGGAAAGGTATCTTTGTTGTCCTCCTGTGCACTGTCTCTAGCAGTGCACAGGATATTATTTCTAAAATGTGTGTGGAGAAATCAATATGGTGAGGACAAACAAGACCCTAATTTGGTTATATAGCATCAACAGTTAGGTTCCATATGGTCCTACGGTCGGAAACTTTACCCTCCCTCCCTGCGCTCTCCCAAAACAATCCTCAATAGATACTTTACTCCCCCCCCCCACACTCTCCCAAAATAATTCTCGATACACTCACAAAGAAGGATTACCATCAGCAGATTCGTAGCTTGTTAATATAAACAAAAGAGGGCGGGAGAGCCTTTAGAATAAAAATCTAGGAACAGGCTCACTGTCCCCCTCCTATTGTTTAGGTTTATTTTCGCCAAATAGACAAATTTCACTTTCTCAGAGTAAACCAGAAGGGCTAAGGGTCACAACGCTGAAAAGTGATGCCCTAGGAGAGAGGCGTAAAGGTGGGCACTCATCTCCCTTTCCCTCCCTCCAGGGGATAATTGAGGTATATATAGATCGATCTGGAGAAAAGAAGAATCAAGGTAGCGGTTGAGAGAAGAAGAGGTCCCTGAGTAAAACAGGGAATCAAGAAGAAATGGAACCGAGTGGGAATTTTCTTCCTGAGGCTGTTCCTTTTGGACACATTGAAGAGTAGACTATCAGTATAGAGAATCACTCTCATACCCATCTCATTCAGAGAAACCCCCCTATCTCAGTTTTTTTTAATAAAAACATATCCCTCACCATTGAGGAATACCAATGTGAATTTCCACTTGAGAAAATATTCACCTCTTGGTCAAGTCTCATCATTGAGAAGCCTGTAAGTGTAACCCAAGGATTGGAATAATCGTACATCCACAATCCCCTCGCTTATATCGTCAAGTCAAGAAACATCACATGCGCCTCACTGACTTTGGAATTAGCTCAGAGAGACAAACAGCTGTGCGTCCGATTCAGCCTCATGTCCGCAACAACTCACACCTCAAATCGCCTAAATGAAGTTCTCGTTCAAGGTCATCCCACGCCGGACTCCCACTTAGTTTAAAGGTAAAAGGATTCCAACTTTTTTATGTTCTTTAGTTAACATTCGGTACTAAAGCGAATTTCTGTGTCAACCATCGCGTAGTACTTATTGGTAGTATTAAATTTTTATTTAGATCCTCTTATTATAGCCTTCGTATATTTAAAGTTTTAATATTTCATTTCTTTATGTAATTAAAAGTATATTTTTGCCCTAGTTATTTAATTAAATCCTCGAAAGGCTTCAAATGGCAATAGATATATAATATCACGAATCCTACCGGGTTAAAGAATCAAAACAAAAGATAAATAAAAGAAGAGCACTCTTAGAGAAAAAAGGAACGGAGTTATTCATGTATGGAACAAACTTACATACATACTCAGTCATATACCATGACAATGTGGTTCTATGTCTGCATACACTACTGTAAATGAAGGGCTGACATAAGTTAATGAAACATGGCACTGCCTCATGCACTGATTAGAAAACTTTCATGAAGTATCTATTACCACTCTTAAGTCCTTCTCACCTTCTACTGAATTCAGTCAATGCCAATCCATTTTGTACCTAAATCTCCTATTATCCCTTCACATGCTAATAAATTTGCATTAATGAAGGTAAAAAAGACATCTGCCACCTATGTATCCAGGATACTCGCATTTAAATCACTGCACTTTAAAGTTACCCACAATCTCTTACTACAGCTTCCAATTTGGTGTTATAAGCAATAATTGACATTTTCTATTAACTGCCTCCCCAATATCCTTTATATAAACTAGAAATAATAATTGTCCAACACTGATTCCTGAGGTGCTCCACTGCTAATTCAAATTTATCAAACATATCCCACATATTTTTAACCATAAGCTTGTCTCATATTTGGAACCTTGTAAAAAATCTGTTACATAATCCAGAAATTTAAGTTTATTAAACATCCTCTACCTGATATAAACCCATGATGAGCATTGCTGCTTAATCCCACACTCTCTGGATATGCTGAAATCCCTTTTAATTATTTTGCTAAGATTACAAAGTATAGAAATTAAGTTTACTGTATGCTATTCTGGTCTTCTTTACTCCCCTTCTTAAAAATGGGCCCTGTATTCATTATTTTCAATTGAGTATTTCTTGCAAATCTAATGATCTAAATATATCTTCTCAATAGCTACTGTAGAACTTCATACTCTTTTAATGCATCAACTATTTCTTCAACAGTTTCTTTCACTAATATGAGGAGTGTTTCCAGTAAACCCATAGCCTGAACGTTAACTGAATATGGTATTATACTAAATGAACATCCCCACCCCTAAATAAACCAAAGAAATGACCACCAGACACACACACAATCATCCTGTTCTAACTAAGGTCATGTCATTAAACATTACTCCAGGGGCAACCAACACCTTGACAATGCCAAACTCCTCTTCCTTGACTGCCAAAACCTCAGACAATTACAAATGCCAAAACCTCAGACAATCACAAAATCTCCAAACTTAAGTACTTGTAGACTTATCTTGGGGATATGGTGGCCTTTGTAAAACTCACCAACCTTACAGAAGAGAAGTAGGGTACTAGAAAGTAAAGTTAAAGTGCCTCTCATCAATACCATAATTATAGTTGGCATTGCATAAAATCAGAATAGGAGAAAAAAAGAAGACATTTGATCAAACCTCTTGATAATAAACTTCAGTCTGAAGTTTAAGCTCATGAATGTGGGTGTTCTTCAATGAAGACCTGACCTTAAGAAACTCAGCTTCCTTGTCTCTTAATGTGACTTCCAATCGCGCAACTTTCTGTAGAAGCTTTGCAAGAAGAATGGCTCCAGCTTGAGGTGTATTCTGAAAAATATAATGAACTACTATTTATATATACATTGAAAATTAAGCCAGTGAGTGTCGGCATGTATAGGATTGGAAGATAGTATAGAAAGTAGCTTGATTATGTGAAATGTTTGAAAGATCAAATTGATGATATTGTGAATGATAGGTGTGCATGGATGAGGTTTATGAGGGGACTGACCTGGTGCTTTATACCAAGGAATAAATCCTGAATGGATGAGGTGTTAAAGCACATATAGCTATAGCAAAATGACTTCGGACCTGCCATGTCCTGATGGGTCCTACTGTGTATTGCAGTTAAAGTGTTTCACTAGACCTGTGTAGAGACGGTTGTGTTTTCTCCAGATCGCATCCTTTTGCTGAAGGATTTTGCATTCTGTGGTTCGTGTTCAGTATTGTTTACGGTGCTTTCAAAATGCTGCATTCTGTGGTTCGTGTTCAGTATTGTTTATGGTGCTTTTGAAATGCCGCATTCTGTGGTTCGTGTTCAGTATTGTTTATGGTGCTTTTGAAATGCCGCATTCTGTGGTTCGTGTTCAGTATTGTTTATGGTGCTTTTGAAATGCCGCATTCTGTGGTTCGTGTTCAGTATTGTTTATGGTGCTTTTGAAATGCCGCATTCTGTGGTTCGTGTTCAGTATTGTTTATGGTGCTTTTGAAATGCCGCATTCTCTGGTTCGTGTTCAGTATTGTTTATGGTGCTTTTGAAATGCCGCATTCTGTGGTTCGTGTTCAGTATTGTTTATGGTGCTTTTGAAATGCCGCATTCTGTGGTTCATGTTCAGTATTGTTTATGGTGCTTTTGAAATGCCGCATTCTGTGGTTCGTGTTCAGTATTGTTTATGGTGCTTTTGAAATGCCGCATTCTGTGGTTCATGTTCAGTATTGTTTATGGTGCTTTTGAAATGCTACATTCTGTGGTTCGTGTTCAGTATTGTTTATGGTGCTTTCGAAATGCCTGGCAAGTACTCTACTGATAAGAAGGAAGTCAAAATTCTTGCATGGAGGCAAGAAAACCTCCCAATAAAAACGCTATATGAATGAACAAGCAGGGCAAAGTCCACCATATTGAAACTTCTAGCAGAAGCCCAGGAACTGCCACCGAATGTCCTACCGATGCACATTTTTTTTTCTTTTTTAAGGGGCTATCTGGCGACTGCACACTTGGGCATAAGTCGCCGCAAACAAACAGCCTAATTCTGGGCTACTTTAAAATAAAAATTTGAAAACAAAACAATGATAAAAAGGGAAGATGAGAATTAGGAAGCAAGCTCCGGGAGTCAGGGGGAGGTCCCCCTCCCCCCCGGCGCAGGAGCGTGCGACCTACAAAGAAAACAACAATAACAAAAAACAACAAATCCTAGTTAAATAAAAGGGAGAAGGCCGGCCTCCCACCAAAAGTCTATCAGTCCACCAGTCAATAAGCACGCACTCGTCCCGAGTACAAGGGATAGGCGGTAGCGACCCCGCCCATCACTGTGTCGGGACAGGTAATGTGCGTGAAGATCGCCCAGACTGGGACATTCATCAAGAATGTGCCGAACAGTCTGGGGGACAACACAGTCCATCAAATGGAGGTGCGTCCCGCGAGTGTGCCCGATTCGGAGACGACAGAAAACAACCTGAAGCCGCCGCGGCATTGGGGGATAGGTCCATGGGAACAGTCACGGCGCAATGGCACGCAACTTTAAGTTCCCTTCGACCGTCTCCCATCTTCTTTGCCAAGCAGTCCGAAGAGCTGCCCGTATTCCTGCCATGTAGTCGGTGTGAGGAAGAGCGAAACGCTGGTCCGGTCGCAGGGTCCTCGCGGACTCTTTGGCGCGCTCATTCCCCGCAATTCCTACATGTCCAGGAACCCAGCAGAAGATAATCTCGACAACTGCCCGGCTCGCCAAAACAGTGGCGTCACGGATTTCGCGAACCAGGGGATGCGGAGATGCCAATGCCCCGAGAGCACTCAGGGCGCTTTGTGAGTCGCTATAGATCACAATCAGGTCTCCGAACCGAGCACGTCGCGTAATCTCCCGTACCGAGTGGTGTATTGCAACCAGCTCGGCCGTGAAGATAGACGCAGCACCTGGTAGAGCCCCGCTGACTTCAAACAGAGGGGATACGGCGTGGAAGCCGACCCCCTCTTGGGACTTGGAGCTATCCGTATACACTGGCACGGTTCCAGCGTGACACGATGTGTGCTCCAAAAAAGTCGAACGCAATACTCCCGGCGCAGTACAAGCTTTGGGAGCAGAGGCGTGGCGACAACTAGCCAAATGTGGTACCCCCCAGGGTGGCGTCCTGGGCAGAACCAGGGGCGCCACCGGCCCGAGAGCTATATCTAGCTTTGGAAGGAGTTTCCTGGCCCTAAACCCAAAGGGCTTAGGGTATGACTGGCGTCTCTCGGCGGCATAGGCACCATCGAGATCAGCTGCGGATGCAGTGAGAGCTGTTGGCGACTGAGGGAGGCGCCGGGCTCGCGCGTACAGGCGAGTGATGCACTGCACGCGGCGCAGAGCGAGTGGCATCTCTCCATCATCGACCAACAGGCTCTCAATGGGGGAAGTGCGGAAGGCACTGGTCGCAAGGCGAAGGCCGGTGTGGTGGATCGAATCCACCTTCTGCAATAAACGCTCGGCTGCGGATGCATAAAACTCGCATCCGTAGTCGAGCTTCGAGTGAACAAAGGATCGATAAGAAAGTAAGGCAGTAGCCCTATCAGCGCCCAAAGCGCTGAACGTCACAGAACGGAGAATGTCCATGGCGCGGGTACAAGAGACCCTAAGGCTGCGAATATGAGCCTCCCAGGTGAGGCGTCGATCGAATACAAGACCAAGAAAACGGTGCGACTCAACCACATCCAGGCGCACCCCATTAAGAAATAAATCTGGGTCGGGGTGAAGCTGTGGATGGCGGCACAAGTGCACCACCATAGTCTTGGCCAAAGAAAACCGAAACCTGTGCGCTTCGGCATAGCGAGAGACGCGGTTCAATGCCTGTTGGAGTCGACGCTCCAGAGTTGGCATCTGGGCCGCGCCAAAAGAGATCGAAAGGTCGTCCACGTAGAGCGTAGCGAGAACATCTTCCGGCAGCACCGAGGTGATGCCGTTGATGCTCAGGGCAAGAGTGCGACAGTGAGGACACTTCCCTGCGGGACACCCTCTTCCTGCTCCATTGGGCCGGAGAGGGCTCCCCCCACCCGTACGCGGAATCGACGATCTCGCAAAAATTCAGATATAAACATTGGGAGGCGTCCCCTCGCCCCCATCGTGTGGAGAGTCTCCATGATACCGTATGGCCATGCGGTATCATAGGCCTTCTCCAGATCGAAAAACACCGTGGCGTAGTTCTGTCTACGAAGGAAAGCCTCGCAGACGGCATTTTCCAGTCGGAGCAGAGCATCCGACGTGGAGTGGAACTTACGGAAGCCGCACTGTTGAGAAGACAGATGGCCTCCGCTGTCCAGGAAAAAGGCTAATCTAACATTTACCAATTTCTCCATCAACTTGCACACGCAAGAGGTTAGAGAGATTGGGCGGAAACCAGTCAGAGTAGAGTGATCTCTCCCCGGCTTGCGAAAGGCGAGCACAGTAGCAATTCGAGAGGAATCTGGAAGAAGACCCTTTACCCAGATCCTGTTGAACAAATCTAACAGAAAGGCCATGCCTCGCTCACCCAGGTGTCGAAGCATGGCGTACGGGACATCGTCCGGACCATGGGCGGTGTCGGCGCACGAAGCGAAACTCACTCACAGTAAACCTGTCGTTGAACGGTTCTCCGCCTCTCGAGGTAAAGTCCAGCCGGCGGCCTTGCGCGACATCACGACGTGCATTGAATGCTGGCGGAGCAGCATCACGGCTAGAGAATGCGGAAAAAGCGGTCGCTAAGGATTCCGCCACGGATGCGGGGTCCGAGATTGCGGTCCCATTCTCCTGGAGAACGGGAGAAGGGTCCTGCGAGAACTTGCCCCGAATCCTTTTGACTCGCTTCCACACCTCAGCTAAAGGGGTCTTCCCGTTAAGTGGAGACACGTATGCCCGCCAAGAAGAGCGGCGGGCGTGCTTCGAAATATACCGGAACCTAGCCCTAGCCCGACGAAATTCAGCGACAGTGAAATCGTTCGGGCGGCGCTTATAGCGCATGTAGGCATAACGCTTCTGTTTGAGGGCCGTCTCACACTCGGCCCACCACCATGGGAGTGGTCGGCGTGCAAAACGGCCAGACGTCCTAAGAATAGTGGTCAGGCCCACGGCGATGAGGTTGCCGGAGAACTCAACGGCCTCATCTACCGACCTAAACTCCTCGACTGAGATAGAGAATTCAGTCATTTCCTGAAATGCAGGCCACCGCGCCCGCGCCAAGCACCACCGAGGTGGTCTCTCAGGCGGCAGTTGCCCTGAAAATGATATTTGAATGGGAAAGTGATCACTACCATGGAGGTCATCGACCACCTCCCAATCAAAATCAGGCTATGCATCCGAAGAGCACAAAGATAGGTCGAGGCAAGAAATTGAAGCGGTTCTCGGACAGTGATGCGTAAACTCATCCACGTTTAGGACACCCATCTCAAGCTCTTCAATCAGATCGGCAAGGACTTGTCCCTTGGGATTTATGGAGTAATCTCCCCAGAGAGGATGCCTGCCGTTCAGATCTCCAAGCAAGAGATAGGGCCTCGGCAACCGTGCCACGACGCGGCGGAAGTGCCCCGCGTCGAAGTCAGCTGACGGTGGAATGTACGCAGAAATTATAGTATACCTGCTATCCAGGTGCAGCTGCACAGCCACTGCCTGAAAGGAGGTATCTAAAGAGAAAGGAGGTATCTAAAGAGAAAGGAAGAACGGAGACATCATGCCGGGTGTAAACCGCGCAGCCTCCAGCCCGGCCACCTCGCGGTGGTGGGGTCGCAAGACCCTTATACCCCGGAAGGGCGGGCAGGGGGCACGCGCCTAGCATGGTCTCCTGCAAAACGATAGCTAACGGGGAACGGGATGAGACGAGCCTCCGCAGCTCCTCCCAGTTGGCACGGAGTCCACGGCAATTCCATTGAAGGAATATGCCCTCCAGGCCTAGCTCGGAGGAGACGCGGGGGCCCTCCTCGAATTGAAGACCCTCATGGGAATGGCCGTACGCTTCCCGGGGGCAGAACCCCGGGGGCTGTTGCCGGACAAAGCGCTGAAGGCGCTGTCGCCTTCGAGGACTTATTGGGGGAGGTTGGGCTCGCCATGCGAGTCTTTACCTCCCTCCGCCTCGAAACCTTAGGCGGGCGCTGCGGCTTCGGAGGCGGGGCGCCCTCTTTTCGAGGAACCACCGTCTCCGAGCCACTCGCTCCACCTCGGGGCGTGGACGAAGGGGCCGAAGCTCCCTTGTTGCTGTCCTTCTTTCGGGGTACAGCTTTAGGAACCCCGGAAGATGGCCTAGCGACCATCTTCAGGGGTGTTGCCTCCTGTGAGTCTAACGACTCGGTGGAGGCGCGTGGCCGTTTCGCCTTACGGGAAACGGTCACGCTGGGGGAAGAGGGGGGGAGCCCTGGTTTTAGCCGGGGTTGGGCATGAACCCTTTTTTCCGCCAGCTTTACCAGGGGAGCGCCCGGGTTGGGTAGAGCCCGCAGAAGGGCTCCGAATGGGCGCGGAAACAACCGTGCTTGTTGGCCTGGATGGGCCAGGAGCAGAGGGTGCCTTTCTAACTATTGAGGCATATGACGTCCCAGGCAGAGCTATGCGCGCCAGGACCAAGTCCTTTGCCTCGCGGAATGAGAGTCGATCCTGGGCCTGAACGGCCAGGATTTCTTTCTCAAGGTTAATATGCACCACATTGCTTCGAAGAAGCAGGGTTCGGCTCTCCGCAATTGACACACTTGGCCACACACGATTTGGACTTATCGTGTGCGACCTTGGAGCAATTTACACAGACTTCGGGTGACCCTGACTTTGCACGTCTACATGAGCGATTCGTATGGCCGAAGCGGTGACAGTAATAGCACCGCCGCGGCAGTGGCACGAAAGCCTTTACGCGGTAGCGGTACCAACCGGCACGCACCGACTCAGGGAGCTTGTCACAGTCGAAAGTGACGAAGAGTGTAGGGGTGGGTCTCGAGGCCCCTCCCTGTTTTCTCATCACACGTTCGACCTTGACCGCCCCATGGTCGGCCAGCTCTAGGGTGATGTCCTCAATGGAGTAGTCAACGAGTTCCCTCGCATAAACTACTTTCACAAAGTTCATGGTAGAGTGCGGCGTCACTCACCGGGGTGCCATGAAGTGTCCGAAGAGCACTTATCTTGGCCGCCTCGGCGGGATTCGCCGCATTCGCCAGAAGGCTCCCGTCCGAGAAACGGGTTACCTTCGGCTCTCTACCAATTGCACTAGCTAATCCTCTCCTCTGATGGATCATGTTGCCCTTGGACAACTTTCTGCCATCAGTAGAGCGAATAACGAGGAAGTGTTTGAAGCCAGCGGGCTCAAAAACGCCAGGTAACCTCTGAATGAGGGGGCCCGATGTCATCGAGGCTCCGCCCTGTGCACTTTTGGTCTTTGTCATGGTCAGGAGCTCCGTAACCGGGGGGGGGCAAAGGGGCCGGATGTGCCGATCTTGGCTTAGTGGCTTGCCAAAGTGGCAGCAGACCCATCCGTCCCCGTAGCCCCCGCGGATGGAGAGGAGCCCCGAGTCTTCTTAGTCTCTCTTGTCTTCTTTTTCTTTTTAGGAGAGGAGGGCGGGGAATGAACCCACTTCTCACCTATGCCGGTAGAAGCCCGTAGGCCAGATGGACCGGCCTCAGCCAGGTCCTTCTCCGAAATGGAGAAGGTCCTGGTCGTCGCAGGGGCACCATCCGGAGGAGATCCCTCCCCTCCTTGTACTGCCTCAGAATGCCCAGCCGTTTGAGGAGGACCTTGCATAGGGGCGGATTCGGGTTCGGTATTTGGCGTCAAGCTCGGATTCCCCCCCATGGAAGACCCTACCGTCTGAGGCTGGGTTTCCTCAAGGACCATGCCTATCACAGGAGGGGCCTCCAGTTGGCCATCCCCTCCCAGGACATCGCAGGTCCCCTTGGCAGTGTCGCCAGTCTTGTGTGGGGAGGCACAGGCCTTGACCCCAGCAAGGTTTAAAATTCTTGCCAGCAGGTCTTTTGAGGGAAGCAACCGTAGGGGCCTGGCTTCCCTCTCCCCCTTAAGGGGGTTTGCCCTACCGAGCCGCTTACACAAGGGGCGGTCGCAAAGGGCTGCCTGCTGGCTTTCTTGGCAGTCCCCTTGGAAAGAAAAGAGGGGACTGCGGCTGGAAAAGGGGGTGAGGGGGAGTCCCCTGCACCCGTAGGCGAAGGAGAGGAGTAAGCCTCCTCTCCGGTTAGAGAAATATGGAGGGTCCCCTGCACAAGCACAGGGGGGATGGGGCCTCCATTTTTTGGCTGGAGCTGCCCGAGGGCGGCTCCGTCGATGAGCAAGGGGGAGTTAAAGGGGTTTGAGGTTTTATGAGTTCATCCATGGGCATGGTGACCCTATTTGGGCCACGGGATGCAATCGCTCACCACCTCTTGCAGTAGCCCGCACTGCAAGAGGTGCTTACAGGCCCGGCAGAGCCAGGCGCCGCCACCTTGAACACAGGGGAAAATGATAGATTTTGAAGACGAGAGGAAAAGGGATGTGAGGAAGGTATGGGTGGGGATGAAGCAGGTTGTTAAAAGCCAACCACCTCAGCCACAATCCGGGACGATTGGCTGAGAAGAAGGTCAGCTTCTACCCTGTTAAATTAGAGGCTGACCAGAGAAAGTTGTGGGAGAGGTTGTATGAAAAGCGACGAGGTAGGATAGGAATACAGGCTATCTGAAGGAAGGAAGAGAGGCTAAGCTGGGGCCGGACGGGGCGCTGGATCCCGCCAGCACGGCAGCCAGGATGGCAAATCGCCGCGCCCCTTACAGGGTCAGCGACAGTGAAATCGTTTGGGCGGCGCTTATAGCGCATGTAGGCATAAAGCTTCTGTTTGAGGGCCATCTCACACTCGGCCCACCACCATGGGAGTGGTCGGCATGAAAAACAGCCAGACATTCTAGGAATAGTAGTCAGGCCCACGGCGATGAGGTTGCCAGAGAAGAACTCAACGGCCTCATCTACCGACCTAAACTCCTTGACTGAGATAGAGAATTCAGTCATTTCCTGAAATGCAGGCCACCGCGCCCGCGCCAAGCACCACCGAGGTGGGCTCTCAGGAGGCAGTTGCCCTGAAAATGATATTTAAATGGGAAAGTGATCACTACCATGGAGGTCATCGACCACCCCCCAATTAAAATCAGGCTGTGCACCTGAAGAGCACAAAGATAGGTCAAGGCAAGAAAATGAAGCGGTTCTCGGACACCTATCTCGAGATCTTCGATGAGATCTGCAAGGACTTGTCCCCTGGGATTTATTGAGTAATCTTCCCAGAGAGGATGCCTGCCGTTCAGATCTCCAAGCAAGAGAAAGGGCCTCAGCAACCGTGCCACAACGCGGCGGAAGTCCCCCGCGTCGAAGTCAGCTGATGGTGGAAGGTACGTTGAAATGATAGTATACCTGCTATCCAGGTGCAGCTGCATAGCCACTGCCTGAAAGGAGGTATCTAAAGAGAAAGGAAGAACGGAGACATAATGCCAGGTGTAAACCGCGCATCCCCCAGCCCGGCCATCCCGTGGTGGTGGGGTCGCAAGACCCTTATACCCCGGGAGGGCGGGCACGGGGTACGCGCCTAACATGGTCTCCTGCAGAAAAATAGCTAATGGGGAACGGGACGAGACGAGCCTCCGCAGCTCCTCCTAGTTGGCCCAGAGTCCACGGCAATTCCATTGAAGGAATATGCCCTCCAGGCCTAGCTCGGAGTAGATGCGGGGGCCCTCCTCGAACAGAAGACCCTCATGGGAATGGCCATACGCTCTCTGGAGGCAGAACCCCGGGCGCTGTTGGGCGGACAACGCGTTGTCGCCTTCAAAGACTTATTGGGGGAGGTTGGGCTTGTCATGCGAGTCTTTTCCTCCCTCCTCCTCGAAACCTTAGGCGAGTGTTGTGGCTTTGGAGGCGAGGCTTTTTTCGAGGATCCAGCGTGGGTGAAGGAGCCGAAGCTCCTTTGTTGCTGTCCTCTTTTCGGGGGACAGCTTTAGGAACCCCGGAAGATGGCCTGCCGACAAACTTCTGGGGTGTTGCCTCTTGTGAGTCCAACTATTCGGTGGGGGTGCGTTGCCGTTTCACCTTATGGGAAACAGTCATGCTGGGGAAGGAAGGGAGCCCTGGTTTTAGCCGGGGTTGGGTGTGAGCCCTTTGTGCCGCCACCTTTACTATGGAAGCAGCTGGGTTGAGTAAAACCCGCAGAATAGCTCCGAATGGGCGCGGAAACAACCTTGCTCATTGGCCTGGATGGGCCTGGAGCAGAGGGTGTCTTTCTAACCATTGAGGCAAAAGATGTCCCAGGCAGAGCCGGGCAGGCCAGGACCAAGTCCTTAGCCTCGTGGAATGAGTGTCAATCCTGGGCCTGAACAGCCAGGATTTCTTTCTCAAGGAGATATGCATCACATTGCTTCAAAGAAGTTGGATGCGGCTCTCCGTAATTCCCACACTTGGCCACACATGATTTGGACTTATCGTGTGCTGCTTTGGAGCAATTTACAGATACTTCGGGTGACCCCAACTTTGCACGTCTACATGAGCTATTCGTAGGACCTAATCGGTGACAGTAATAGCACCTCTGCAGCAGTGGCACAAATGCCTTTACAGAGTAGCGGTACAAACTGGCATGCCCCGACTCAGGGAGCTTGTCACAGTCGAAAGTGACAAAGAGTGGGGTGGGTCTTGAGGCCCCTCCCTGTTTTCTCATCATACGTTCCACCTTGACCACCCCATGGTCAGCCAGCTCTAAGGTGATGTCCTCTATGGAGTAGTCAACGAGTTCGCTCACATAAACTACTCCTTTTACAAAGTTCATGGTAGAGTGTGGCATCACACTCACCAGGGTGCCATGAAGTGTCCGAAGAGCACTTATCTTGGCCACCTCGGAGGGACCCACTGCATTTGCCAAAAGGCTCCCATCCAAGAAACAGGTCACCTTCAGCTCTCTACCAATTACACTAGCTAATGGTCTCCTCTGATGGATCATGTTGCCCTTGGCCAACATGCTGCCATCAGTGGAGCAAATAACGAGGAAGCGTTTGAAGCCAGCAGGCTCGAAAACACCAGGTAACCTCTGAATGAGGGGCCCGGATGTAATCGAGGGTCTGCCCTGCACACTTTTCATCTTAGTCTGGGGCTCTGCACCCACTGGGGCAGAGGGGCCGGATGTGCCGATCTTGGCTTGGTCGCTTAATGTAGTGGCAGCAGACCCATCCATCCATGCAGCCTACATGGATGGAGAGGAGCCCCGAGTCTTCTTAGTCTTTTTCCTATTTTCTTTACTTTTTAGGAGAGGGCGGGGAATGAACCCGTTTCTTCCCTCCGCTGGCAGGAGACAATAGGACAGATTGACCAGCCTCAGCCAGGTCCTTTTCTGAGATGGAGAAGGTCTTGGCAGTCACAGGGGCACCAGTCAGAGGAGATCCCTCCCCTCCTTGTACTGCCTTGGAAACCCATGCCGTTTGAGGAGGACCTTGCATAGGGGCAGATTCAGGTTCAGTGTTTGGCCCCGAATCCGGATTCGCTCCCATGGAAGGCCCTACTGTCTGAGGCTGGGTTGCCTCAAGGACCATTTCTATCTCAAGAGAGGCCTCCAGTTGGTCATCCCCTCAGGACATCGCAGGTCCCATTGGCAGCGCTGTCACAAGTCACGTCTGGGGAGGCACAGGCCTTGACCCCACCAAGGTTCAATATTCTTTCCAGAAGGTCTTTTGAGGTTAGCAACCAAAGGGGCCTGGCTTCCCTCTCCCCCTTCAGGGGGTTTGCCCTACCGAGACGCCTAAATGGCGAGCGGTTGGTTATGGGCTACCTGCTGGCTTTCTTGGCAGTCCCCTTGGAAAGAAAAGGGGGAACTGCAGCTGGGAACAGGGAGGTGCCCAAAAGCACCTCCAGAGAGGGGGTGAGGGGGAGTCCCCTACACCCATAGGCGGAGGAGAGGAGTAAGCCTTCTCTCCAGTTAGAGAAATTTGGAGGGTACCCTGCGCAAGCAGGGTGGCTCTGACGATGGAACAGGGGAAATTGATTTTTAATTTCAACATCATTGGGCATGGTGACCCTCTTTTTCTTACGGGAAGCAATAGCTCATCACCCCTCACAGTAGCCCGCTCTGCAAGGGGTGTGTACGGGCCTGGCAGAGCCAGGTGCCGCCATTTAAGGCCACCCCTCCCGCCTGGTGACCTGGCAGCCCTTCAGCATGGTGGCTCCACCTTGGGCATGGCGTAAAATTGATAGTGTGTGAAGAGAAAAGGAAAAGGGATGTGAGCAAGGTATGGGTGGGGATGAAGCAGGTTGTTATAAAACCACCATCCCAAACTGGAGCTCAGGGATTAGGGAACATTGTCCCCTCCCCCCTCAGCCCCGATCCGGGATGGTTGGCTGAGAAGAAGATCAGCATCTACTCTGTGAAATTAGAGGCTGACCAGAATAAGTTGTGGGAGAGGTTGTATGAAAAGCGAGGAAACACAAGTGTTTTGAAGGAAGTAATGGATTTCCAGTCCTCCATAGTCCACTATTTGTCTCTTTTCAGCTGCTGTAGGTGGGTAACTCGGTGGACAAAAGTAAGCAAATGCCTCTTGCATGCTGTAATAGTTGTGTTAGACAGTTCACCTCCCCTCACCACCCCCAAAGTCAAATCCCTTTCTAGGGTCGCTGGGATAACCAACGACTAAGTGATTGTGATTCGATATACTTCAATCGCGCCCCCCCCATTTATCTCCATTTCCTTCCATAAGCATATTTTTCAGTAGTTGAGATAAATTGATTTCTTTTCACATAATTGATTGTTGAATGAGCATTGAAAATTAATATCTTAAGAATAAGTGAAAGCAAGAAAAGGGACCTGGATAAAAGACCAGGTGAGTGTAGCATGTGTGTGTGGGTGTGGTTGTGATAGGGATGTTTGAGTGTGGCAGTAAATCTGTGACTGAAGATGCCTTTTCTTCCCCAGTTACTTGGTACTGGTTAGCAGATTGACCCTCTGACTTTGAGAGGCACGGGCAGAAAGACAGGAAGACAGCCCTTAGCCTACATTCTCAGTAATTAAGAAAGAGCACCCTAAAGCATCAGTCATTGGAGAGTGGTCCCCGGTCACCAATGCAGTGGTTGGAACTTGCACATCCCAGTTGTCTAAGCACAGAATGCTACAGTGAGTCCCAGAACCACATGGAATTCCCAAAAGAAAACAGGCCTGCCTTCATTTTCCTCCCTTTTTTTGCACATTAATGGTACTGTCTTGAATATATTGCCATGACTGGCTCCTATATATATAGTTTTGGGGTGAGTACCATTTACATTTTTTATGTTTACCGATTCTTGTGTAAAGATACAGTCACGGCAAAAAAATTGTAACATTCATACAATGCAGTTAATGATATTATTATTATATTAGGTGTTTTACCACCGTAGACACCATAGAGTGATTCAACAGTGAATCTCAAGTAGAATTGTGTGGCTAAAATTTGGGGAATATAAGAAGCAATCTGGAGTATATAGGGAACACAAAAATCAGATATATCAATTATAGTGAGATCAGAAACTTTGAGTAAAGAGGCATAAAAATCAAATTTAAGTAATTTAAAATCATATATTTCTATTAAAAGCATAAATATCTAACTAACAATATAATAGTAATTTGGATAAAAGCAACACATTATGGGTCTTATGTCTGTTAAATATCAATACAGGGGGCCATGTAGATTACTGTGGCAGGTAGGAGAACCTACCTTTCTGGGAGCGGGACCAAAGTTTAGTCTCTTGAGTGCCAATAACAGGGATCTTTTGCACATTACTCTCTGGTAGACAAGGTGTAATATATTTTGGGGTTGTGGTTTTTTTTGTAGGCGTAGTTTTTTTTACTGTGCGTAGTAAGAGTCTCCAGCTGTAGGGCCGTCTCAGAAGTCTCACTAGGTTGGGTTTTTGGTGTTTCCAGTCTTGAAGTTGCATACTGTTGTGTTCCAGGCGAGCTTGAGTCTGTGACTGTCTTGGGTTGCGATCGTGAAGGAGATTTAGTTTGAGTGTGAAGGTCATCAGACTTACGCAGATGGTCTTTTAAAGAGTTTTTGTTTGTTCTGCTTTCTTCAAAATAGGAGATGCATCCATTTTATTTGCAGACTACTTTGGGAGGAAATCCCCTAGTTTTCACAAGAGGAGTAGGTCCTGTTTCACACTCCAGATCCACATCCATGATAGCATGAGAGTGCTGATGCCACCTCTGGGGTGTGGATTTGGAAGGAGTATATGCAGTGGTTGACATTGTAGGAAGATTAAGTGTGGTCCTTGCTGAGGCAACTGTACTGTTAATTGTGACATTGCTCTCTTGGGCAGGAGCAGAGTATAAAGGCTCATGGATAGGGTGTTGGTCTAAGATTCTTTTGAGAGCTACAAAATGAGGAATTCACTCTCTCATCTGTAGGTCCAAGACATCTTTCTCACATTTGTATTTTGGACATTGTCTATTATTAGTGTAGTGAGGTCCCTTACAATGGAAGCAAGACACCTTACTTGTGCATGTATCCTTGCGATGACCTCCACCACTAGATCGAGCACTTGCATCTACCTCTTTACGGCAATGTTTTGCTACATAACCAAAGCGCTGACATTTGTAACTGCTGGGGGCGGTAGTGGTACTGCTCCACCTCAACCAATACCCAGCGAGTGATACAAAGCACTGGCAGACAGGAGTTGAGGTTAAAAGTGAGGATATAAGTGTCGGTTGGTACAAATTGTCCATCTCGTCTATGTTGTACTCTACGGACATCTGTGACATCTTGGTCCTTCAGATGTTCATGTATTTCCTCCTCTGATGACTGCTGTAGTATAGGAGTGTGAATTACACCCTTAAGTGTTATATAGATGGTGTGCAGTAAAAGTGATTTGCTTTCCTGCTAGAGACTTTAATGATCTGATCTTGGTGACCTGCACACTACTTTGGGTCTCCACCAGTAGAGAACTTTTTGTAGCCTTGACAATTTTTAATGTCTGATCCAATTTAATTTTATTTACATCTGTAGCTAACTCTAATCCATGAAACTGGATGAGGAAATATTTCTCAAAGTAAGGAGTTGGAGCTGTGACTGCAAAACTAAAATCAAAAGTAGCTTGCAGTTGATGCTGGCTCTGTCATTCCTTTCTACGCCTCATGACTGGAATCCAAGGATTCTCTGCTGTGGACCTACCTGGACTATGAGTGGAATGTGGTACGTAAGGTTCCAGTGTTACCACATTTGATTCTCTAGTGTCTTGGGTAGTAATGGGTGGAGACACTGCCTTAGCATTAGATTGTCTTTTGGGAACCTCCCTAAAGCCTTCATTATCATTTTCATTTATAGTTTCAGCATGGTTGTCTGTATTATTCTAGTCTGTGGAAAACACAGTAGTGCGTTCAGTTTCAGTGCTTAATTCAGTAGGTTCTGCTGCGATATTCTGCATACAAGTGTGTAGTGTGAACTTTTTAGGTTTGTCAGTAGCAAGACCAGATGAGCGAGGAGAAACCACCCCATCTGGCTGGTCTGCTGTAGCTCCGCTATTAGTAATAGCAGGAGCTGAAGGAGCATCTAAATCAAAATCCTTAAGATGGTCCAGGTTAGTCAGACTCAGTCCTTGTGCCAGAGAGATCAGTCCGAAAATGAGATTTAGGTTTTTTAAAGATTTTCATTGGTGGGCATGGGGACCTTGTTGTGAATGTGGGATGAAAATGCTAATCACCCCCTGCAAGGGGTAAATAAGAGGCCAGCTGTCACCATTTGAGGCCACACCTCCCACCCAGTAGCCAGGCAACCCATCAGCATGGTGGCTCCACCTTGGGCTTGGCATAAAATTAATAGGCTACAGAAATGAAGAAAAGGGATGCGAGGAGGATGAAGGTGCAGGAAGAAGCAGGTAATTTAAACTCACCGGCCCAAACTGGATCTCAGGGGTGAGGGGACAATGTCTCCTTCCCCCCTCAGCCCCGATCTGGATGGTTGAGTGAGAAAGCTGGTCGGCATCTACCCTGTGAAATTAGAGGCTGGCCAGAGAAAGTTGTCAGAGAGATCGTAGGGAAAGTGAGGAAGCAGGATCAGAAAGAAGGATAAGAGGCTAAGCTGGGGGCAGATGGGGTGCGGCTAGAAAGGCAAATCACCGCGCCACTTACAGGGGGGTATTGTAAAAACAAAGGAAGTATCTTCAGGCTATTTCAACCCATTAGTTGCACGAGGGCCTTCATATGTCCTCAATTCAGTGCTATGTCATTTTTTTAAGGCAAACTCTTATGTTATTGATTAATCATCTAATTAAAATACATAAATGGCTTAGGTCAGTCCTTCTTTGTTTGACAACTCTTCCTTTTTCTTTTTTTTCTATACACTTGTTTTTCACTTTTCATGCAATTAAAATTAGCATGTTATTCAAAGTGGACTAAGGGGAGAAAGCCTATTCAGCCCAAATAAAAGGTAAAAAAAATTCCTTCATTTTTTTGCTAAATTTTAAAAAATGGTAGGGCTTAAAAAGTGATAACTAAAATATAATAATTAATTTCTTCAGTTAACAAGAAATAACTGAGCAACAAGCAAATATTTCCAATTATAATTCTAAGTATGTAGAAGGCTATTAATAATTTTTAAATTATATCAATAGAATAATTCTTTGCAATTAAAATGATATATTTTTGATTTATAATAAAAGATTTAAATATTTTATTTTATTATTTTCCATAACGCTGTACCAAGGCTAATTTTGCACAGGGCGACTTAAAAAAAATTAGATTGGAGCTTTAAGGGTTAAAATAAAAATAAAGCTAAGTCAGGCTAGTCTAAGTTAAAAACTTATCTTCAGGACATTTTAAAAATATAGAAGAAATAAAGATAAGAATTAAAAAAAGCCATAAAATATCAAAGATTAACAGTTTAAATAAAAGGCAGGCTCAGGTACCCATGTGGGGAGGCACTCACTCAGGGACCCAAGCAAACCACCAAAGATCTAAAAACTTCAAATAATACAGAGGCAGCACTGGGGACAATCAGTAGTGAGGCTGCTCATCATGGTACTGGGACAGGTACATGCATGGAGCTTCCTGAAACAGAGATTCAACCAAAATATGGCAAACAGCCTACCCCCATAAATTATAATCATCAGGGGCAGCTACCAACAAGGGTGTCTACATCAAAAAACATAATAAACTAAATTAAAACAATCTATACAAACAAAAAAAAGAAAATTAAGAGGCTCATTCAAGGTACCTAGTTGATAAACAAGGGCTCTTGTGAAGCCCCATAGCCTTGAAGAGCGCTAAACAAGAATTTCCTATTATTATTTGCATCTAAATATTCATAAAACCTAAAACATTTACCTGTTTTATATCATTTAATCCAAGTACTTTATGAATGTTTGACCTATATTCCATGCCGTTAAATCATAGCATAATCCATTCTAGTGTGTTATAAATCACATTCATTAAATAAAACCTGGAAAGAGAAAATTATATTTATAAATTTCTCAATATTTAAAAAAAAAAGTAAGGAAAAATGGCATGTTAGAATTTTTGAAAGATACACACATGCAGTGACCACCATCAGAAAATAGTGAATGCCAAATAACATAGCCATTTATTCTTTTTTTTCATTTAAGTGAGCATCTGGTGACTGCCACCAGAACGTTCTGGCAATAGTAGTCAGGCCTGTGGCAATGAGGTTACCGGAGGAGAACTCAACGGCCTCATCTACCGACCTAAACTCTTCGACTGAGATAGAGAATTCAGTCATTTCCTGAAATGCAGGCCACCGCGCCTGCGCCATGCACCATCAAGGTGGGCTCTCAGGCAGCAGTTGCCCTGAAAATATTTGAATGGGAAAGTGATCACTACCATGGAGGTCATTGACCCCCCCCCAATCAAAATCAGGCTGTGCATCCGAAGAGCACAAGGATAGATCAAGGCAAGAAAATGAAGCGGTTCTCGGGCAGTGATGGGTAAATTCATCCACATTTAGGACACCTATCTCAAGCTCTTCGATCAGATTGGCAAGGACTTGTCCCCTGGGAATTATTGAATAATCTCCCCAGAGAGGATGCCTGCCATTCAGATCTCCAAGGAAGAGGAAGGGCCTCAGCAACCGTGCTACGATGCGACAGAATTCCCCGCGTCAAAGTCAGCTGACGGTGGAATGTACGCAGAAATGATAGTATGCATCCTATCCAGGTGAAGCTGAACAGTCACTGCCTGAAATGAGGTATCTAAAGTGAAAAGAAGAACAGGGACATCATACCGGGTGTAAACCGTGCATCCCCCATCTCATGGTGGTGGGGTTGCAAAACCCTTATACCCCGGGAGGGAGGGCAGGGAGCATGCATGGTGTCCTGCAGAAAAATAGCTAACAGGGAACGGGACGAGACGAGCCTTTGCAGCTCCTCCCAGTTGGTCCGAAGTCCACGCCAATTCCATTGAAGAAATATGCCATCCAGACATAGCATGGAGGAGATGCAGGGGCCCTCTTTGAACAAAAAACCCTTTGTGGGAATGGCCATACACTTCCTGGAGGGAGAACCCCAAGCTTTCAGCTTTAACGAACAACCCCCAGCCCCATATAGTCTGTTATATCGAGGGTTTACTTTATATAAAGCGCTATTAAAAAGTGAAATTTGCCTTGAAGCCTTTACAAAGTTTAAACATGGAATTGATAAATGAGGAGAAGCCACAGATCTGGATAGAATCAGTAACTATAATGATACCAAAGACTAATAAACCAAGTGTAAAAGAACCTAGACCAATTTCACTAAATACTATCTCATATAAAATATTTAGGTCAGTAATAAAAAATAAAATAGAAGATCATTTGTATAAAAATGATGAAACACTAGATAATCAAGCAGGCTTTATTGAAAAAAGAAGGATAGAGGATAATCTGTCTTGAGATATTGTATAGATGAAACATCAAGATTAAAAAAGTCCCTTTATATTATATCTATAGATTACAGTAAAGCTTATGATTCTATTAAATGATAAAAATTAATTGAAGCTATGATAGAGTATAAAATAGATCCTTATATAATAAACAATGTAGCTAACCTCTATAAGAATGATAAAACCTATATAAAAATGAATGCTCAAATAGAATTTGAAGTAACAAGTGGAATAAAACAAGGATGTAAAGGTTCCACAACTCTATTTAAATTAATTACATACATTATAAAAAAAGATGCAAGAAGAGGGACAATTGTTCACTAATGATAAATTTACTTTTAATACACTTATTTTATGGAGATGATAGCCTCATTTTAGCTACGAGGGTCAGTCAATAAGTTTTGCAATTCGGATATAAGGAAAAGTGTTCTATTATTTTTCAATATAACTTCCCTCAACTTCAATGCACTTTCGCCACTTGTCCCTGAGGCTTTGAATTCCCGACAACCAGAAATCTCCCGACTGCTGTTCAATCCACTCCTGGACGGCGAGCTGGACATCTCATCATCCCCAAAACGGCATCCCTGCAGTGCAGCCTTGAGCTGGTGGAATAAAAATTAGTCGCTCGAGGCCAGATCTGGACTGCAGGGGGCAGCTTGTGCAACTCTAGCCTTGTGGACTTTGACGACGTTGAAGTCGATCATGGAGCGTCAGGTTTCTAGGTACCTAACGGGCAGAGACCTTGGTCATGGCCAAATTGTCATGGATGATGTTGATAAGGCTTCCATGTGATATTCCAAGTTCTCGCTCGATTTCTTCAACCTTCACCAGTCGATTTTCAAGGATCATCCTCTCCACACAGGCCACATTGTCCTCATTGGTCACATCTGACAGGCGTTCTGGATGGGGGTTAATCTTCAAGGGACTCACGACCATGGCGGAACTCCCTATTCCAGCGAGCAATGGTTGCATAGGAAGAGGCGGTGTCCGTGTACACTGCAACCATGCGTTCATGGATCTCTTTTGCATTCTTGCCTTCCTTGGTCAAAAATTTGATCACTGTGCGGTGCTCAACCTTCTCCATTGTTGAAAAATTTGTGACTGACGATCTGCGATCAGCTACTGCTTCTTAAATAGACTTGTCATCACTTGTCCTAACAACCCCACAAACAGCCATCCCCCTTCCTCTGTTTTGCCCTACCGATTCGCAAAACTTATTGACCGCCCCTCGTATGTCAAGAGAGGATGCAATAAAGAATATAACAATATTAATATAAAACAGTAAAATATTAAGACTAGATATAAATAAAGAAAAGAATAGCATTTTAATTATTAATGAGAAAGAATCTCCATATGAATTAGCAGGAATCAAAGTAGTAAAGAAGATTAAATATTTAGGTATATTAATAGACAATAAAAAGAACAGCTTCAAAAACCAAAAGGAGGAAATGCTAAAAAAAAAAAGCTTAAAAACTAGCAAACCTAACTTTAACTTATTCAATTATAGCAAAAAAACTGTAACAAGGTAATGATTGGGAAAACCTTTTGGAAAAATATAGCATTACCAGCAGTACTTTATGGTACAAATATTATAAATCTCACAGAAACAGATATAAATAAGCTACAAAGGTTGGAAAATGCAGTATATAGAAAAATAGTAGGAGCAGCTGCTAGTTACACCCCAAATTGTGTATTTAAGATCAGAGATAGGGAGCTTCCATGATGAAAGAAAGAATGAGTGGCAAAATTAATTATGTTAGGAGTATATATGAAAGAAACAATGATTTACTAAATCAGGTGTAGGATATTTAGATTATAAAGGCAAGAAAAATAAGTGGTCAAAATTTATGAATAATTATTTGAATCAATTAAAGATAGATCATAATTATTTGAATAAATCAAAGATTCATTAATCAAAATGAATAAAATGCAAATGAAAAGATATGTGAATCGATGTATGATGAAATTGGATGGATGTTTGACTGAGTATGAAAGGGAGAATATGCATCGAATGATATTTGAATGAAGGGGGGCCCTCAGTAAGGGTGATCTGGATTTCAGGGTTGCAAAACTCCCGGAATTCAAGATTGTCCTGAAGGAGGATGCCCTAATCTATCAGCGGCTGAGGCATTTCCCACGTCCGGTTGCTGATGAGATTGAGGAGCAGTGTGTGGAATTAGAGTGATTGGGGGTAATTGAAAAAAGTGAGAGTGCATTGAATAGTCCAATTGTGCCTGTACATAAGCCAGATGGAAGATTGCGTCTGTGTGTGGATTATCGAAAGGTGAATGGAAGGACTGTGAAAGAAAGGTTTCCGATGTGTGTGGTATCTGAGTGTGTGTATAGTATGCATGGGGTGGAGTGGTTTACGAAGCTGGATCTGGTATGGAGGTATTATCAGATGCCCATTGCTGAGAAGAACTGGCCAGTAAATACCTTCTCTTCCACGAAGAGGCATTACCAGTTCCGGAACCTCAGCTTTGGGTTGGCTAATGCTCCCAGAGCCTTCCAGCGGGCAATGAATGTTGTATTGAGTAAGTTTGTGAGTGAGAATGTGATTGCATTTATTGATGATATTTTGATTATGACAGAGTTTTGAGGATCATATGAGACTGGTGAATGATGTGTTGCGAATGTTGGAGAGTGTTGATGTGAAGGTGAAAGTAGCGAAGTGTGAATGGTTTACAAAAGAAGTGGAATTCCTTGGACATATGATAAGTGAGAATGGGTTACGAGAGTTGCTGAAGTATGTTGAAATGGTGCAAATGTTTCCAAAACCTGTGACTGTGAAGCAACTGAAGTCATTTTGGGGTATAATTGAATTTCAGCGAAAGTTTATACGTGATTGTTCTGGTGTGAGTAAGCCTCTGAGTGGATGGGCAAGAAAGGTAGTACGGTTGTCAGGTGGAATGATATGCTGAATGAGGCGTATGAGAAACTGAAAGAGGCAGCAGCTGAAGATGTTGAATTGGCATACCCAGATTATAGTGTGAATGCTAAAATGCTTGAATTGTATACGGATGTGAGTGGGTACTATATGGGAGGTTTTCTGATGCAAGAGTGGTGTTTGAATGGAGAGAATGTGAGGCGAATAATTGGGTATGTATTCAAGGCTATGAATGCGGCAGAGCGAAAGTATTCGACTGTGGAGCAAGAGTTAGCTGCGATAAGGTATTGTTTGAAAGTGTTGCATCTTTTTTTGTATGGTGTGAGGTTTGCGATCAAAACAGATCATCAACCTCTTGTGTATCTGCAGCGTATGAAGTGGGCTGATAGTAGAATTGCAAGGACTTTGGAAGATTTGAGTGACTTTGACTATGTGATTGAATATGTGCCTGGTGAATGGAATGGAGTGGCTGATTTGATGTCTAGGTATCCTGGTATGAATGATGAAAATGTGTGTGGAGTGAGTGATCCTGAGTATTTGCCGAAAGGGATTATGAATGGAAAGGAGTGTATGGAATGGTTTGCAAGATTTGAAGAGTGATGGAGTAGATGTGAGAGTGCCCAATAGTGTGGATGACTTAAGGAAGGAGGTAATGAGTGAAGTATGTAGGAAGCCTGAAAGTATTGGTATATCAAGGGTGCGGAACTTTATGAAAGAATTGAGAGCGATATGTATGCCAGGGGTCCCGCCATTTCAGGAAGTGTTGATTGTAGTGAGTCGTTTGTATGGAGTGATTGTTTATGTGCACTTTGGTGATGAGAGGCCGATTGTGTAGAAAGATGAAGGGCTTGAATGCTAATGTGGTGCATCTGCAGTGTTTGAGCGGTGTGCATTACAATTGGGTGATTGAAAAGTGTTCGTATATGAGGGAGAAGAATGAGTGTGTAGTGAATGATTATGTGGGAGTTGATGACAGTGTGGATGTCAGTGCAGATGTTGGTGTGGTTGTTCCTTCTGTGTATTGTGAGCATGGTGGACCCAATATGATGGAAGCCAGAGTGAAAGTTGGTGAAAGATTCTTCTGTGGTTTGATTGATACTGGAGCGCAAGTGTCTTTAGTGAATGAGAGGATTCTGAGTAAGTATGATGAGTTTAGATGTTGCGAGTGTAAGCCTAAATTACAGATAAGTGGATTGGGGAATGGAATGATAGTGGCATGGGAACAGGTTAGTCTGAGAGTGAGTTTGGGCAGTGGTGTGAATGTGAAGCATGATCTCATGATTCTGAAAGATGAGCACATGCCATGTTGTTTCTTGCTTGGTGTAGACTTTATGAGATTGAATGATTTGTCATTGGATGCTGATAAGGATTGTCTTATGAAAGGCGAATGTGAGGTGATGGGGTTGAATGAGTGTGCAAAGAATGTGGTCAAGTTTTGCCTCATGAGTGAGTTGGTCATAGATGATGAAAATGAGGTTTTAAGTGATGATGATATTCTTCAAATGCGAGAAATGTATCCTTTTGTCAGTGAGTTGAAGAGGTGTGTAATGACACATGTTGATTTGAATGGCCTGAATGTTTAAGTGATTTTAAAAGGTATGCTAAGGATTTTGTTGTTTGTATGGATGATGCAAATTTTGTGAGGCATATGAAGGATGGGGGTGATGTCCTTGGTTGGTATGATTGGTCTGGTGAAGGTTATGCATGATAATTATGGGCATATGGGTAAGTTTAAGCTGTGGGAGTGCATGAAGGAGCATGTGTACCATCCATTTCTGAGAACTGTTGCCAATGATGTTGCGACTACGTGTGAAAGGTGTCAGAAGCGAAAGATGCAAGGTGTGCAAGTGAAACCACCAATGTTGAAAGTTGATGCGAAAGAACCGTTTGAATTGGTAGTGATTGATTGTGTTTCTTTGCCATGTACGAGTGCTGGGAATATTGGTATGGTTGTTAAGGTGGATCATAAAAATAAGTTTGCATATGCAGTGCCTGTGAGGGATAAAAGGAGTGTGACTGTTGCGTGTGTGGTTGAACAGTTGTTTTTCCTGTGTGTGTATGGAAGCCTAGAAGATGTGTGAGTGATAATGGGCTTGAGTTTGCGAGTGAAATGTTTGAGCGAATGTTGAGAGAGAATGGTGTGGAGCATGTGAGGATGACTCTGTATGTACCGTCTTCGAATGGATTGGCTGAACGTAAAATAAGAACCTTGTGTGAGATGTTGAGAATGATGAGTACGACATTGAATGACTGGGATATATGGTTGGGAAGAGTGTTGTGGGCGTATAATTCAACTGTGCATAGTGCAACTGGAATGTCCCTGTGTCAGTTTGTGATGAATTTCGAAAGGCGAGTTAAAGATAGGTTTCGTGTGAATGAAAAGTGAGCAGAGTGTATGGCGTGAAGCACATGAAAAGTTCCATTCATTTGAATTAGATGCGAAAGTATTGAAGGTGAAAGAAGTGAAGGGTAGGTTGAATGTGTCAAAGATGAATGAAAAGTTTGATGGACCTTGTAGAGTTGTGAGAGTTTGGGAAAATGGGGTGACATATGTTTTGGAGAGTTTGAATGACAGTATTACTGAGAGAGTGCGGGCTCATCAGAGTCAGTTAAGGAGATGGAGAGAACCTCCTGACTACCTGATGAATCATCCAGTGTATGAACTGTGCAGAGAGAGAGGTAAAGTGCATGATGATGAAATTGAATGTGATAGTATGGATCTGGCTGGGAAAGAGCTTGTCTTAGTCTCGAGGAGTAGAAAGCGTACAAAGAGGAGTGAAAGAAAGAAAATGAAAGTAGGTCTGAGCAGAGTCTTTCTGGTATGGGGGAGCTTGAGAGAGAGATTGAGTGTTTGCACAAGCAGGTGAGTGATTTGGCTGGTGTAAATAGACGAGTGAGTGAGCTGCCTGTGGCTGATTTTTCTGGTTTTGGGAACAGTATGAATGATAGTATATTTGACAAGAGTGAACCTAGTGTGGCTGATTTTTCGGGTTTTACAAATGGTAATAGTAGGGGTGAGTTTGATGTAGTGAATGATGAAGTGGCTGATTTTTCAGGTTTCTGGTGGGAACCAGTCAAAGGGGTTTTTGGTATGTCTGTTGAGAATAGAGGGGATGTGAGTGACATCTGTTTCGCTAATGTGCTTTGAGTTTGATGAGGCTGTGAGTGAGGAGATAATGAATGGAGGTATGAAGAGTGAAGGTTCTGAATGAAAAAGTATGAAAGAGTTCTGTCAAGAGATGAGCGAGTTAGTAATGAAAGCAAAGAGTATGGTGGATGACATGATTGATAGTGACGAGGAAACGGAGACTGACAAGACAACTGACGAATGACCCCGACCAAGTGCTACGCATAGCCAGGGACCAGTAGAAGAATGTGAATGGGTGCAGAAGGGTGCGTTTGAGTATAAAAGGTACCATGAGTAAGGATTGAGAGTGTATTGTGAGTGACTGGTCGAATGGCCTAAGGAAGGAGGGGTTTGGTGGAGTGAATGTGTGTGTGTGAAGGGCCATTCTCCTACCCTTTTCCCAATACCCTCTCCCTCCCTCTGTGTGAACGGGTGTGTGTGAATAACTGGCATTTAATTTTTTTGTTTTTTTTCAATTTTTTTATTGATGTTTGTTTTCTCTTTTCAGAGATTGTACTTTGTTAAAAATAATCTTTTAGCAAATATATAAATATAAGTATAAATATTTATAGAATTGTTAAAGCTGTAAATTCAGTAAATAGCGAGTTTCCATAGAATTGGTCATGCGCACTTGAATATACACTTAGAGTGGAAGCTTGAATGGACTGCGAGAGGAGTTCTCAAGGCAAGTGCTGCGCCCAGCCCTTACACGGACGGCTTTTCCTACCTCGCTTGCCACCTACATTGACTGACGAGCATACCCCTTTTATTGGTCTACTACCACCCCCAATCCTGTACCCCCTTTTCATTTGTTTTCTTGTCATTTGTTTGTTGCATGGAAATTGTGGTACAAATTTGTTCTATTCGCCCCTCATAGTTTTTTTTTGTATTTTGTTCAGATTAGGGAATTTTGCCCTCATTTTGTGGTATGCACACTTTTTTTTCTAGTTGAATTTGGTATAGGTTAATTATTTGGGTGCGTACCTGTGTTTTTATTTTCTTGAATATTTAATCACCTCTCTCTATTGTAAATATTATTGTACTTTTTTTGTAAGAAAAGGGACTGTATATACAATCTGTTTCATTATCCTTCAATTTCTCACGTCTGCATTAGTGTAGGAAGTGGGTTGGATCGATTGGGGTTAGTCTAGATTTTCACGCCCATTCCAGTTCAAGCAGTTTTAATTATGGAATCATTGTGTGAAGTCTGTCCACAACATTGTTTAGTCCTTGGGTCATTAATCAGTGACTGTGAGAAACTTCTTAAATTTTTAGCTGACCACAAATTCATCTCGTTATCAAGCTCCTGTAAACATTTAAACACAAAGCAAATATACCTTCAATTGCTGAAAATTAAATGTGTCAAGATATAATTTCACACATGACAAAAGCCACAAGGGCCTATCAAAGGTCATCCACATCTGTCAAAACCCACCCACAAAATGCATCCATAAGATTGTGTCAGAGTGGTTAGGAAACGTGTAGCTAGGGAGGCTTCTCCTGTTCTTTGAGAATAGGGTTGCCTCTGTTGAGGTTGTTAGCCAGGGGGAGAATAGGTGTGTGAGTCAGAGGGACACAGAACCTATTAGCTTGACTAATAGATTCAGTGCCCTAAGAGAGGAAGTAACTGGAAGTGATATGACTGATGGGGGTGGGGGTGGGGGTAGAGTGACTGGTAGTTTGAATGAGAATAGGAGTGGGGATGGAGTTAGGTCTGTGGGGGTTAGGAATAGGAGTCTGACTGAAGTGCTTGTGATGGGTGATTCGCAAGTTAGATATTTAGATAGGAAGTTGAATGCAAGTAGATTGAATGGTTTGAGGGTGTGTTTGCCGGGTGCTGGAGTGAGAGATTGGCTGATAGGTATGAGGAGCTGGTGTCTGGCTGTGCAAGGGATGCAGTTGTGATTACACATGTAGGAGTGAATGATGTGAAGAAAGTGGGTGCATGTGAGTTATGTGAGAGGTACAAGAGGTTGATTGAAAAGGTGAAAGAAAGTAGAATGAAAGGTGTTGTGACAGGTGTGCTTCCAAGAATGGATGTTGGGGTAGAATGGATGTCTTGTGCGATTGGGCTGAATGATTATGTGAGGAGGATGTGTGAGATGGAAGGTGTCATGTTTGTGGATGTGTGGGATAGGTTTGTTGGAATGAAAGAAATGTATGCGATGGATGGACTGCATTTGAGTAGGAGGAGGGTATATGTGTTGTGGGAGGAGGGTATATGTGTTGTGGGAGGAGTATGATCGTGTTATTAGGTCTTTGCGGGCGGAAAACTAGATACTAATAGTGGTCAGGGAATTATGAGAGGACATTATAGTACTGAAAGTAGAATGGACTTGGCAGATAACAGAAATAGGTTCCAAGGCGATAGAGGTGAGGTCATTCAGGTTTCAAGAGGTGCTTCAAGGATAGGGGGGTTAAATTGTTTCTATACAAATGCTCGTAGTCTTAGAAACAAGAAGGATGAGCTATTTAGTTATATTAGCGATGAGGATATAGATATATTATGTGTTACTAAATTCTGGGTTAATGAAATAGAATTTAGTGACACTAAGTGAATTTGATTTACAGGGTTATAATATGTGCATTAGTCAAAGGACAGGTAGGATTGGTGGAGGAATAATTATTTATATAAAAAACAACATTCTTTCAAGTTTAAATACTTCAATAAAGCAGGCTGGAGTTGAGTCACTTTGGATAGATATTAGGTTCAGTAAAAATAGAATGGTGCATTTGGGAGCTTTTTACAGACCATCTGGGCAGACTGATGATATAGATGAACTAATGAAAAGGGAAATAAGTAAGGGATGTAAAACAGATGCAGTTATTATTGGGGACTTCAACTTAAACTCTGTGGACTGGAAAAATATATGTAGGGATAGAACAAGTGGCAGGTTCATAGAATGCTTTGAGGATAATTTTTTTAATCAATTTGTTAATGAGCCAACAAGGGGGGGAACAATATATTAGATTTAGTATTTTCTAACAGTGATCACTTAGTTTAAGAATTTACTGTTGGGGAAGCATTGGGAAATAGTGACCATCAGATAGTTTGTTTTAACTTGGGAATTGAGAAGGGTAAAATAAGCGAGAATGCTGTAAAAGTTCCAAATTTTCATAAGGGCGATTATGTAAAACTTCGAAGCTTGCTCAATTTGGTAGACTGGGATGTAGAATTCACAGGTAAAAATGCTTATGGGATGTGGGATACTTTCAAGCATATAATAAATGTAGTCTGAGAGCAATGCATACCAATGAAGGCCATTAGGAACAAAAGTAGGAAACCATTATGGTGGAATCAGGAGATAGCTAGAAAAATTTCAGAGAAGAAAAGGGCATACAAAAAATTACAGGTAGAAAATAATATTCAAAATTTAAGTGATTATAGAATGGCTAGGAATGAGTTAAATAAGATCATAAAGAAGAACAAAAGGGTGTCAGAAATTAAATTAGCTCAGGATAGCAACAAAGATCCTAGAAAGTTCTTTAGTTACTATAAAATTAATAACAAGTCTGGCAGAGTTAAAATAGGACCTATCAAATATGAAGGGGTTGTGAGAGAAACTGATGAGGAAATAGTTGAGGTACTAAATGGTCATTTTGCATCAGTATTTACAAAGGAGAAACTAAATAGTCTTATGTATAGTACTCATGGGTCAGGGAAAGAGGTGTTTACTACCATTAGTGTGGATTGGAGGATGATAAAAGGAGTAATAGGTGAGTTAGATACTACCAAGGCCTCCGGCCCTGATAATATTCATTTTAGGATATTTAAAGAAGGGGTAGAAAGTATCTCAATAGCTCGGGAGAAGTTGTAAACTAGGTCACTGGAATATGGAGAAATACCCGATGATTGGAAGAGAGCGAATGTAGTCCCCATTTTCAAGAAGGGTAGTAAAGAAGATCCAAATAACTTTAGACCGGTTAGCCTAACACCTGTAGTCTGTAAAATTCTTGAGAAAATAGTTGAAAAAGGGATTTGCCAACATCTAGAGATGAGGGGTTAATCAGCGATGCTCAGTATGGGTTTAGATCAGGTAGATCATGTTTGACTAATTTACTAGACTTTCTGGAGTTTGTAACAAATCAAGTAGATAAGGGAGAGAATGTCAATGTAATTTACTTGGATTTTAGTAAAGCATTTGATAAGGTACCACATAGGAGACTAGTTCATAAATTAAAAATGATTGGGATATGTGGGGGTGTTTCAAATTGGATAGCTGAGTGGCTGAAGGACAGGAAGCAAAGGGTAGTGCTAAATGGTGTAAAGTCAGAGTGGAGGGATGTTATCAGTGGGGTCCCTCAGGGATCAGTTCTCGGTCCATTATTATTTGTCATCTATATAAACGATCTTGGGAAGGCAGTTAATAATAAAGTGTCAATTTTTGCGGATGATACCCAATTAGCAGCTGTAGTTAAGGATATTGATGATAATTTTAAAGTGCAGGGGGATTTAAATAAATTGTTATCCTGGGCACATAAGTGGCAAATGACTTTTCAACCTTGATAAGTGCAAAGTTATTAACATGGGATAAGATAATAGAGAATTTAACTATGAAATGGATGGGCATTGGCTGAGCTCAGTAGAGGAGAAGAAAGATCTAGGAGTAGTAATAGATAAGTCATTAAGGTTTTCTAAGCAGTGTATTGAAACAAGAAATAGGGCAAATAGAGTGCTGGGTTTCATTAAGAGAAATGTCAGTTACAAAAGTAAGGAGGTTATTCTTAAACTCACTAACTCTTATGTTAGGCCACATCTAGAATACTGTATACAGGCATGGCCCCCACATTTTAGGCACGATATTAACCTTCTTGAGTCAGTGCAACGGAGGGCAACAAAGATTATTCCTTCCCTGAGGCACTTTGAATATATAGATAGACTGAGGGTATTAAATATGTTCTCGTTCAAAAGGTGTGTGAGAGGGGATGTGATTGAGCTGTTTAAAAAAAATTCTGGGATAGATAAATTGGATGTTAGCAAGTTTTTTGAGTTAGATGATGGAAATCGGACTAGAGGTCACCACTTGAAAATTAAAAAGCAAGGGTGTAGGTTGGATTTAAGAAAATATTTTTTCACCAATAGAGTGGTAGACTTCTGGAACAAATTGCCACGGAGGGTAGTAGGTAGTCCAAATTTAAATGTATTTAGGAGTAGGTTGGATGAGTTTATGGGGAGGGAAGGTTGTGATAGTTCCTAAGTTTTGTATATATTAATATTGTTTGTATATATCTATAGCTGCATGATTTAGTTCTTGACAAGCCTTGATTGGTGATACCCTTGTTTGTGGATGCAATCCTCTGGATGTAGTTTTCTTGGGAGTTTAGGTGCCTTAAAAAAGAGGCTGTTTGACTCGGATGACCTATGATGGGCCCTTGTGGCTTTTGTCATCTGTTATATTATATTGTGGGGGACTTTGATTTTGTCTTACCCTGGCGACGGTGCTTTTTGTGGGTGGGTTTTGAAGGATGCAGATGACCTTTGATAGGCCCTTGTGGCTTTTGTCATCCATGAAATTATGTTATGTTTATTTTGGTAATTTGGTAAATTGAGGGCCAGGGAGTGCGTGGGTAAGCACTATGGGCCCTGGAGAAGGTCAATGCCGTTTATATTTCTCTGTACTTTGGCTTAGGAAAGATTTAGCGGACTTTGCTTGCTGGGCTGAATTAGCAATCTAACAGGAGATAAGCCATGTTAGTACAGGAGGGAGGGGATGATCTATGATTTATATTCTATGTAACTGTCCAGTTTTAGTCAGAAAGAACTGGAGATAATTGGAAATTGCTTGGCGGATAGGGATGGGGTAACCGATTCCGTTGAGGATGACTGGGATTGTGAGTTGCATTACTCCAATTTCTCTGAGTTTTTCACGGAGTAGTACTCGATGGGAGTGATGGTGCAGGCATTCTAGTAGGAAGTGCTGGATGGTTTCTGGTTGATTGGGGCACCAGGGGCAGTCTGGAGAGGGAGAGAGACCCAGGTGGAAGAGATGAGCAGACAGACCAGAATGTCCAATTCTCAATCGGACGAGGGCAGAGTCAAGACGACGATTGATTGACCTTGACCAAAGTATAGGACCAGAGTCCTCATAAAGGATGGATCTGTTGGCGGAGGTCTTCTTCCCATGTAGCTCTGGTGTGTGCCTTCCAGAGGGAGGTTCGTGTGGCTGGAGAGATGGGAAGTGTTCCCAAAATGGGAGTGGAGTGAGCTTGGTTTGCTGCTCTGTCCGCTTTTTCATTGCCGATGATACCAGAGTGGGCTGGGATCCATTGCAGCTTCACATGCCATAGAGGGTGGATGAGGAAGTCAAGTAGCAATGCCTGAATTTCATAGCAGAGTTGTGGGTGGGTGAGGGGTGCGGAGGAGAGGAGAAGCTGAAGCGAGGACATTGAGTCAGTGTAGATGATTATTTTCCTGGAGGGGACTAGTGTCCGGGCTATTTTAAGAGCGTGGAACAAGGCATACAGTTCAGCCACCACGATATTGTGCAGGGGATCTAAATGCCATGTGAATTCAAATGGGCATTCTAGGCAGATGACTGCTGCTGTAGTTGAGGGGGGATCCGTATGGTGGGAGCCGTCTGTGAATATGGCTAAGTAGTCTTTGTAAGTGGCATTTTCTAGGCTGCGGAAGATTGCTCTCAATTTGTGGGGTGGGTCATATTTTGTCCATTGACAAGGGAGGAAGGGTGATATCACTGCGGATAGTGATATCCAAGGTGGAATGGGAAGCGTTGCTGGAAGTGGAGCCTGCCGTGGGAGAGGAAAAGCAAATTGAGCGAAAGTCTGGGCTGCACGGACTGCTACTGGGCGATGTGAAGAAGTTGGCCAGGGTTGAAGATATGCGTGGGAGGCTATGATTGTTGCAAGAGGGTGGTCTTCTGGTAGGTATGTAGTCCGAAAGAGCCATTTTCCAAGGAGGTTCTTTCTTCTGTATTCTAAGGGAAGGATGCCACTTTCTGCATGAAGCGCTGAAATGGAGGATGATCTGAAGGCTCCTAGGGCAATTCTCATTGCACTGTGCTGAATAGGGTTTAGTTTTGCCAGCTGGGTCTTATTTGCCGCAGAGTAGACAATCGAACCATAGTCTAGTTTGCTTTGGATGTAGGCTGTGTAGAATTGAAGGAGTGTTTCCCGGGAGGCACCCCATTTCACACCAGCAATGCGGCGCATCAAGGCGAGACAGTTGAAACATTTCTCTCGCAGTTGGTTGATTTGGGTGTTCCAGCTTAGAGTTGGGCTATCTAACCATAGTCCAAGAAGCTTATGGGCGGACACCCGTTCGATAGGTGTGCCAGAAATGAGCAAGGGTGGTGGTGGTCCTAGATGGCGACGAGTGAACCAGAGTGATTTGGACTTGGTCTTGTTTAGGTGCAGGTTCCAACTTTGAGCCCATGCTGTGAGGTCATTTACTGCGTTTTGGAGTCTGTCATGGACCAGTTGGGGAGTTTGGGCGGTGCAGAAGATGGATATGTCATCTGCATATAATAGAGATGTTGTATGCACACTGTCCAGTATGTCTGCTATGTATATTGTGAATAGGAGGGGGCTCAGAGGGGATCCTTGTGGGACTCCTTGGTTGATCTTGCAGGGAGAAGCTTGGGTTGACCCTATCAGCACTGTGTAGAGACGGTTAGAGAGGAAGTCTTTGATCCATGAGAGGGGGGGACCGTGCATTCCCAGGTTCAATAGTTTGTGCAGCAAGGCCTCATGGTTAACCGTGTCAAAAGCATTTGACAGATCAAAGGAGACGGCCTCTGCCACTAGATGTTCCTTGAAGGTGGATTGCACCAGGTGGTCTAGATGTGTGAGTGCGTCCATCGTGCTGCGGCCTGGTCGGAAGCCATATTGGTTAGGGTGGTGATGGTGGTGGGATTCCAGCCACCAGGCTAGACGCTTTTGGACCATTTTTTCCAGGAGTTTGCTGGTACAGGAAAGGAGGCTAATTGGTCTGTATGATGCCGGATCACTAGGGTCTTTTCCTTTTTTGGGGATGGGGAGGATGAGGGCAAGTTTCCATGGGGAGGGGAATTGGCCTTGGGTCCAGCTGTCGTTGAATAGCTCCAGTAAGAAGTTTTGGTGAACTTCAGACAAGTGACTTAGGAAGTCAGAGAGGATCATGTCGGAGCCAGGGGCCTTGCCTTTTTTCATGGAAGAAAGTGCCCCATGCAATTCTTTGAGTTGGAAAGGGGATGCAAGTGGGTCATCTGTGGTGTTGGAAATACTCTCTGTGAGAAGCCTGGCTTGAGGTCTGGTTAAGAGAGAGTCTGCTTTGCTGCTGTATAGTCGGCTGTATTCTGTGGCAAAGGCTTCAGCCTTGTCTTTTTCATTTGTTAGTGGGAAGCCACCTGAGCAGAGAGGATAGGAATTGGGCTTTGAAGGTGAGGTCATGTGTCTGAAGAAAGTCCAGACTTTAGTGGAGGGGGTGGAAAAGGAAAGCGAGCTACAGAATTTATGCCAGGAGTTTCTTTTTGCCTGAAGTAAGATCCTTTTGCACTTGGCGTCCTGTCTGTTAAAACCAATTTTGTTAGTTTGGGAGGGCTGCAGTCTCCATCTTGCAAATGCTAGTCGTCTGAGGCAGATGGCTGATGCACACTCTTCTGTCCACCAAGGACAGCGGGGGCGGCCATTGAAGCGACTGGTGGTCAGGAGAAAAGTGTGTTCCCCAGCTGCCTTGAGGGATTCTGAAAACCAGTTGGCTTTTTCTTCAACTGAGAGGAGATTTGGGGGGGGAGGTTCAAGTGAGGCTTGGAATTTTGTCCATTTTCCTGGGTTTGTTTTCCAATGAGGGCGGATTGACCTAGGGGGAGGGTTTGTGAGGCCATTTGAGGAGATGATCACTGGTAGATGGTCGCTTCCCATATATTGGCCGGTAGAAACTACTGAAGAGGTGAAGGACCCACTGCCAATACACAGATCCAGGGTTGAAGGCACGGCTTTTGCTGGGTCCACCCTGGTGCAGAGGCCTGGTGGGGTGAGAAGGGAGAGGTGGGTCGAGGAGAGGAGGGCTTGAAAGAGGGCAGAGCCAGGGCGGCTTGTGATGGCTGATGGATCCCAGTGGGGGTGGGGGGCATTGAAATCTCCCATGATGAGGCTTGTAGGGGAGAGTTGGTCAAAATAGTGGTTAAATTCTTGCTCAGTGACCGGGAGGCATGGGTTGTAGCAGATGAGAATATCACACCAGGTTCCGCCGATGGCTATCTGCACTGCCAGCAGTTCTAGAAGGCCTTGGGGGTATGGTATGAGTGTGTGGAGACGGTGGGTCAATCCATGTTTAATGAGAAGGAGGAGGCCACCACCTGCCCGATTTGACCTGTCTCTGCGGAGTGCAGTGTAACCTTGGAATGAGGGTGAGATTTCAGGCTGGAACCAGGTCTCACATATGCCAACTATATTGGGTGATAGAGAGTTGATGAGTAGAGAGAAGTCTCTCATCTTGTGACAAAGGGAGCGGGCATTCCAGAAAATTATAGGGCTGTGCATTGAAGCCATTATGAGAGGAATGAAGTGAACAGATTGATTACACTAGGGAGGAGAGTGATAAGGGCTTGTTGGATAGGAGAGCCAGATTGGAGCAGGGTGACGAATTCTTTTAGGAGATTTGTGATCTTCACTATGAGTGGCTGAGCTGAGGGTGCTCCTTTGCGGTGGTGAAGAGGCACATTCTGGATGACTGGGAAAAGTGGGTATGGAGGAGGAATTGGAGAAGGGCTCTTGGGGTGATAATATTGGCTGGGGCAGGGCCTCTTGGGAGTGGTCTCTCTGTTGGCTCTGTGTGAAGAGGAGGAGGTTACAGGTGGATTTGGTTTACCGAGGTTCCTTGGTGGGATGGGAGCAGCAGCCATCTCTGCATAGGAGGGGGTCTGGAGGGGCTTTCTTGGGGGAGTTTTAGGAGAAGAGCGGATATCCTGGGAGGATAGTGAGGGTGTAGTTTTGGAGGCAGTGGAAGTTGTCCTGGAGTCTTTTGGGGCTGAGTAGATGGAGCGGAGCTGGGCATGGATGGTATAGGTAGGGATACTATCATCCACTGATTTGCGTTGGATCTGCCTTGCCTTTTCTGAGAATGGATAGTTGTTGGAGGAGGGGCGATGGTTGTCGTCGCAGAAGTAGCAGTAGGGGAGATTTGAGCATTCTTGGCCTGCATGAAAACCACTGCATCTGCTGCATCTTTGTGTGGATCTGCAGGTCAGTGATCCATGGCCAAAACGCTGGCATTTGAAACACCTCAGAGGGGGGGGAATGTATGGGAGAACTGAGTAGGTGAAGCCCAGAGCCATTCTTTCTGGTAGTCCTCCTGCAAATTTGAGACGCGCTGAGTAGGTGGAAGCCTCAGGATGGGAAGGTAATCTAGAAATCTCCATAAGACTGGACAGGCTGTTAGAATCAAGGATCCGCAGGTTGTTTCTGAGGTCTTCTTGCTGTAGGGAGACTGGAAGGCCAGAGATCCTTCCATATTTGTATTTGCCTAATGAGGCATCTTCCGGGCGCCAGCACTTGACTGGCCATTCCCCCAGGGTGGAGACATCTTCAAGATCTACCTCTAGTTTATTTATATTAGAGAGTTCAATCTTAGGGCTGTACCTTTTCCCAAGATTCGGCAGGATCCCTCTTTTATAAGCTTATGGAATGGTGATGAGTTTAGGGCAGTTGTGACTCTTAATGGATGGGAAAATATGGCCTTGTTTTCAGATGATCTAATGAGAACATTCTGAGACTCAGAGTTGTCATTTGGAGCCAGGGTTGAGTTGGAGGCATGGTGAGATCGAGGAATATTAGGTCTTGGAACGTCTTGATTGAAGCGAGGACGTGAAGTCGGACGAGGGTCCGCTTCGGCGGAAGGGCTGGGGCCACGTTTGCCCTTAGGGGTTAGGGAAACTTCCATTGGGGGACCGTTCACCTGGGCCTGGCGGCCTAGGTCTCCCAGAGCTAAACTAGAGATACTCCAAGAGGTTAGTAGGGGCCGAAAGCCTTTAGAAGATTGTAGTTGCGGGCGACCGTGAGTGAGAAGGTGATATAAAGTTCGACGACGAAGTGAGAGCGATCAAAAACGTCCGGTTCCTTCAGAAGATCCAAAATCAAGTCCACTAAATTTTTATACACAATTGAATAAGCATGTTATGTTTATCATGCATCTACAATATACAATTAGAACCATCCACAGAAATGTGTCAAAACAAAAAAAATCATCATCAAGACTCGTCAAAATCCAAAGCAATCATAATATACAATAATAAAAAACTGCATCCACAGAAATGAGTCCAGACCCCCCCCACCCCCTCCCAAGTTAACCCTCCCTCCCCATATAATCATCTAATCCGCGTTTGAAAACATTCAAGTTTGAACTATTTCAGTAATCTATCACTCGGGTGAAAAATATTTTCTAGCATCCAACCTGCACCTTGTTTTTTTTTCATTTTTAAGTGGTGACCGCTAGTCCTATTACTACCTTCCAACTCAAATAACTTGCTAAAATCAAACTTATCCATCCTAGAACAGATTTTAAAAAGCTCAATCATATCTCCCCTCACACATCTCTCGAATGAGAACATATTTAATACGCCAAGTCTATCTTCATATTCAAGGTGCTTCAGGGAAGGTATTATTTTTGTTTTCCTCCTTTGTACTGACTAGCAGGTTGATGTCATATCTAAAATGTGGTGACCATGTTTGTATACAGTACTCTAAATGTGCCCTAACATACGAATTGTAGAGTTTAAGGATAACCTCTTTACTCTTTTAGCTAACAATCCTCTTAATGTATCCTAGCACCCTATTTGCTCCATTTTTTTGCCTCAATACACTGCTTTGAAAACTTCAGTCACCTATCTACTACTACGCCTAAGTCCTTCTCGTCCTCAACTGAATTCAGCCAATGTCCATCCACTTCGTAGCTAAATCCCCTATTATCCCATTCCAATGTTAAGAATTTTGCATTTTTAAAGGTTAAAAGTCATCTGCCACTTCCGAATAAGCCCAAGCTAATAACTTATTTAAGTTACTCTACATTTTAAAGCTACCCTCAACTTCTTTGACTACAGCTGCCAATTTAGTGTCATCAGCAAAAATTGACACTTAGCTATTTACAGCCTCCCCAAGATCATTTATATAAACTATGAATAATAAAGGGCCTAGAACGGATCCCTGAGGTATGCCACTGATAACGTCCCTCCACTGTTACCTCACACCATTCAGCACAACTCTCTGTTTCCTATCTTTCAGCCATTCAGTTATCCAATTCAAAACTTTACCACATATCCCATGCATTTTTAATTTGTGAACTAGTCTCCTATGTGGAACCTTATCAAAAGCTTTGCTAGAATCTAAGTAAATTACATTAACATTCTCTCCCTTATCTAATTGTTTAGTAACATAATCCAGTAAATTTGTTAAACACAATGTACCTCTTCTAAACCCATGCTGAGCATCATTTATTAACCTACCACACTATAGATGGTCAGAAATCCCCTTCTTAACTATCTTCTCAAGAATTTTACAAATGATAAAAGTTAAGCTTACTGGCCTGAAGTTATTCAGGTTCTCTTTACTTCCCTTTTTAAATATTGTTACTACATTCGCTAATTTCTAGTCATTAAGTATTTTTCCAAACTTTAGTGATCTAGTATATATCTTCTCAAGAGCTACTGCAATACCATCTACACTTTCCTTGAGTAACCTAGAATGAATGTTGTCTGGGCCAGATGACTTACTAGTATTTAACTCCAATATAAGCCCTTTAATTATTTCCCTGTTCATATTAATGGTATTCAACACTACTTCCCTTGACCTAGAATTATCATCAATTAATCTATCTCAATTCTCTTGTGTAAATACTGAAGAAAATTGATCATTAAGAAGTTTTACTATTTCCTCATCAGATTCTTTCAAAACCCCTTCATATCTAATAGGCCTTATTTTATCACTGTTAGATGTTATTAATTCTATAATAGCTAAAGAATTTTCTTGAATCTTTATTATTATTTTAAGCTAAATTAATTTCTGCCACCCTGTTGCTCTTCTTAATAATCTTAATTAAATCATTTCTGGTCAACCTATAATGATTTAACTTCTCAAAAGTACTTTCATTCTGGAATCTCTGGTATGCCCTTTTCTCTTCAGAAATTTTCCTAGCCATCTGCTGAGTCCACCACAATGGCTTCCTACATTTCTTTTTAATAGCCTTCATTGGAATACACTGCTCCTGGACTATGTTTAGTATAGTCTTAAAAGCATCCCACCTAATCTGATTTAGCAAGTTTCATAATTCATCGTAATCTCTCCTAGAAAAATTTGGAGTTTGTTGATGTTCTACCTTTCACTATTCCCAAGTTAAAATTAACCATCTGATAATCACTATTTCCCAATGCTTTCCCAACAGTCAATTCCTGAACCAAGTGATCATCATTTGAAAGAACCAGATCTAAGATATTGGCACCCCTTGTTGGCTTATTAACAAATTGAGTCCAAAAATTATCTTCAAAGCATTCTATAAACTTACAACTTCTCTATCCCTTCCTATCATATTTTCCCAGTCCACAGAATTTAAATTAAAGTCACTAAGAATAACTGTATCTACTTTATATCCTTTCCTTATTTCCCTGATCATTAGCTCATCAATACAGTGTGTCTGTCCGGGTGGTCTGTAAAAGACTCCCGAGTGTATTATCCTATTTTTACTGACCCTAATATCTATCCACAGTGACTCAACTTCTTGCTTTATAGAATTATTTAGATTTGAAGAAATGCTATTACTGATATAAATAATAAAAAAAAAATAGAAAATAGAAGAGGCTTACGCCTGTGACTCCAGATCTATATTATCAACTTGTGGCAGCGTGTGGTGGATTATCTTTGCTTTGTAATTGTATTTCAATTCTTGATTAAACCAAAATTTATCAAGTCTGACCTCAAACTGGTTGACTGATTGCGCTGCAATCACCCACTCAGGCAACTGATTCCAGTTATTTATCACCCTACACGGGAAAGCATACTTCTTTATATCCAGCCATGACCTTGTCTTAAAAAGCTTCAGTGAATTCCCCCTGCTGATGTTTTCTTCTTGAAGTTTCAATATGCCTTGACTACATTCCCCATCGTATTTTCCAGTGAGTATCTTATAGGACTCTATTAAGTCTCCCCATGCTCTTCTGTATGCCAGTGTTGGTAGGTTCAGCTTCCTTAGTCTCTCTTCATAATTAAGTCCTTTAAGTTCCAGCACCATCCTTGTAGCCTTTCGCTGCACGTTCTCCACCATCTCAATGTCTTTAACCAGGTGAGGACTCCATACCTGATTAGCATACTCTACATATGGTCTTACCAATGCTACAAACAAAGCTTTAAATATCGCTGCATCTAATGTAACAAAGGTCCTTCTGATTATTCCCACTAATTGGTTGGCTTTATTTACTTTCTCTGCGAGGTGATATACACAACTCAATTTATCATTGATTATTACTCCCACATCCTTCTCAGAAGTAATCTTTTTCAGCTGCTTCTCCATTTGGTAGCCTTGATCTTCAATAGTCGTTCTTCCTATTCTCATATAACTACATTTATCCGGATGAAAACTCAACAACCATTTTTCACTCCATGAGTATACCTCCTGCACATCCTGCTGCAGCTTTCGACAATCCTCTTGATCTTTTATGCATCTAAATATCTTTGTGTCGTCTGCATACAGGTATACTTCGCTATTATTTACTATACTATCAGGGAGGTCATTGATGAACAAAACAAACAACAATGGTCCGAGAACAGTGCCCTACGGCACTCCACTCGTCACTGGCTTCCATCTTGACATTTTCCCCTGCACTACCACTCTTTGTTATCTTTGTTAGGAATGCTGCAATACACTCTTGGTATTCCTTTCCAATTCCATAACTACTAATTTTACTGAATAGTCATAAACTTCATCGATTTCATTTCAGAAAAAGTAGCCAAAAATAAACTAGGCCTCGGCTCCGGCCGTACTCTACATAATTACCTTAGATCTTACCCCTCATTTTGAATTTAGATGTTCTAAAACTTGACCAGTTTGATGCCTATCTCGCAACTGCCATTTTCTGCAAGTGATTCCCATTTACCAAAATGGGAATTAAAGAAAGATTCCATGCTTTCCTCATCACTATTTCAGAAGTATACCCACCGCAATAAAGTAAGTAAACAGGGTTTTTCATTTGTTTAATTTCGGGCATTTACAAACAAAAATGGCGCCGGCTAGATTTTGAATAGGACTCAAACGGGCATGAATATTCCGGCAGGGGTGAACGAAATATAAATACACAAAAATCCACTTTTGGGGCCGAGCTGCCAATCTACATGTTTACTATATAATGATAATAACTAGGATCAAAGTGGCCAATGAAAAGGAAATTTGACATTTAATTTAACTATCTGAATACAGGTCCACTTATACAGATGATACTAAAATTTATAGCAAAGTAAATCATAATGAAAATGTATTAAATGAAGATTTGAAGAAATTAGAAGAATGGTCAGACACAGAAACTAATGCACTGTGGCTATGGAAATATAATTATACTCTATAAACTAATAAATAAGGAATCAGAAACAGTAAGGAGAAGGACCTAGGAATAACAGTTACAAATTCCCTGAAAAGTGAAGAATATACAAGGGCGGTCAATAAGTTTTGCGAAACTTATTGGCAAAACAGAGGAAGGGGGATGGCTGTTTGTAGGGGGTGTTAGGACAAGTTATGACAAGTCAAGCCCTGGGTAATACTTCAGATTCAGGGCACACGGTAGATGCTGCTGTTAGTCAGCTACAATTTTGGGCTAGAGCATATCTCTTATGACGTCAGACAGGAGCATCAGATGTGAACAATATCAGCGTTATATATTTTTTGGGGGTGGAATCTGTAAATTTTAGTCTATTATTTACTAAATATCTGCGCTCTGCTCGTTTATAGTTTTTTTCTAAGTTAGCTAAGGTTTCTTGATGTCTTTTATTGTTTTTTGTTTTGTTTTCATATTTTTTGTTTACTGCGAATGATAACAGCTTCTTACTAGCAACATCGTAGCTTATAAATAGGACCCGTTTTGCAAATGTTTTTCTTTCATTATAGTGTTTTCGTGCTCTCGATGTGCTTCTTTGTTATTTGAATTCAGCTTTACTTTGTATGATCGTGGAAAACTTTTAGATTATCTAGAGGTGCATAAACTAATCAAGAACCCTATAAAAGTAAGAATTGTATGTTATTAGGTTAGGTTTTTCTGCCAGCAAAAAGCTGTTGGGGAGAAAAAAAAGCCCAGTAAATTCAAGGGGACTGCTCATGGGGAAGATATCACTGCAGGGAGACCACCCTGCGATGATCCTGAGTTTCAATCAATTAGGGGGGGGGTCTGGGGGGCACAGCCTCTCAGTATATACTTGTATATAAAAAAATATTACGCCGATATTGTTCACATCTGACGCTACTGTCTGACGTCATAAGAGATATACTGTAGCCCAAAATTGTAGCCGACTAACAGCGCCATCTACCGTGCGCCCTGAATCTGAAGTGTTACCGAGCCCTGCAGCCGCACACTCCTGCCTCATCTATTTAAGAAGCAGTAGCTGATCGCAGATTGTCAGTCACAAATTTTTCAACAATGGAGAACTTGGAATATCACATGGAAGTGTCATCAACATCATCCACGACAATTTGGCCATGACCAATGTCTCTGCCCGTTGGGTCCCTAGAAACCTCAAACCCCATGATCGACTTCAATGTCGTCAAAGTCCACAAGGCCAGAGTTGCACAAGCTCCCCTGCGCGAGTGAGGATTTGAGGAGCTCAAACATCCCCACTACAGTCCAGATCTAGCCCCAAGTGACTACTTTTTATTCCACCCTCAAAGCTGCACTGCATGGACGCCGGTTTGGGGAGGATGAAGATCTCCAGCTCACCGTCCAGGAGTGGATTGAACAGCAGTCGGAAGATTTCTGGTTGTGGGTAATTCAAAGCCTCAGGGACAAGTGGAGCAAGTGCATTGAAGTCGAGGGTAGTTATATTGAAAAATAATAAAACACTTTTCCTCATATCTCGTTTCCTTATACCCGAATTGCAAAACTTATTGAACGCCCCTGGTATAGATATTACCAGAGTAAATGAATTTAAGAAAAATTATGATAATTATATGAACAATCTAATGTAATATGCAGGCTACAATATATGCTAAATATGTAGATTAGCGACCCGGCCGAAAAAAAATTTGTGTGTAAATATTATCGTTCACTCGTGTCGGAATATTCATGCGCGTTTGAGTCCTTTTTGAATTATTATTCTATAAACAATTAGGATTATATACTGGGGAGCTATGCCCCCCAGACCCCCCCCAATTTAATGAAACTCAGGATCATCGTAGTGTAGTCCCCCCAGTAATTGTGTAGACGATAGCCGGATGCTCGTTGTTGGGTACGGCTCGCCGCAGGGATAACACTGCGATGACCCTGAGTTTCAATCCTTTGGGAGGGGGGGGTCTGGGAGGCACAGCCCCCCAGTATAAAAACGAAAATCGCCATAAAATTCTTCAATTTCATCTCTAAAAAAGGTAAATATATAGATTAGCGGCCGGACCAGAAAAAAAATTTGTGTGTAAATATTATTGTTCACTTGTGTCGGAATATTCATGCGCGTTTGAGTCCTTTTCAAAATATTATTCTATAAATAATTAGGATTATATACTGGGGGACTGTGCCCCCCAGACCCCCACCAATTTAATGAAACTCAGGATCATCGTAGTGTAGTCCCCCCGGTAATTGTGTAGACAATGGCCGGATGCTCGTTGTTGGGTACGGCTCGCCGCGGGGATAACACTGGGATGACCTTGAGTTTCAATCCTTTGGGGGGGTCTGGGGGGCACAGTCCCCAGTATAAAAACGAAAATCGCCATAAAATTCTTCAATTTCATCTCTAAAAAAAGGAAATATGTAGATTAGCAGCCCGGCCGCAAAAAAAATTTGTGTGTAAATATTATCGTTCACTCGTGTCGGAATATTCATGCGCGTTTGAGTCCTTTTCGAATTATTATTCTATAAACAATTAGGATTATATACTGGGCGGCTGTGTCCCCCACCCGAACCCCAATTTAATGAAACTCAGGCATCCAAAGATCATACACGGCACGAATCCAAGAGGTACAGCACTTAAACTATTGGGACAGACTCAGAGAACTGAAACTGTACTCATTACAAAGGAGACGGGATCGGTACACAATAATCTACATGTGGAAGATATTGGAAGGCAGAGTGCCAAATGTGGCCATAGTCACCAACCAACACCCAAGGAAAGGGAGACTCAGTTACATCAAGGGAGTACAGGGCACCGTACAGCGAGTAAGAAACCTGGCCCACAACTCCTTCACGTACAATGGGCCCCACTTATTCAACTGTCTCCCGCAAGAACTAAGAGACCTGAGTGGAATTAGCCCTGAAGCCTTCAAAAATAATCTGGATAAGTGGCTTCAAGGACTAGAAGACAATCCACCAACACCAGGATACCCCAGCCGTCACCACAACACCTTGCCAGAAGTAATTCAAACTCTGGAAAGGGAGGAGAATGTGGGATCAAGCGGGTTAGGCGGAAGCCGACTTCAGCCTTGCCATTAACAGGCAGAATTCACCGAAAGTAAGTAAGTATCTCCCCATTGTGTTTACCCCCACACGAGCCGTCAACTTAAATGTACTCCAAAAATGTGAAACATTTTGGAGCACGGACGAAATAGTACGTCCCATCGTTCGCGCCGATAATCTACATATTTACCTAATATATAAGCTTGAGAGATGAGCCTTTATACTTTAAAGCACCAATAAGTGCATACACAGCTCGCTTATTATACTGGTAAGTTACTAACGTCCAATACTTTGTAAAATAAGTTGAGGTGGGACCCAAACAAGCCAAAGTCTTATTCTCCCACTAATATCAAATAGGTATTATTCCCATAAACCCATTACAAACACTAATCCCAACTCCTCACACAATCATAACTTCATTCACCTGCAGCATTGACTAAACGAAACAAAAATAAGAAATTAAAAAGAATAAAAGTAGAACACAAAGGGAAAACTACAAAAGTTAAGTGAAAAACATATCAAGTGATTTACAAGACAATACCGAATACAAAGTTCGGCTAAGAAAACGAAAGAAATTCAGATGATTGTTTACCGACCTAATTATTTAACTTCTTTAAACATAATTAGCCCACACAAAAATAGGCAAGGGGCCAGGAAGATTTTGATTGCGATATAAATAACCAACAAAACGCATTGCTTATAATAATAGAAAGAGGAAAACACAAATAACTAAAACATGAAAAAATATATATATTTATAAGATAAATATTGTGTTAACAAATGATGAGCATATCAGCCGCGAAGGAGAAAGACGCAGAGTCTGAAGTGGTATAGAACCTGTTATTAAAGAAAAAGCGTTTGTTAAATGAAATATAAAGTATGATTAATGCTTATATATATATATATATATATATATATATATATATATATATATATATATATATATATATATATATATATATATATATATATATATATATATATATATATATATATATGCAGGTTCTATTGAAGTCCACGGCTGTGGCGGCGTTATTCATTTTAACTTGTATTTTCTTAATATTTCTTAAAAGTTTTTTAACGGGGTCTTCGAGGCGAGAAAAAACATACGCGAATGACATTCTTTATTCCTAGGCGTCTTTCGACCATGTTAGGTCATCTTAAGGGAATGAACAGAAATGGAATTATTCTTGGACCTTGGACATAAAAAGTGGTGAGATTTAGGGAGAGTTAGAGATAAAGAGGGGAAATTAGTGAAGTATGGTGAGTTTAAAGATTAGAGGATGTGTGGGAAACAGAATAAATAGGTCCCTGGTGAAAGGGTAGCTCTGTTTTTTTTTTGTTTTTAGATGAATTTTATTTGTTGTTTTTTTGTTTTATTTAATAAACTATAAAATTTATAGTTTATTCAATTAAATTAATCTTGTTAATTTAATTCTTAATTTTTAGATCTTAATAATCTTTTTTGCGGGGTTTTTATTCCCGCTTGAGTTTTCTAAAAAGTTTATTTTTAGTTTCATTTGAATTTTGACTAAGTTTTTGAATTTCTACTAAAGAACTTAAGCATTACGCTAGTCTTTTTTTGTGTTGAGTCGATTTTGTGACGTGTATTTTTGGGTCACGTCACCGTCAGACTGTATCTTACTGCTTTTGAAAGGTTTTATTTGTAGGTCGACATCGATGTCTAGGTGTGTACGAGAGAACTCAGGGGTCAAGCGGGTGCCAATGGTTTGACAGATCCTCTTAATTCTCTCGTGGAGCGCCACGTTGATCAGAGATAATCCAACCGAGTCATGGAGCTCCTTCTGTAGTTTTTGTTCTCTTCTTCAGGTGTTTGTAATGAGAAGCACCGCTTTATTCTGGATAATTTGTAGTTTCGCAATGTGGGTCTTGGCGCTCGCGTTCAGGGACACCGAGGGGTACAGGAGTCTCGAGCGAATGCACGCATTGAATATCTTAAGTTTATTTGAGGGATTTAGGTCACAGAACCTATAGAATTCCCTTAAATCTCTCTTGCTATTCGCGACTGTTCACTCGATATGACTCGTGTAGCCCCCTGTGGTGATTTTGAGCCCCAGAACCGTCCCTTCCAGGCAGTAGGGGATTCGCTCCCCTTCTACACGTATATCATTAAAAGTCTTGCGAAACATGGGAATTATTTTGAATTTGGGGGCATTGGTTGATATCATCCTTCTTCTCTCGAAAGAGTTGATGTTAGATATCTCCCTAGCTGTATTTCTCGCCATAAATTCCCTGTGAACATAAGCGGCGGTACAAATTTGCGATATATCGTCAGCAGAAATTAAATTATTCAAAAATTGCTACATCATATATAGTACTTCTACGCTAACACAAGTATTACAAAAATTGGCCAATCATGGCGTGGAAATTTTTTAAGGCGAAACTAAGCACTACAATAAACATATAAAATTGGAAGGCTTAGATTGTCTGACTATTTGTCGCTCCGATCTAGTTCTCTGGCAAAGGAGGCAAAGGATAATCAAGTTGGAAAACGTGCTTCTTTTAACGGCAGTCAACTCGGGGGCGCCGAGATGTAGGGAGTATGGTTTCCGGTTGAAGTTGCACGTTAATTGCCGGTTTCTTCACTTGAATGATGACGGCTTCGACCATCCGTAATCTTCTGCGATTTTGGAGTCTCAGGAGGATGGAGGTGTCCTGATTCAGTTTTTCACGGGTTAGGGTAGTGCCATGAGATTGGGCGTGTTTTCTAATCGCGCCATCTTGAAGGTGAGGTGTCAGTCGCCTTGACAGGGTTGCAGAGGTCACGCTGATGTACTTTGAATTGCGGTGTTCGCAGTAACCGATTTTGCACGAATATTCGTACACGACGTTAGTCTCCTGGAGTTTGCTCGTTGGAGGGAGACAGCTTTTCTTCATAATGCAACTACTTGTTTGCTTGGCCTTGCAGTATACAATTAGATTAATATCCCTTTTTAGGCTCGGTTGGGGTCACGTTACGATGGAGAATGGCTTAGAGAGCCTTTTCGTCTTCACGGTAGCCGGTGTTCATATTGGCCTTGTAAGAAAGGTCAATATTACTCTTCTTCGGAGTAGACCTGACGCCAGGGCTAGCAGCAAAGTTATTTTTCTCATTCATGATGGCATCGATGGATTCTTGTGGGTAGCCGTCGTTAACGAGAACTCGGGAAACCCTCTTAGGTTCGTGATCAACAGCTGTCCACGAGGATGAATGTGAAATTGCTCTGTTAACTAAGGAATTGATGACTAATCTCTTGTAACGTTCAGGACACTCAAAAGAACCGTTTAAGCAGAAGCCCAATTTTGTGGCCTTAACGTATACATGGGTCACAAATTCGGACTCTTGGGCACTTATGAGGATATCAAGGAAGGGAAGGGATCCTTCATTCTCCGTTTCGTGGGTGAAATTCCCACAAGAGTTGTACTTGAATGTTTCAACTAGACCGTTCACTTGTTCAAGGTTATTCATATTCAAAATTATGTCATCGATATAGCGCACGTAGATAAGAGGCTTCGGCGCTATAGTGCTCTTGAAAATCTTGTTATCAACTGAGCCCATATAAAAATTGGCAAAGAGGACGCCAAGGGGTGACCTCATCGCGACGCCATCGATTTGCACGTACATTTTCCCATCGGGGCCGCAGAACGGGGCTTCTTTTGTGCATGCTTAGAGGAGCTGTCGCAATATGTCACATGAAATGGTGAGGGGTGTGGAGCTTTCAGTATGATAAATGGCATTCGATGGTTTCCTCAACGGGAACATTTGTGAATAGAGATTCTACGTCCATAGAAGCTAGTACGGCTGTGGGTTGAGAAGTCTGAAAGATATCTAGAAGAGTTAAAGAGGAGGGCAGGGTGTAGTCTGATGGGGTGTAGGACACGATGATCGAGTTGAGAAATTTTGCCAGGTGATAAGTCACGCTTGGTGTTTAACTTATTATGGGGGGAAGGGGATTTCCAGGTTTATGCGTTTTTACATTGCCGTAGGCGTAACCCATCCTGAAGAGCCTTCAATTAGAGGAATTTCCATAGGGTTGGCGGTAGTGTTATTATTCTTAATGAGGTTGTTGAGCTTCGTCTTTAGATCGTTAGTCGGATTCCGGGTTATATTTTTGAATTTGGTGGTGTCGTGCAGTATTGTTTTCATCTTTTTGAGGTATTCTTCTTGGCTCAGGATAACATAGATTGAGGATTTATTGGCTCTCCGGGTGACAATATCCTTGTTCTCTCTGAGTTTTTTTGCAGCCTGCCTCAGTTAAGGTGTGATAAGGGAGCTCCGGCTGTGGCCGCGGCGTTTATTCGACTCTGCAGAGAGTTCAGTAGCGAAGTTGGGATTGATATCAACTTTTCGGTCTTGTTCGAGCTTGAGTAGGTCTCCGAGGAGGATCTCTATTTCAATTCTCTTAGATAAAGTGAATGACTTCGTCATATATATATATATATATATATATATATATATATATATATATATATATCAGTTGCGTTCGAGCCGTCTTTGCGATAAGATGCTTTTTATGTTTCTCTAACAATTTGTTGCTAAAAGTGTTTTTGACTTTGCCCTTTGTATATTAATAAGTTATATTTCTTTCTTTTCCCTCATTTAATTACTCTCCCTGTGAAACAAGTGATTTCATTCAATTTTAATATATATATATATATATATATATATATATATATATATATATATATATATATATATATATATATAATAGTTGGCCGCTTAAATTTACCCTTTCACGTGGTCATTTTGGCCAATCTTTTCCCCGCCATTTTTGCCCAAAAGGGAGAACTGTAGGTAATATTTCGCATTTCTCTTATTTCCATTTACATTTTTTTGCTATTTCTTTGAGTGTCACAATTACTATTTGATCTAACAAGGTTTGTCTTGTTTACAAGATTTAACCCATAATAATTTCTTTCTTTTTTTCTCTCTGTGTACGTGCCCTTACTTGAAATTTCTGTTATTTCCTTGTCAGTGGATCTCAACCAATAAGAGAAGAGGATTTAAGCCTACAGGCGCCATTCGTCTATTCCAATAGGTATAATTTTCTTATCGGCGGGAGCTTTCTTGTTGTGCATTGTTTTTTTCTTGTTTCTGATTTCTAACAAGCGAATTAATACCTATATTTCCCTTCCAATAAATAATTAATATTTCTCCATTGCAGTAAATTAATATTTTTACCCCTCCCTGGCATATTAAAATTTTCTCTTTTCTTACAGGTGATTTAAATACCTTTATTTCCCCTCTAGACTGTATATGTAAGTGGATGCCATCATGTTTTGTATTATTTTATTTTTTGTTTTTAATTTCTAACAGGCGATTTATTACTAACATTTCCCTTCCAATAAATAATCAATACATCTTTGTTCCAGTAAATATTATACCTCTTTCAGGTATAATATTTTTTTGTTTTCTTACAAGCAATTTATATATTGTTCGTCTGTCCATAAATATCTTTTTTTCAGAAAATTAATCTTCTGACATTTTAAGGGTCCCGAAATTTTCTTTTACTTACAGGCGATTTAATATCTTACTTCCTTTCCAGATTACTCATCCTTGTATTCAACCCAAACTACCTTTCCCATAACTACAGGTAACCATCCCCATGGCACCACAGCTGACGTGTACGTGCTGTTCTGGAATGTTCGGCCAGACGATCTTCACTAATAAAGACATTTTCATTTGCAGATTCTGCCAAACAAGCAGAGTGTTAACGGATGAGCTGAATACAGAACTACGCAAGATTGATGATTTGACAGAGAAGCTGGATCGTTGCAGGAATTCGTTACTCTTAATATCGGAGCGACGCAGACCCATGCTTCACCTGTCGTCATAATCCCTGTCCTGGCTAGCTCCCAACCCTCCACTAACCCTCTTCCCCCACAGGAGGATTTCCAGGTAGTTAGGAATAACGTGTATGTCAGGGCCAATGCGAAGGGGTTCATACTCACTACCACTTGTCATAGCCGCTTCCAGATTCTTTCACAGGAAATGAAGAGGAGAACGACGATATGGCCAGGATTGTGGGTGACTCTATCGTGAAAGGGCAACTCACGGAGTTCTGTGGTGGGGCACATAGGACTAGAAAACGTTTCTGTATGCCCGGTATAGTTTATGGTTATCAATGTGATTTATCTTCAGTTAATAAATTAGCCTAGATAGCGTTTCGAAAACCATAACCATAAAATTTGTTTGATCGAAGATGTCTGCCGATACCTTTAAGCCTAACGCGACAGCGAAATGAATTTTTGAAATAATGACTTGAGAGTTAAGAAAGACAATTACACAAATATAAATATATTCATAGAATCAACGAATGTACAATGAGATAAGTAGGTTAGGTAAATATGGTAAATAATATGGTAAAACAATATAAAGTAAATAATAGAATAAATAATAATATAGTATCTATGAGTAAATATGTAGTAATGTAGAGTATCTATAATGGACTGAATTGAGGGCTGCAATGAGAAGCAAATATAATTAGGACTTACTCTCGTATTGTCGTTTGCAAAGAATGTGAGAGTGGAATTATCTCATTATGGTTTGTTTGGAAGTAAATGAATAATTGTAAAAGGAATTGTTACCGAAGTTTATACGAAGAAAGCAGCGAGTGGAGTGGGCAGGATAGCGTGCTCTTTTGATCGGGCTGGGAACGTGTGTTTGTTTGTTTGTGTGTGAAATTTAAGAGATGTTGTTTGGAACAGTATTCGATAATTGAATTGACAAGAAAATAAATAAATTAATTAATTATTAGGTTTAACATAAATGATTTGATTTACAAAAGTTGGAGTAAATTAATTGAAAGATTAAATTGACAAAGTTAGAGCAAATAAATGAATGATTAAATTAACAAAGTTAAAGGATTGCATGAATTATTTAAATAACAAAAGAATTGTATTATAGGAATGCCCAGAGGCATTACTATAACCCCCCCCCCTAAGAAGGTTACCCTCCCCTTTTTACTATTTTGAGATTATAAGCCCGAGTACCGACGAGGCCTCCTGACGACGCGACCAGAGTGTGTGACAGTGCCTTTGGTTTGGCTGCGGGTACGAAGACACAGAATTGCTGTGGCAGTTACATTAGCGTTGATCGAGGCACTGGCACGAGAGAAGGTTGACGGAGCGAAGGTGACCCGTTTACTGGTTCCTTGCGAGATGGCGTCAAGCAGGATGTGGGAGTCTTGAGTCCCGTTGTCCGCTGACGGAGTGACCAGTGGGGGAGAGATTTGCTCCTAACTGACCACTTCTGTCGACGAGGGTTCCTGAAACAAAGGATGAGGAGGCAGCAAAACGGAAAGTGGAGTTGGAAAGGCAGTAGTTAAAAAGGTGGGGTTTAGGTTGTTTTGGGGGATTACTATACCATAAAGGGGTATAGTAGTAGGAGAATGAGGTGATTTGGGTTCTAGACGAACATTTTCGGTATAAGCGGGTTTTAAGCGGTCGATAGAGACAGTATCTTGCCTGGTGCCAAGCTTTAGGACGAAGAATTTCGGCTTCCTGGAGATAACGAGAAAGGGTCCGATATAGACTGGTTGTAACGAAGTGCGAGCTGAATCGCGACGGACGAAAACATGGGAGCGTGTTGTCATCTCCTTTAGCACTAAGGTTTTATAATTAGCAGGCACTAGGCGCAGTTGGCTTAATTTCAGCCATCACCCGTACAAGGTTATGTACGTATGAAGAAGGATCTAGGTGAAAAGTTAGAGGTCGGTCATAGGAAGAAAAGAATTGACCGGGTAGACGAAGTTGAGTACCATAAATTAATCCCACTGCAGAGCAAGCCAAATTCTCTTTCAAAGACAAGCGAATTCCAAGGAGAATCAAAGGTAGCTTGTCCACCCAAGTTATGTTTGGATCGGTGGAGCGTAAACTTGTTTTGATGGTCCGATGCAGACGTTCTACCATAGAGTTACTTTGGGGGTGGTAGCTTGTAGTACGAAGGCAAAAGGAGCCAAGGACAGACATGAGTGCATCCCATTGGAGGGATTCAAACTGGCTGACACGATCAGTCATGATCGTTGAGGGAACACCAAAACGAGCAACCCATGCTGAGACGAAAGCTCGAGTGAGAGTGGAAGCTCTGATGTCCGAGATAGGAACCACCTCTGGCCAGCGAGTAAAACGATCGATCATGGTGAGAAGATAATTGCAACCACGGGATTAAGAAGGAGGACCTACTAGATCGATATGAACGGCGTCAAAACGTGACGAAGGAAGAGGAAAAGGGACCAGAGGAGCTTTTGTGTGGCGGTGGACTTTAGCACGCTGGCATGGCAGGCATGAGCGAGTCCATTTGGCCATGTTGGCATTCATACCTAGCCAAATGAAGCGTTGTGCAACGAGCTTGCGAGTGGCATTGACGCCAAGATGAGAGAGGCCATGAATTTGGTCGAAGATGTGCCGACGGTAGGCGAGAGGAATGAGAGGACGAGGACAGTCAGGAATTCAATAGTCAACCAGGATGCGCCTAGAAGGACTGTCAGGCAAGTCCATCTCGCGAACGACGAGTTGAGAAGAGTGACGCAGTGTTTGCGTGTCTTCATCTTGTTCCTGGGCAAGCGCTATTGCTGCATGATCGATGGGCGCAGTGTAGGAGAGTTGCGTGTCCGTAATCGATGAAATGCGAGAGAGCGCGTCCGGTACGACGTTTGAAAAACCAAGGAACGTAGCGAATATCGTTCGTCATCTGCAGGATGAAGTCAAGATGACGAGTGTCAACTGCAGTGTGTACTGACGAAGTACTACGGACGAACATGCACCGACCAAGGGCTTATGGTCAGTAAAAATGGTAAATTCACGCCATTCCAAATGATGGAGGAGGTGGCGGACAGCGAGATATATTCCAAGGAGTTTTTGAGAGAACGTTGAATACCTCTTTTGAGGGTTTGTAAGGTGCGAGAGAAGAAAGCAAGAGGTTGCCATTGGTCATCAACTTTTTGCTGCAAGGTTGCACCTACGTGGGTTGAGGGTGCATCTGAGGCGACGCTGATGGGGGCTCCTGGAGAAGGATGAGCCAATTCCACAGCGCGGGCAATAGCCTCTTTGGTGCGAGAGAATGAATCGCACGCCTCAGCAGACCATTCAAGAGGAGAGTTCTTTTTGGTCTTGGTGAGCATAGAGTTGAGAGGTTGCATGACCTAGGCACAGTTAGGGATGAATCTGTGGTAGAAATTGACCATGCCACAGAAACTCCTGAGTTGTTTGCGTGAGGTAGAACGAGAAAAGTTTCGCATCGCGGTAACTTAATCTTCGAGTGGGCTAATCCCTGCACTCGAGACATGATGCCTCAAGAATGATAGTTGCTGGACACCAAAGAGGCACTTGGAGGTTTTTAGTACGAAACCGTACTCCTGAAGACAAGAAAAGACTTGACGAAGGTGAGAAAGGTGTTCCTCCAACGAGGAAGATGATATTAGGAGGTCATCGATGTAGCAAAATTTAAACGGAAGACCCTTGAGGACTTGATCCATAAAGCGCTGGAAAGTTTGCCCAGAGTTACGCAATCCATATGGCATCTTGACCATTTCAAAAGCACCAAACGGATTGGTGATGTTAGTCTTTGCGACATCATCTGGGTGAATAGGGATCTGGTTGAAAGCACGAACCAGATCCAAGCGAGAAAAAATCGTACAGCCATGGAGAGAAGAGGTAAAATTGGCTAAGTACGGCAAGGAATAACGATCAGGAATTGTTACAGCGTTAAAAGCTCTGTAATCCCCAACTGCTCTGAATTTTCCCGGCTTGTATTTCGGCACAATGTGAAGTGGTGAGGCCCACGGAGAAGAGGAAGGTCTACAAATGCCTGAATCAATCATGAATTGAAATTCATCACGCATAGCAGAGAGTTTATCCGGTGCTAGACGGCGTGGCCGTGAGAATACAGTACCTCATGTTGTCTCGATCCGATGCACCACACTATGTTTAATGGGCCTGTCCTTCGAAGGTAGAAGGATGAGCTCAGGAAACTCCTGAAGAAGGCGCTGAAACGGTGGCTCGGTGGACGGGAGACGAATAGAGAGGAGGGAACTCTGAGAAGGTGACTACGAACCTGAGACAGTGAGGAGAGTTTTGCGGTCGACAAGCTTGCATTGTTGAGAATCGACCAGGAGGTCGTGAGCCGAAATAAAGTCGAGGCCCATTATTGGACAATCTACCTCGGCTATGATGAAAGTCCATCGAAAAACCTGACGGAGACCGAGTGAGCCTTGAAGGTTACGCCTTCCATAGGTCCTAATATTGGTCGAATTGGCTGCCTTCAGAATTAAATCTGAAGGGGCAGAAGCTTTGCCGGCCTTAGAAATTGGTATGACACTGCATTCAGCACCAGTGTCCACCAGGAATGAAAATTCAGAAAGTGGGTCAAAAATACGAAATGGATGAGTTAAAGCTTGTGATTGAGAGACTGGAGTGAGAGGAATGCCAGAATCTGAAGTTTGGGAAATTAAAATTTGAGGATTTGGAGAAAGTGGTTGAGTTGGGTGAAGTGAGAAAAATGGAGAATTTGAGGAATGAAGATTTAGAGAGTTTGGTAATGAAAAGTGAATATTAGAGAAGTTTGTGGATGAAGATTGATGTGCGAGGAGTGGAGAGTTGAGATTATGTGGAGGTGGAGTTACTAGTGGTAAATATGTGCAAGGCTGTAAACATTTTGCGGCTTGTGCACCATATTTGTTATGATACCAGCACAACCTAGTTGGATGAGAGGAAAGGGAAAAGTTATGCTTCGGGAGGAGACTACTTCAAGCAGTATGTGAAGAAGCATAACTGTGGCTACAAGGTTGTGTACAGTGTACAGCGTTGTGCCCTTACCTTTGATGATACCAGCATAGGCCCTGATGGTGTGGAAAATGGTGAAAAAAGTTGGAAGAATGAGGGTAAAAATTTTGCTGTCTCTCACCTCTTGCATCGGGATGCTCTCGTTGGTCTCTCTTTCGTGAACCAGAGCGGGACCTGCGCCTTCGATCGCCAAACTCGTGTCCGTGCTTGCTCTGTGGTTCACGCTGCAGCTTTAACCGCTGGATAGCGGCTTCCATCCTCCGTATTGAAGCCTCAAGGTCTCCCGATAGGGAAGATAGAACCCTTGAATGCTCGGCCCGTTCGTCAGAGGAGCTCGACGTGCCTCGAACCTGCGAAATTGAAGCATTGTTAAATGGGCCGTGAGTTTGGCCGTTGCCCCAATTCACATAAGGACTTTTATACAATTTATCTGCGGCTGCAGCAACCTCATCAATGCTCCTGGGGTTTGAGCTTAGAATTAATGGCCTAATACCCTCGGAGACTCCTCTCATGAAAATTTCTGTGAGGAGAGGGTTAAAAAGATCGATGTGAGCACCTTTTACCCTGATAAGGTCCTTCAAATGAGATAAAAAAAGAAGTAGGACTCTTATTTCTCATTTCCTGAGTATTTTTGGAGTTCTCTCAGGTCATCAATTTGGGACCTACCATATGTATTGAAAAAAGCCTCATTCAGGCGGTCTAAAACATCAGCCTGTTCCCCGTTAATTAAAACTTTCCTGAACCGAATAAAGGTACTTATGGGTAACCGCTGGATGATTGCTGATACTTTCTCCTCCTCAGTGATGTTTTGTGGTTTAAGGAGGAGGGATGAGACTTCTAACTATGCAATTGGATTTGCAGGATCATACACGGAATAGAGAGGTACACATGTGGTTGTCTATGCGCAGACGGTTGGTCATGATGAGGTTGGGCGCTAACTGATGTCCTTAGTTGATGTGTCTGGTCCATTATAGATACTGTTTAATGTATATTTGTGCTAGTGGAATGAAGGTGTTTACGTGAGAAGTAGCTGTGGCTGTATGCCCGTGTGTGTGTGTGCGTAAATTGGTCACGAACACAGAAATATGAAGAATTTTAAAATAATTGAGAAATAAAGGAAATTGTACATTCGTTGAATATAGGGGATAATATTAAATTAAAATTGACATGAATTATGATAATTGGAAGGATGATGTTAAATATTTCACGCGATATGAAAAAATTGAACACCTGACTCAAAAAAATTGCTCGCGCGAGGCTTTGGAACGAATTGACGCGTGGTCAGAATGATTTTATCGTTTAAACTTATTTATTGATTGACGGGAGATTACTAAACTTTGGGCACCAATTTTATAGTGTATGGTTATCAATGTGATTTACCTTCGGTTAATAAATCAGCCTAGATAGCGTTTCGAAAACCATAACCATAAATTTTGTTTGATCGAAGATGTCTGCCGTTACCTTTAGGCCTAATGCGACAGCGAAATGAATCTTTGGAACAATGATTTGGGCTTTAAGAAAGACAATTGCACAAATATAAATATATTCATAAAATCAAAGAATGTACAATGAGATAAGTAGGTTAGGTGAATATGGTGAAACAATATAGAATACATAATAATATAGTATCTATGAGTAAATATGTAGCAAATATGTAGTAATTATGTAGTAATGTAGAGTATCTATAATGGACTGAATTGGGGGCTGCAATGAGAAGCAAATATAATTAGGACTTACTCTCGTATTGTCGTTTGCAAAGATGTGAGAGTGGAATTAATTCAGTATGATTTGTTTGGAAGTAAATGAATAATTGTAGAAAGAATGGTTACCGACCTTTATACGAAGAAAGCAGCGAGTGGAGTGGGCAGGACAGCATGCTCTTTTGATCGAGCTGGGAATGTGCGTTTGTTTGTTTGCGTGTGAAATTTAAGAGATGTTGTTTGGAACAGTATACGTCAATTGAATTGACAAGAAAATAAATGAATTAATTAATTTTTAAGTTTAACATAAATGATTTGATTTACAAAAGTTGGAATAAATTAATTGAAAGATTAAATTGACAAAGTTAAAGTAAAATAAATGAATGATTAAATTAACAAAGTTAAAGGATTACATCATACACGTAGGAAATAACGATATACATACAACGAGACCGGAGGATCTCCTGGCGAAGTACCGTCGAATTATAAGACGTTTTAAAAAAAATATAGCAAAATTATTCTTTCAGGGATCATTCCCCGTAGACAGGCTGACCACCGATTCTATAACATCGCAACTAGTGTCAACCACCGACTAGCCAACATCTGTAATGAAGATAATATCAGTTTTGTTGACACCTGGAACAGTTTTTACTATGACAAATCCTTGTTTTCAGAAGACGGTGTCCACCTAAATCAAATACACGCTGCCCACCTTGGTAGGCTACTCAACGACGCAGTAAAGCTCTACAGAGTAAATACGGGGTTGCTAACGTTCCACAGGGACAAGTACTGTGGGATATGTTCGATTAAGAACTGGACAAAACACGGGGACACCCATCTGTCACAACCTGAAGGCTTTATATGCCAACGCTCGTAGCATTCCAAACAAATTTTCAGATTTAGAGGAAATTGCGATAACAAATAATTATGATATAATCGGCATTACAGAATCATGGCTAAATATTGAAAACAGAGATTTCCTAGCAGAATATAATCTATATGGATACAAATTGTTTGAAAAAAGTCGAATTAACAAAAGAGGAGGCGGTGTCCTATTCTACATCAAAGAAAATCTCAACCCGATCCAATTAACAAAGTCACAAATCGCAAACATAGACACATCGTACATACTTCCTAAAAACAACCACTGGATGAAAATAGTACTGGCTCTAATATATAAACCCCCAGCTCAGCCAACGCAAACCGACAGCGATTTCTTTGAACAAATCAGCGAAATAAGTAAGGCGCACGATACCGTAATTTTGGGCGATTTTATTTTACCAGTACCAAAGTGGCGAGAACCGCTATCTGCTCATTATGGTAATGAACTATATACTAACTTACAAGAAAGTTCACTAACTCAGTTTTTACTATGCCCTACTCGCGGAAATAATATACTCGACCTAATTTTTGCAACAAAGGAAGATTTGATAGAGAATATTAATGTCGGAGAGGAATTTAGTAATAGCGACCACCGTGCAATCATATTTAGTATAAATTTCAATCGTAACTATATAATTAGTAGCAACGAAAGAGCCCCAGACTTTAGAAAAGCGAATTTTACTAAGCTCAGAACAAAACTTAAGCAAAAAGATTGGAGCAACTTTCGTGACATAAACGATATGAACGATAAATGGACATTTTTTACTAGCTCGTACTTCGAGGCGGCGAAAGATTGTATTCCTTTAAAAAATCGTCGTTCGCCACACGAAAATAAACCTAAATGGTGGAGTAGCGAGATAGCTAACTGTCTACGAGACAAGAGGAATGCCCATATTAGATCAAACACTTCTAACGACGAGACAGAACGCGCCAAATATTCACACTTACGACGTAAATCCAAAAGGTTAATTAAACAGTAAAAAGTCCTTGGAATCACATTTGGCAAATCAAAGTAAAACCAACCTGAAAGAGTTCTATAATTACTGTAGAGGAATTACAACATAAAACCTCCCGGAGGGCCAGGCGGAAATATACGTTAAAGTCCCCCCCCCCTCCCCTGTGGAGAAAGCAAGAGAATCGAGCCACATGATGAGAGTCGTGGGAACGTTAGCCAGCAGAATAACAGTCAATCGGCCTACCCTTTTTGATCTCCCCGCCGCATAGGTAGTCGGGAGTGAGCCGCTGGGCCAAGGTGACCACCAAAGGCAATTACGCAGCGCTCAAAGGATCCAATTACCTCGAGATCCGGAAGCCCGTGGTTAAATCGCCACAAAAAGCGGTGCCAGTCAAATGGAACACCAAGGATGTTGACGGTTGGGTGTGCCTCTAATTAAGAAGCCAATTTGGGCACCGCGGTGCTACCCTCCCCTCACTCCCTCGCTCTCCCCTCTGTGGCCTCACCCCTCGTTCTACCCTCTGCGGACTCGCCCCTTACCCCTTAGATGGGGCGGTCGCCAGGTTATAAATAAGCTCCATAAGGAAAGAGAAAGGATTATTCGGTGAGGGACGATAGAGGACCAGTTCGAGAAGATCGGTCTTTCGCCCAATTTCTAAGTAACTTAGAAACGTTACGTTTTTTTTATCGGTGCCAGACCGAAGTATCCTGCACAGGCTTAGTAAGAAGCTTGGCTGGACCCACATTCCTAGTGCCAAACAGGAATTTCGCAAGTAAGATAATAGAAGAACCCGTCACCCTCGAGTGACTCTCAAATTGCGATCTTAATACCGAAGAGAGAAGAAGAAACCATACCCAAGGAAGATCCAATTTTTCAAGAACATTCAAAATCTCCTCGTATACCCCAAATCCAGTGGGCAACCCCCCGAAGAAAACTAGGATACAAAAGGTTTCAAGAGCATCCAGAAGAGCACTCCTTGAGCGAGAGAGTACAACTCCTCCCTCCTCGTTTTTACGTAGAAACGAAGAATTAGACATCGGACTCCCCCTCCCCCCCATCTCTTGAAAAGTCTACAATCGGCCGCTGCACCCAACGAAACGGGATAAAAGCCATCTAGTGACATTCGGCAACCCCTAATCCTTTTTTTTCATGTAAGTCAGAATGACCATTTATATTAATATTGCTTTAGTATGAGTTTATTACGGTACTCAAATTAACTGAAGTAGAGACAACTGTTAGTGAATACCCTGCATATTTACAGTTAGAAGAGTGAAACTTAAATTGGAGTTTAATGCTAATCTAAAAGGGTCACTATAAAATAACTAATCGGCAATTGGTTTGTTTACTTGGAGCCTATTTTGATTTGGACATGAATAGATACTGTAATAGGCCCGGTTTCAAGTATGATTATCCTCGTTAAACTAATTAGGTGATTGTAAATATTATATTTTTGTAGTTAATTGATAAATTTAAAATATTTATTTATTTTTGGATAATTCTGGTGTTTCAATGAATCCTTAACGTGTTTAACGGGCTCTCTCCTTAAAATGGATTAAACGCTGTGACACTCTCTCAATAATAAGGTAATTAAAAAGTCCACTCAGCCAATATAGAAGTATTGTTGTCCTTCATAAGTAATAGGATCAGACTGGCGCTCTAAAGCAACAACAACAATACTACGACAGTTACATACGACAAAAGAGAGAAACATCTACATCTATCGGACCGCTAACTGACGAAAGCGGAAACTTTACCACGAATGATGAACAAATGAGCTGTATTTTAAACACATTTTTTACATTAGTCTTTACTACAGAAGATCGTAGCCAAATCCCAACACCGATAGCTATCCAAATAGGTTACAACGAGGCGTTAAGTAGTATCACCGTTACAGAAAGAGACGTACTGAGATGTATTGAAAAGCTTAAGGTAAATAAGTCACCCAGCCCAGATATGGTCTTCCCTCGAATATTAAAAGAAGCCAAAAGTGAACTAGCCAAACGGCTGTCGTTATTGTTTAATTATTCGTTAGAGACCGGGACTATACCCGATGAGTGGAAGCTCGCTAACGTAACACCAATATTTAAAAAAAGACAGTAGATCTCTACCTAGTAATCATCGCCCAAAATTGTTCTAACCTCGGTCGTTTGCAAAATGTTAGAGACATTTATACGCAACCAACTCGTTAACCACTTGGAAGAAAAGTAGCTACTTAGAGACACCCAGCACGGCTTTCGAAATAAACGCTCTTGCCTAACGAATCTATTAGACTTCTTCAATGACATTTTTAATGAATACGGCGAAAGTAAAGCAGTAGGCATAATTTACTTAGACTTTCAAAAGGTCTTCGACAAAGTTCGACACAAACGTTTACTAACTAAATTAAAAACGCACGGAATTGAAGGCGCGATAGCAAGGTGGATAGGAAACTCTCTAAGTAATCGTAGACAACGCATAATTATAAATGGAAAATCATCTAACTGGACAAACGTTACTAGCGGGGTACCACAGGGGTCTGTTCTAGGACCAGTTCTTTTCTTAGTATACATTAATGACTTAGACGAAAGCATTTCAAACATAATATCGAAGTTTGCTGACGACACCAAAATCGCGAATTCAGTACTCACTAACGCACAGATTAATGCAATGCAGAACAACCTCAGTAAATTATCGAACTGGGCGCAAACGTGGCAAATGCCTTTTAACACCGACAAATGCAAAGTGTTCCATATCGGATACCGAAATGCCAAATCAAATGCCAAATCAACTCTTAAGCGTAGACAGAGAGACAGACCTAGGAGTAACAATATCAAGCGATCTAAAGCCCACTAAACAATGCTCAGACGTCATTAAAAAAGCGAATTAAATAATTAGATTCATTGGTAGAGCGTTCGAGTATAAGTCCAAAAATACAATCCTCACTCTTTATAATTCCTTGGTCCGTCCCATTATGGAATAGTGCGTCCGAGCCTGGTGCCCGTACTATCAGAAAGATATAGTGAAATTAGAACGAGTCCAACGAAGGCTCATTAAAATGATACCAAGTCTAAGGAACAAAACCTACGAAGAGCAACTTAGAGAACTGAATCTCTTTCCGTTAAATCACCGTAGATTAAGAGGGGACTTAATTCAGGTCTTTAAAATTATCAAAGGCATAGACAATATGGACCGCAATAAATATTTCACTATCGACCAGTCAAATTGCACGAGAGGAAACGGTTGTAAAATTATAGGTAATCATTTTATCTCGCACGAATTTAAGAATTTCTTTTTTAACCGATTCGTGAACTTATGGAATGGGCTTCCTCGTAAAGTAATAGACTGCAACACCGTAGATACTTTCAAACGCCGTATAGATAAATACTTTGAATCAAATCCCCGACTAACAGCGTTTTTATAGCGATTAACTAAATCCCGAGCATTCAGGTGTCAGGTTAACCCAATTTCCCCTAAATAAATTTCACTTCGGGATCTCCCCCATGTTTCCTGTACAGCTCGCTCTCTCTCTCTCTCTCTGACAAGACATTGTGTTCATAAAAGAAAAAGAAAGAGCAAGTTCTAAGTCTAGATGAGTAAGATACTCGTAATTTGATTCTACATCTATATAAAATGTAAATACGTTTCTGTCATCTCTTTCAGAACACATAAATCCTAGATATGTATATAAATAAATATATTTAAAAATATCCTACTGAAAATTTGCATCTCCAAACGGTACTAGCAGTGTTCAATAAGTCAAAAAGTTTTAAAATAAGAACGTAAGTAGTAGATGGATCTAATAGATAACAAGCATCAAAAATATAAACATTTGCATGTTGGAAAAAGAAGAAAAAAAAAGCATGTTCTAATATAAGATTATTAATATAAGTCATATTTTCGTTTATTTTTTTGTATATATTAATGTGTTCCTGCTCCCCTGTAAATAAATTCTGGTTGCGTCTATTTTCTGACCCTACCAGGTATATATTTTCACTATTCCAAGCCTGGAAACGGGTGGAAGAGGTGGGTGGGGAGAGACTTCATTTTTCCTATCTTATGCCTTACACAAAGTATTGTATATAGTTAGAATTTAAGAAAAAAATAAAGGTACTTCTATTATAATGGACCGAACGGTCTCTTAAGGTAGTTACTTCCCTTGTAACATCTCTCTAATGAAAGGTGTACTATCTTCTTCATTATCTTTTATCTCAGGCAAACTAGTTGGGACCACAAGGTCTGTTGTGGCATGTTCATCTATGTAACTCTATGTAACTAACACACTCTCTCTCTCTCTCTCTCTCTCGAGCTGTGTCATCGGGGGTTACCTTTATGGTACCCCTGGTAGGGCTACCCTTGTCGAATTGGTAGGGA